>OU974069.1:840000-1440000 GCA_918843875.1 Diadumene lineata
GTTATGTAGCACATTTCACAAAGTCTCAAAACGCTTTACACGTCATTGCATGACGCATTTTCAATATATTCTGAAATTTCTTGATATTGGGTCTCCGTGGAGCCCATGGAACCCCTCCCCCTGGATCCGACAATGCTAATTTTATACTTTGTCCGTCAAAGTCGTAGTCAAGGTCGTCACGGCAACTTAACATCTCTATTATCATTGTGCGCACTGATTATCTAAAATAACATCCAGAAACAGCAAACAAATGGATGGATATTTGCATGATACGAAATCAATGTACGGTTTGAACAATCAAGTCGGTTATCAATACTTGAATTCTGAAATTTAAACCAAGTAAATCTAAACTTGACACTTTGCTTACAAGTTACTTCTTGAAATTTCAAATTAAATATAAAGAATTATGGATCCAAGAACCACCAATGAAATTATACATTTAAAATATATGAGTAAATGTTTTAATTAACCAGACATTTTTTGCTTAATATATATCTAAAACATTTACTCATATTTTAAATGTATAATAAAAATAATGATATACAAATAATGAATTCTTGACCATGTCATTTTATTAATACCCATTTTATTAAACCAAAACTATCTTATAAGCTCTGTACCTATGCAAATTATGTACAATCTCTGGCCGCGTCATTATCGCTAAAATAATGGTAACATATTTTCTATACGTTAATCGTATAAGCCTCGACAGCCCCCGCGGCGTATATTAGAGTCAACTCGGTATATTAACGCCCTTTTTTTCCTTTGCTCAGGGATGTGGTTTTGGGAATAAAGGAAGTACCAGGTTCCCGGGAATACGACCTTAGAGTGAAATGTACAACTACTTTAACTAATATTTTTGCACAATATCACAATGGGTAGTCTGTTGCTATGATACTAAAACACCTTCGCTCGTCTTTTCTTGATTTAATCATTACACACAAACTAATTATTGGCAGCTCCACGTATATTGATTCAAAGGTGTGAAAATAATTATGAGCATGGAAATTAGAAATTTTACTTGTACGTACATTTGTTGCACTGGACCTTTTATCGAGAACTATTATTCCTTTAATGCATTAACATTTACTAAACATTTTACTACATCTAAACATGCCAGAGGAAAGTTAAAATTTTAAAAGTAGTTTTAATCAATTTAAGCTAACGCGTCTTGGTAATAATAATAGTAAGTATAATTGTTTATTTTGTAGGACATTATAAAAGGTTTTGATTACCCAGGAGCCTTGTTTGTTTGGTATATTCATAAAGCTTATTTCCTTTAGCTTGTAAAAATTAAACTTTGTTTGTATTCGCTAATAAAGCCGTTTTCGTTTGCTTTTTTAGTTTCAGTTGATTTCAGTCAGTAAGGTCAAAGCTGATGGATCGATAATTCAGGAAAAATACTACCTTCTAAGAGTATTTCGCTGTGATTGAACAACATTATCACTTCGAGCTGACGATAAGCTGATCTGACTAAACACTTGGAGTAATTCAGGTAAACTATGTCTTTAAATATGTATATTTTTTGTACCCTAAAGAATCCACAAAAGACTCTCAACTTGCATATAGTTTATTAAATAGTCAAAAGTAGTCCGTTGTTGAAAGTTCAACTTTCGAGCTACCAAGATGGCTAGATAATGAAAGCGGAGATGTCGGAGATTGCGTCTCAAAAATATATATATTTTTTTGTAGTTTGGGTTTTCAAAACACAAGCAATCTTTCTTTTTAGAAGAAAATTTCAACCATCAATTTTGTCTTGCTCTCTGTCATCTTTTTATCGAGCTTATAGTTGGAAAAAGAAATTATAAATGAAATATTAACAAAATAGTAGAATAATGATACAATTGATAATGTCCATGGATTTCCATGTAAAACACTTCATATTCACATAGTTCAGAGTACCAACACATGCTTTTTTCATGACTCAACCAGAAACAATCTCCGCTAAACTGCATACTCTATGGAAATTAAAGCATTTTCTTGATGGTAATTCCCAATAGTCCTTTGGTGATGAACGCATTTCTTTTCTGGCACATTTGTGCTGCCAATTTAGGGAAGCAATTGATCCGTTATTTTGCAAAGTCCGAAACATTCATTTGCAAACACTGTTTAAGGTAATTCCGTAGTTTTGCACTGCTCACATTTCTGCGCATGTTTTAAAGTTGAAAAATGTCATAATTTAGACATGAATTCCTATTAAACTATATTTGAAAAATGCTTTTAAGTAAAATTACAAACATTTTTGCGAGTTCGGGGACCCCATTTTTTAGGGGGGGAAAATTGAGAAGAGCCGGCTTGAGCGTGCTTTGTTCAGTAAAAGAACACAGTGGAAAGTGACTAGAGCACGAACGAAGTGATGGCAGAAGAACGAGCTGAAAGTGACCAAAAACGAGATATTTATGATTTTTGTCCAGTAACAAACACGTGCCTTTTTATCTATATCGTGAATTTGCGTAAGTCCACAACGTTGCAATGACTTGATCAAGAAAATGCGTCCGTTTTGAACGTCTTTAGTTATTTCCACTTTAACCGGCTGTTTGTCGGCTTTAGAGAGTCAATATTAAAAGGGAGCATTAGTGGCGGAGTGTTTTTTACGTTTTGTTTTTATAACAACTATTTCCTTTTCGGTGACTTTGTTTCCACATGAAGCTTGAGTAGAAGGGTGAATTGCACTTCCCTCCATACCGTGATAGGAACTACATTCTACACGCCCAAAACAATCGTGTTACATGCCTACTCAACATAGATTTGATATATATGTATATGCATGTCTTTTAGTCTGTTGTTATCACCTTATTTTAATTCTACGGTACAGAAAAACGTTTTTGAGCAAATATAACCCCGTCTTAAGTATTTATGTATTCTGCTGTTAAATGCATATTTTATCATTATCTGCCGACATTTATAAGAACGATTTAGATTTTCATGCGTACAAATACTTTAAAAATACTATTCATCCATCCATATATCCATTCATTCATTCATTCATCAATCCGTGTATTTATTCGTTCATTCTACAGTTTATTTCATTTGTTGATCATCCATTAATACATCCATACATTAGAGACTCTGACGGCGACGGCATATAGCGCGAGAAACTGCTGTATAATCCCATAAAGTGTAGTGCGCATGCTCAAGTCGGAAGGGACAACTATGAAACTTTGCACAGCAATAGAAAACCGTTGGATAAGGAACCTTAACACATAGTTAGAGTTAAAAGTGGTCACGTGACCTTGTGACGTCATTAGAACTATGAAAAACCGTTTTAGGTTTTAAAGCACTGCAAAAGTTACATATCAAAAATTGTTTAGTTACTGAAGGCGTTTCAAAATTTGTACAGACAATATGACTTTCATTTTAATTTCCAGAGTTATTTGAAATTTTTTGTCAAAATAGGTCACGTGACAAATTTGTTTTGTTAATATCTACTCAGACGACGTAACGAAACATATCAAGCTTTTCCCTTAAGAATGTTGTCGTTTTCTGTCAAGCCTCATGTATTGCCTTATAAGGATTGTGCCACCATATTTGGGCATTGGAGTAAATCAGCAATGCGAAAAAAGCGATTTTTCTCTCAAAATCCTTCAATTTTTTACAGCTTTTTTTAGTAAAACCATGCACAACAAGTTAGCCGATTTGGTTTTTGGTCGAAAATAAACTTTTGAAACTAAAACAAAAACCCAGTGTATGTCACCACAGGAAGCCCAAAATCGACAACAAAAGTTTGATATGTTTTCAATTGTCTATACAAATCTCGATACACCTTCATAAACTAAACAATTTGTGATGTCTATCTTTTGCAGTGCTTCAAAAATGTTTTGGCGGATAATTTTGTACGTTTTTTCATAGTTTTAATGACGTCACAAGGTCACGTGATCACTTACAAATCTTAAACATTGTTAAGGCTGCTTTTTTTGTTGTGGTTGTGTCTTGTGCAACGTTTCATGCATATTTATTCATATTTATTTGTCAATCTGTAATTTCTCACTACTCTTCATCATAGATTACTTCTTCCCAGTGACTGATTAATAGATGATTTCTAACAGCTATAAGTCAAGATATGGCAGCAGCACTTAGGAGTGTAAATGTATTTTTTTTCTTTCAAGAATGAAAAACTAACATTTCACGCCATCAATCTGGCGTAGCGGATTTGCTGATTTTAAATACTCTTCCGTTAGCGTCGCGCTGCTTAAAATCTCTATTATATTTTTGGAAACATAAAAGCTCTCTTCTATTTTATTTCACAATGGAACGGTTCACCACAAACTCGACAACAACCTAGATATATATACTATTTTGTAGGCGTTTCTCTTGTATTGTGCTTAATAGTATACCAGCATGTAGTCTTCTAGCGGCTATTACAACATTGGCAGAGAATTACACTTTTTTGTCTTTTTTTAGTATCAAACCACTTTAGCTTGCTTACATGCTGTGTTAGAAATTGCCAGACATGTAATTGAAAAAAGACGATAACACTCGGTAAATCTCATAACACCAGCAGATATACACTCTGGGATAGTACGGGAAGACGCTTAATCTGTGCTGTGAGGTGGGGAGTTTTTTTATCAGGTTTTTGTCTTAGTTTTGATTATTTGGGGAACTTTCAATATGGATTCGATAAATATGGTATTTTGTCAGAAGTAACCAGCAACGATGGTGTTGAACAGATGTCATTTTTCTCACTTGTATGGATTGTAAACTATATAGTCGAAGTGTAGTTGGATTTGAATGAGATCGAAACACTATATAGCCAAACAACTACAATACCTAAGTAAGTATATTATAAATATTTTGTTATACTTTTATAGATTTGTCGTGTTTATGTATGACAGCGATGTTATGAGTGACATAGATCGAAGTCAAAGAAGTACTTCTACTTTTATTGTAGACAATAAATCTATGCCAAATATATCATATATTATTCTTAATTAGAATGAGTTTTCATTCTATCAATGAATATTGGTCGGTTTTCATAATGAAAAAAAAGCTTGTACAATGAAAACACGTTTGTGTTTTTTTTATAGACAATATCCCTATTGGTATTATGCTATCGATCTATTCAGAAAAAAACGCTGAGCATATAGTTCACAAAGTTTCGAAGTTGTTGTAATAACCGTGGCAATACAGTTAATCACAAAAACCTAAGGATTTAACTGAATATCGAACAAATCGCGCTTTTGATCACTTATTCGACTAAGCAAGTGTCAAATTGATAAACGTTCGAATTAGTTGAAATGTATTCATTGATTAAATGTTCGTTTTCTATGATGTAATGTTTAATTTCATTGATCAAATGTTCGATTTGTAAGATTTACTCAAATCAAAGTTAATATAGAGTCTGTAGGGATGCGGTGGTGTCGCTACTGTCATGTCAGTATTTGAATTGTTTAGTGTGATAATTCAACACACCGCACTGTATGCGCAATTTTTTGCTGTGCAATCACTGGTAAAAAATCAATGTTTCATTGTTTCTTCCCTCGTTTTTATCACACCAAAACAGAAGAAGAAAAACTGGGGAAAAAATCAAAAAGGGAATAAAATTAGATGTAACAAATAATGTGTTGTAAAATATATTCGTCAATTAGACAACGTAAAGGGATGACTGCGATATATACTGTCGTTTTGGACGTTAGTTCTTCGTCCGAGTAATATATAAAAAAGAATGGACGAGTTATGAAAAACCATGGGATAAAAAGAATGCTAAGACTCCGACCTAGACTCAAACAAAATAATAAACTATTAGAAACCTTTTTTATATACAAAATGGTGTTTTGTCTTTTTTAGATCTTCAAAGGGCAGAGAGTCTACTTTTATATAGTCAGAATTCTTAATATGAACATTTGTTGTAGTTCATTTGTTGCCGATATGTTTAGCTTTTTAATTTTGTATGTGTACAATTTTAGTTGGGAAATATCAAAAATAGTTTTAAAAATAGATATAAGACGAGGAAGTAGTTCTGACATCATGGATTTGTTTACACATGCGCAATGCAAACTTTATTAAATCAATTACATCTTGCAATTTGAATATATTCCGTTTGTCTGTTTGATATTCCTTTTTGTTTGATTGTTTCATCTCATGTCGACTGCGCTTCCTCGAGTATAGAAATCTTCACTTATTTAACTTCACATTTGACCAGAATTCAAGACTGAGCTAAGCGCTGGCTATGCTAGGCATATTTCGAAAACACTCATCTTACAACTGTAGCGGTTTCCATTCATTTTCCTTTGAGACTGTTTTTTTATTGTTCAAGCTTTCTTTCATTATTGATATATTTAAACTTGTCTTTGTGGGCCTGGAACGTTGCTGCTGCTTTTCGAATAAAAGAATTAAGATGCGAAAATTCTTTGTATTTTGTCGTGCATACCGAATTAAGTGGAACAATTGACATATATACCGGGAAATGAAGTGTAATCCCAAGATAAAACAATAACTTAAAGCTGCTTTCGTGAAACAGTAGTGAAATAGTTCTTGCCAAGGGAACTTAATCGAGAAGAGAAGAGAAGAGAAGAGAAGAGAAGAGAAGAGAAGAGAAGAGAAGAGAAGAGAAGAGAAGAGCCTTGATCGATTGATCCACATACGAGTATAATGATTTGCTCTTCGGTGAAAACAATACAATAGCAATGTAGAAATCAAGCGTAATAATTTAATTTTCTTTTCTTTGTTCATTCCTTCATCAATTCATAGCGTACAATCTAGGTGCGATAACATGGCAGCTGAAATTGCCCGAGTTCACTATGACGTCATATCAAAATAATCCTCAAAAATCTATTGTTTAATCGCAAAGAATCGTCGGAGGGGATCGAATAAACGCAAATTCGCCCTGAATATTATTAGGCAAATATAAACACATTATATATTTCAAAACCAGGTTATTTTAAATTAAACTGTTTCGATGGGAGCAATTTGTTTGGAATTTCCTAGTTGAGTTTGGTAAACAAGACGTGAAAGTAAACTAGGGCAATTGTAATCTAAAATCCAAGCTTGCATAGATGAAGCCAAAAGAGTTTAGCTTTTTTTCACAATTAGACGTTTTGTTTTATGACATTCGTTAAGGTTTTTCTCATTAAAAGTTATTTCGTGCAAATATTTCTATTAACGGAAGTGTTGAAATACCTGATTTATGTTCAATTGAACTATTAGATATTGAGATCATCATTTCCTCTGTTTAGGCTAAAAGAGAAATCAAAAATACCATGCAGCTATCAACCATGCTGTTCCTGTAACTATCTGTAAACTGCACACTATATTCACACTTTTTATTTGACATCCGCCTACGTATACAGATCGAATATTGAACACGTGGGGTCTTTTCACGTCAAGAACATATGATGCCCGGAGGGACTCCGGGGATAAATGACCGGGGATGCTCGTCGGAATTTTTCAAAAATATCCCTATACGATACCGGACGTTTTTCAAAAGGGCGCGTGTCTCAGCAAATTTCCACCCCTAAAAAGATTCCGAAAAAGAAAATTATTGATATCCAAATAAGTTATATCTATTGATGACTAGTTGTCTAAACATCAAAAGCTTCATGCCAGTGAAGGTTTGAAAGGCTAGTTTCTTCCTTCATACCAAAAAGTAAGGATTTGGCAAATCTCATATTTTAAATCGTGAAAGATGCCAAATTCCTGATTTTTAACACAAAAAAGTACGAAGTGATTCCTCAGCCGTTTACCCCGCGGAGTGCCCCTCCCCCCTTGGGATATGATGTTCAATGCTCTTTTTATTTATTTATTTTTAATGTACAATCAAATTCGTTGAATTGTGATACGCCGTTCCAAAAATTTAACCTTATAATATAACACGTTCGGTCAATGGTTAACTCAAAGAAACTCCGACCCCGAAATTGACGGTACAGGAAAGACAAAACCAAAACGAAGTGATCAAACCGGTAGGTCGCAAGACGATGAAATGGAAAATTTGCATGGAAATCAAAGTTTTCGTTAAGTCGTGCCGGAAAGAACGACGACAAACTGCGTTAAGATCACACTAGCAATTTGTCAACCTTAATTGAAGTTATATCATTTCTTGAGTAGAGATCGAATGGAATTGTGCTTGAAATAAGAAGATTATCTCACTGATACAAATCAAAACGTGAGAGATGCACACTGATTTTACTTTGAGTAATTCAGTTGCTATTTCTTGACTAGACTTTTCAAACTGTAATTGACTGTTTGTGTAGAACACTATAGATTACTGAATCATTGACTCTTGTCGATTGAGTAGTATTCCGAAAAAAAGCTGACAAACATGCTTTAAAACAGACAAGCAACCAAAAAAAAAAAACAAGAAAGCTATCAAACACAATGAATGAACGAACGAACGAGTGATCGAATGAATGAGTGAATGAGTGAATGAGTGAATGAGTGAATGAGTGAATGAGTGAATGAGTGAATGAGTGAATGAGTGAATGAGTGAATGAGTGAATGAGTGAATGAGTGAATGAGTGAATGAGTGAATGAGTGAATGAGTGAATGAGTGAATGAGTGAATGAGTGAATGAGTGAATGAGTGAATGAGTGAATGAGTGAATGAGTGAGTGAATGAGTGAATGAGTGAATGAGTGAATGAATGAGTGAATGAGTGAATGAATGATCGAATGAATAAATGAATGCATGGGCGAGAGAACGAGTAGAAATGCACAGTAAGTAAATAAAATAAACAAATGAATACATAGACAAAATAGCGAGTAACATATTCATTAAATGAATGGATGTATAGAATCTCGACAGTAAGTCTGCTACAGCAAGTCTACCTTCGTACATAATATATGTTATTTATGCATTCACTTAGATGTAACCGTACAGGTGAAAACTTATCAATTCTTCGATAAACCTCTCTTACAATTTCCTGTTGGCTTCTTAATTCTCTCAATTATTAAAAGTGTTACATTTCCATTGATTTCTTAAAAAGCGTTATTAAACGTAAACTCGGATCAGAACGTTTGTCCAGTGCCGCTATTTCTACAAATTATTGGTACTCGCGCGCGCCGATTTGCGTTCTGAATAGAGAAATATCGATTGGATGTTGTACTATCTTCTTGCTGGAATATCGTCGAGAGCCGGTCAGTGCTTTACTTTTTTTTAATTTTACATGTATCTCCATTTTTTTATCGCAATTGCTTTATTTTTCAGTGATGTTTGTAATTTTACTGAACTAGCTTTAATCTGTAATTAAACTTTTCATTGTTGTTTATCTATATAATTTTAAAATGCCGATTTTTTTCCTTTTAATTGTCCACTTGAAATTCAATTGAATTATGTTATATTTATGATCTATTTATTATCGTTTTCTGTAAGAAAGTCAGTTGTTCGACTTTGTTGAATTTCAATTTGAATTATCTTTCAAATTTTGATAATCTGTCAATTTTTATTTTTCTCGACTCGCTAGTTTATAGTATACGTTTTATTATTTAATATCGAAATTCAGTTCTTAGTGTACAGGATTTCTCTTGGACTAGACGTTTTACGGAAAACTTGCACATCCGACCGGATTACTCTTAGACCTTAAACCGGTTTTTAAGGCGGATTACCGCATTTTGAATGCGTTTTTAAAAGTATCAGAGAAAATGATAATGTTTATGACGCATCCCTCCACGTGCTGTTGGTGAACATACGTCTATTTTTGAAATGGCTGTCCAGACAATTTAGTGAATAGCAAAGTCATTTGCATCATAATTTTTATTTTTTTAAGAAATGATGAGTCAAAATGTACAAAATAACTTAATCACATAATTATAATAAAGTATGTAACTATATAATATGTGCCGAGCTTTGTATCGTTGTTTTATGCCTAACCTTAAACTACAAGAAAACTGAAAACTTGATATATGCAAATGTCATTGTTATTCGCTAAATCAGTATATGTATAATTGATTATATACTTGAGATGTTTCGTGCGTTTTCATTGGTTGATAAGCATGTTCTATAAGTAAATATATTTAAATAAAAAAAAGGAAATAAATGAAGGCAAATTAAAAGACGTCTCCTGATACATTTAATAATGAAATTTATCGATAAATTCAAAAACGATTTTTTTCTCGCTTGCATGATTGTATCGCTAAATTTCATTCAACATGTTGAAAATCCAAATCCCAATTGGCTAGGAAACAAATAGTTGGTTTTCGTAACAAATGGGGAATTTAGTCCAATCGTATGTGCAGACCTGAAACTGTGCGTTCATTTTAGAATTTAGCTATCTCGTAAACATTCAATGCAGTTGATAACTTTATTCAGGCTTCGTAACGACGATCACAAGCAGCAAGCAATTTTTTGCTCGTCACGTTAAGGTTTGTCGAACCAAGGGGGAGGGGTTTGGTTTGTACTATCTTGAAAAGTGGATACGGGTGCTCGACAGTCGATTTGAATAAAATTGAACCTAAAAGCTACGTCGTAGTTTGTGGTATATGTTGGCCATAAATGGTTTGTAGTCAGCCAGAGATCGCATTTTGATACTGTGGAGTATATATTTCTCGAGACACAACTTCATCGGATGGGACAAGATCATCAGAACCAGAATCCAGCTAAAGACATTCGCGTTTGTCATCTTCCAGCAGATATTGTTCCTGAGATCGCAGTGAAAAACTCTGTTGTTTTCATTCAACTGAAGCAGTTTGGTCAATCCATAGCCAGTATTTCAGACAAATGCCTCACTTGGTAAAGATTTTTGAAACAAAAAAGTTTTCGGTTGCGCCGGATTGAGTTCTGCAGGTACAACTTCTACTTTTCGATGATTTTAGTAATCCATGCAATTTGTTTGCAACGGGTTTAAAGATATTAGTGATAATTGAAAAGAAATGGAGCATTGGAGTTAGACACGATTGGAATTATAAATTATAGAGTTAATAATTGAATTAGATTGATGAGGTACAATAAAATAGCATAAAGTTAAACATATTGTTTTCAATTGTACAAAAGAAAAACTTTATTGTAAAAGAGAAAAGGAGTTGCATTGGTTTGCAGGTCCAGGGCCGTAACCAAGGGGAGGGCACAGGGTGCATGTGCATCCCCCCCCCCCCCCCCGAAAAGCAAAAGGACCGCTCAAAACTATTATTTATTTGTAAAACCCGTGTGAAAGACCACTGCGAAAAGACAAGGTGTAATGGGTTGCAATAATGTGTAATAAAAAAATAATAAAAAAATAATAAAGTAATTCAAAAGGACTGTAAAGAGCAATATTCACGGGTTTTTGAAAAGCACGCCGACTTTGTGAAAATGACGGCTAATAAAGAAAATATACTAAAAACCCATCAATAGTCCAGGGATTTTTATGTTCAACCCCTCCCCCCCCTGTAAACGCCCCTGCAGTTACGGATTTAGTCTTACTAGTTCTTGACTGAGTTCAATAAAATAGAATGTCCAGAGTTAAAGATATTGTATTTTTTTTCACCCTAGTGCAGCTAAATATTTCTCTAAGAGAAATGAGTATTTGATTGATTGATATTGTATCTTTACTTTTCATATAGTGAAACCAACACAACAACAATTAGAATATCTTTACAAGAGAACACAACATCTATCATTCAAAAAACTTTACGCTTTCATATTATTTTTTTGATGTGGGTTGTGTCAAGGTGTTGTCTATTGCGTCTTCGATGTGGTCTGTGTAATCAAGTTCCTTTCAATTTGACTTGATGTTATAAGATTTTATCATAAACTTCCTAACGAACCATGTTTGTCATAAATGCATCGCTTCAAAAACGTTACTAAAATTACTTTTTTCCAATTCAATTTTCACTCGTTCGATCAAAAAAGAGGAAGTGTCGGCTTCTTTGTTTAATTACTGAATATTATCCCAACAGCGCCAGTTCTACTAATTAAATTACTATTATAATTAAGCCATGATATGCAACTACGGTTATTCCAAATCAGAAAGTCAACTCTAAAAGTTTGAACGGTGTCAATGACGTCATGCTGCGTGACGTCATTGTTTGTAAAACGTGCATTTTAAGAAAGATCTATGAACTAGATTGTGGATCTTTTCATTCAGTAATTGAAAGGTTTATCTGCCGCTTGAAATTGTTACATGTTATCTGTGGCTCTACTTTGAGGTAGTTAGTCTTTTAGCAAAGCATCTAGATATTGATAGCTCTAACTACCATGCCATGGACGGTGATTAAGTACCATTTCTTTGAAATATTCCCACTTTAAACGATCGATATTGTGCAACTTGGTTAGTTTTAAGTACAGTATTATAATGATTACACTACTTATAGTAGATTTATTGTGTTATTATACACACTTAGTGCGTATTCATCAGTATTGGAACTCGTATTTAACTGTACTGACTTTTGGTGGGTGTATCTTTCAGTTGTGTCCAGTGAAGACGACCACAGTGGTACAGAGAGCTCGTTTACATTTTTGTAAGTGGTGAGTATTTTGTTGACATTTTGCTAGCTCTTTCCACTCTACTTGATGATCTTATTGCGAGTATTGTTTTGTTCAGTTTAATAGCGTGAAAAAAAGGGACGATACAAAGATACTCTGCATTCATTTTTCTGTTATGAATGAATATCCGTTCATCTATTCAATTCTTTCATTGAAAAATCCATTCATTTGTTCATTCATTCAATCATTTTTTCATTCGTTAATTCATTCATTTATCCATTCATTCATTTATTTCGGCATCCATCCATCTATTCATTTATTCATTCATAGATCCATCAATCCATCAATTCATGCATTTATTTATTCCCTCGTTCGTTCGTTCTTTCTTTCATTCATTCAGTCATTTATCATTCATTCAAAAAAATTCAAAATGTCATCACTTATGAACTTAAGTTTTTTCCGTCCTTCGTGTAGTTTGTGTATTATCAATAAACACATCAAATCCGTGTCCATACTTCAAACCTTTCTGTTGAATTATTGAGCAGCTTTTAATTCTGTGCCTCAGTTGTACGCATGTTTACAAGCGCAAAAGAAGAAAGAAAGATAAAAAAGATTAAAATCTCGTGATTCGGTTTGCTTAAAAAAATAGTTTATATGGTTCCTACCGCTAAAGCAAAAGCATGTCTTCTTGTTTACACTGTTGAATTGACCATTCCCGAGAGAGAAATCAACTGATTTCTACCGGTCCACATCTAAAACAGAAAGTTATAAAAATTATAAAAATAAAACATTTATTTTTTTCTTTCACTTTATAAGACTTTTACCTTAACAAACATACAAAATAACCGAACAATCCAACAAACAAACTATCGATTCTATATCACAGAGGGAAAAAATGAATTCCCAAGTCTGGTAATTGCATGGGAAATGTTCCCATTCAATGGGGGAAATTTGGGTAAATAAGTTCTCATTTCATTTGGTTTTCTTTGTTATTCAAATGGTTGTATCTGTAATAGAGACTGGTTGAACAATAGAGTAATTGAAAGTCGGGGAGGGATTTGATATCCAGCAGGGATATAGCTGGCGTCGATGAATATATTGAATTTAATTGCTCGGCATTAAATATTCAGTGGACTATATACGAGTGTCCCGTCATAGAAAAAAAATCATTCCTAAAAAAGAACTTGATTATATTTTTTATTTAATTTTATCCAATTTTTATTTGATTTATGTAACTAATTTATTTATTGTAATTACGCTTGCCACATTTGACCTACAATTTGTAATTCAGCCTGAGCTGCAAGAAGTTGTATTGAGCAAACTATCTGTCTATCTATCTATCTAGTTTCATATCAAAATAAAAGTGAAACTATGTATGCAAATTTGAAGTCAAGAAATGTTTTTATTTTTTGCGAAGATATCAATTTTTAATTTTCTAAATTTTTAGTAAGTGTATGGAGTGGCCATGTTGGTGCACAACACCGTTACAACAAGATGGCGGACTATAACTCAAATTTCAAAATAATCTCAAATGCAAACAAAACTGTCATGTAATTCTTAGACGAACAATGTCACTTAAGATCCCAACAAACATGTTAAAATATATGGCGTACCATCGGGGCCAAAATTCAACATTAACAATTTGACATCGTACTTTTTGTGTTCGTGATGTTTTTGCAATGCAACATTACAGTTTTTAAATCGAATTTGTAATTTTGCTATTCAACATTGGAGTTTTGGTGATACAACATCGAACCATACAGGCCATTCGACTTTATTCTATTTATGTTGGTGCTGTTCGTGCTATGCGACTTTGTAGTTTTTTATTTGATCTTGCACTTTTGTAATTTATCTTTGTAGTTGTGGCTGAATGTAACATTTTATTATTCGGACCTTTTGACATTGTATTCCGCTTTTACATTTTCGTCTACTTTCAACCATTAGACTCGATCAAATTCGCTTCACTATCGAACTTTCAAAGTCGCTCTTTGCAACATTCAACTTCTGAACATCCAACCGCAATCCACGAAAATAAACAACGCAGGCTCATGCAGACCTACTCGTCACCATGCATGCAGCGCGGGAACACACTGAGCTACGCGCGTTTCATACCATTTACGAGTCCTCGTGGTGCTATCTTTGGCAGAAATGTCTGACGAACTAAACCAAGTCCGTTCTGCCCTTTTGAAGGTTGCAGATCGACTCTCTGCCCTTCAAACGGCAAAGTCTCCAAGTAAGTATTGGTTGTTGATTTTTATCTGGAATAATTTAATATCTATTGTCTTGTATTGTGCATATCGCTCCACGCTCAACGTGCGTAATCAAGAGTGATTTCGTATTTACCCTTGTTTGAGTATTCTAAAAAAAATAGCAGCAAGGTCTTATAATGGGGTTTATTTTTATTTTGGACTTTTTTTTGTAGGATTATATATCCGTAGCCTGTGTGTTTTAAAATCTTACTTAATATATAAGTTAAGTTAACTTAATGTGAGGGCCGCCAGAACGCTGATTTAAACGCCGAGGAAAAAATTGTATTTTAAGTCGAACTTGTAAATAAGACATCGCTTGTCTTATCTGGTGATTTACGAACTCTTTATTTGCTTTCAAAGTCCTTTATTTTCTTGTTCAACGCTCCTTACTTTATGCTGATTTTCTTCGGTGTACTACTGTAATATAAACCACTAGTTGTATGGATAGTTAATCGATAACTTATTGCGGTAAGCGTCTAGTTAGTGATTATACACTTCTCTTGCTACTAAACAAGTAACAAAGGTCATTTAACAAACAAAAAATAATAATAATAACAAACAAACAAAAAATGAAAATTTAGAGCTCATAAATCAATAAATCAGATATTTTGTAGTATATGTTTTATCAATATGTTTGACTTTAATGCTAGATTTTCTCGGCTTTTATCAGCGTTCTGATGCCCTAATTGATTGATGGATATCTTAGATTAATTTATTTATTTTCAGCAAACACTTCACAAGCATCACAATTACCACCACAGGTGTCACAAGCTTCGACAAGTTTCTCAAACAATAATTCATCAAGTAACCTTAGTACTACTGCAGGTAACACAGTAGCAACAGAACAGCGCCGGCTCTTTGGTTATTCAAACAACCGAGTTTCAAGAAAGGGCAAATGTCCCAAACCAAAAAGAGAAGCTACATGCACTCTTAAATTAGTGTGTCTTTCTTCAAACTTGGCAGATGGCCCACCAACCACTGTAAAGGAAAGGACATATTTATCCAACATAGGATTGGGAGATGCTGCTGTCACCTTCAATGCCAATGAATATGTGTATGAGAAAATCATAGACACCTTTCCACTATTAAAAAATGGTGGAGGCTATGAAATGTGCCTCTTCCAGAGGGGTGGGGGAGAGGATGGTGGCTTTCATGTCATTCACACCCCTCATACAGCCAACCGCCTCAAACAGCTTGCTGGCCAAGCAAAAATTTATGTGAGACCTGTCCAAAAAGACATTGATCCCGGCCCTGAAGAAATAACCAGTGTGTCGATGCCAGAGGTGCCATTGGACCAACCGGTAAAGTATTTGAATGCAACTGTGATTAATTGATTATTGCTGGTCAGCTGGTAGATCAGCAGAACTATAAATATCCCATAAAAACGGATGCGAGAGGAGGTTATTAAAATGTGCTAATTAGTCAATTTGCACTTGATTTTTTTTTAGAACAAAGGATGACGTAAACACTTAGATAAACAAAACTTTCTGGTGTTTTGTATATAATATTTTGACTGAATTTAGTGCAAAACACTCAAATATATGCAGCCATTTGATATAGACCACTTGCATAACTACCCAACACTGCTATCTTGAAATTGATTATATTTTTTCAGAACTTATGATCAACTTCAGTATCAAACATATTAACTATTTGGTTTTTGAAAATTAAGTTTTTAACAAAATTATGCTAATTAGTAGTCTAATCTTAGTAATAATGTGCTGAAATGCTTATTATTATAAATTTGTGTCATTTTCAGAAAACAGTTCCAGAAATACATGTCCCCAAGGTGGATTGCTTTGTGTGTGGAGAGCCTGTCAGCATGGATGAAATAGCTCAGCATCAGCAGACTCACCATCCTGATCCTGCACCTTTACCTGCAGCAAAGGTATTAAATGTAATTTAACATTCTTTTTTATACAAAAAGATGATAATGATGAAACATCACATGTATTTCAGCTTTTAAAACTTTAAAACACCTGGTCAGGCTTTTCTACAGCTATACTTAACCGGGTGACTGCATGTGAAAGTTTATGATAATTCTTATGTTTTGAAATTTAATTTCTACAGAAACAAAAGACTCTGGACTCAATACTAGTGGAAACTGAAAGTAGGGCCAGTACTAGTGAAGACAGTGAAAGGTAATAAATATAATCAATGCACCAATTAATTTTGAATCTGCAGCAAATATAACTGTAATTTAATTCTTGTGATCCTTATTGTCACATCTCAGATTTTTGTTATATATTACACTGACACAATCAGGGCTTACAGATTTCATATTTTCAACATTATTTCAGTACAAGTAACCTAAAAGACCATGAACAGGTTAAAGAAATTTGTCCTGACGCAACTGATGAAGAAATACAAGAGGCACTGAATGCCTCTAATGGAGATGGTAATAATGCTGTGGCAAGATTGTTAGGTAATGAACTACAATAATTAAAATACACAGAACATGATTTTTCGATTCTGATTGCGGTCAAGAGGAGTACAATCAATTCGATATTAAGTACTTTGAAAACACACACACTGAAAAACAAAGTGGTGGGACATTGAGTAAAATTTTATAATAGGACTATTTTTAAAGCCCACCGCACACATTGAGCAATTTGCCTCATGAGAAATTGGCTCATTGTCTTGCGAGGCAAAAAACTCACTGTGTACGGGTAAGTTTTGTCATCTTTTTCGCCTTGCTGAGGCAGATTTCTGTCATGATTGAAATTGTCAGAATGCCTCGCGAGCCATGAGAACATGAGACATTTACCCGCACATGGTGAGGTTATTTGCTTGCAAGACAATATGCACTGTGTGCAGTGTGCTTAAAACATGTTATAATCCAAGTATAATCTAAATTAAAATATGAAAGTAATAACTGCATTGTTAATATCTAGTCACGATTTTGTTTTCAAGGTTTGGATGGAGTATTAAAAAAAACATTAAAATGTGATTTTACATGCTAAATGTTGTGAATCATGTAGCTGCTAACTTTGCCTTTTGTCTCCTTGATGAAATTATGTTTTTTACATAAATGTGTTTTTAAGTTGTTTGCATTTATATTTTTTGTTTTTAGGTTTGCAGTCTTTGCCAGACTTAGCTTTTGAAGATCCATGCGATCTTGTGGCAGAAAATGAAAATGGCCTAGCACCTGTACTTCTTGATGGGAATGATTGCTCTGATGCTGAGATTGACAAATGCCTACCAGAGACATCATTGCAGCTGTTCCAGTCAAATATTATCGATGATGCCTCATTAAAGCAAAGAATTTCAGTGTGTAGAATGGATGGTGTGATGGAACTAAGAAAAGAAATTATGGGTGTATACAAGAATCCCAAGACAAATTTGAAAACTCCTCCAAAAGTTAGATTTGAGGAAGAAGAAGGTGTAGGTAGTGGGCCTCTGAGGGAGTTTTTTGTTGAAACGATGAAAGTCATTGATGAGGGTATCCCATCAGGAACTGGAAAGCCACTTTTATTTCTGGAGGGAGAAGCTGATCATCGTATCCCCACACATGACCATGGTCTAAGAATAACAGGTGCATACAGAGCCATGGGAAGAATGATTGGCCATTCAATTCTGCATGGTGGAACAGGATTGCATGGGCTTTCTCCAGCAATCAAAAATTACCTATCAACCGATGTTGATAGTGAAAATCCACCATTACTTACAGTAGATGACATACCTGATATTGAGTTGAGAGAACTAATAACAGAGGTAGGTGTTTATATATGAAACATATTTCAGTGAACTCAAATTCATTGAATTCTACTTAGTTAATAATTGACTATTTAGAATAATTATTATTCTATGAGCTAGCTTATTACCTTTAGTTGATTACTATTAGTGAATGGTGTGATTTATAGTAGGGTGGCAAATGAAAACTTGCAAAATGTGGGTCTTAGCAATATATTTTGCCCATCTCAAAAAAGTTTTGAAGAGTCTTAATTGAAGTCTATTCCCGTTTTTTCTTTTTTTGTTTCTTTTGAATCTTTGATTTCCTTACATCTGTCTTGTGTCTCAAATTTTCAATTCAATAATTGTTCTTTTTATGTTTGATTTCTTTTATGTTCAAATGCATGACTGTATTTTTCTATTTACTATTTAGCTTGATGAGCTGCCAGTTGGTGATAAACCAAACCAGCATCTGAGGGGGTGTTTAGAACCATACATAATGGAAGCTGGACTTGATCCAGACCAGCTATCAAGCCATAGAAAACTTATTGTTGATGGTCTTATGACCTTCCATGTCATAGACAAACGCCGTCTGGCATTGGATGACATTATTAAAGGTAAGAGTTTTCTATTGTTCCAGACAGTGTTTATTATTTTGTTGTATGTCCACAATTAACTGTGACCGTGCATTCAGCATATAAACTTCCTTTGAGCCAATTTTTACAGTTCTCATGATGACCCTTGTTGGGAAGATAAGTTCAGGGAAAGCAAGGCTTAATATTCCTAACAAATCATTTGAGGCCCCCATTTTATCACCCATCCCCCCTCCCATAAATAATGAACAGTCCCTAATAAAAACACTAATATCTATTAATAATTAAATATCATTAGGTATCATGCATAACTGCATATTTTGATGCAGTAATTCATGCTCTTCTAGTAGACAGTTTGGTACCAAGTCATGTCGAAAAAAACTACAGGTTTCAAAATTCACACACCACACACCCAATAAATGTATATGCCTATATAAACTCATCCATGGGAGATTAATGTTTGAAATGAACCATGTACTTGCTATCATTTTCATTGTGCCATTGCATGCATTTCATAGAGTATTCAGAATTGTGGGATAACTAAAAGATGCATTTTAACTGGTTTTGGTTTAAGTGGGTGGTTATAACTGCTTTATTCATTTATTTATTTAAAGTTATTATTTCTTTAAAAAAATACCTATTTATTTATTTATCTATTGTTTGTTTGTTTATTCATTCATTTTGTTCAAGGGATGGAAGAAGTGAAATTGTACAGCCACCTTAAGAAGTACCCAAACCTGGTCCACTATGTTTTCCCAGCTGAAGCTGAACGTGTACTTAGTGGAAAAGAAATAAAGGATTCCTTCTATTTTGAGGAAGAGCTCAATGCAAAACAACAAAAAACTGTAGAGTTCTTCAAAACTTACATTGATGAAATTGAAGGTGTTGGAGGTAATGATTAAAATATAGGGATTGAAGAGCTTCCCAGGGGGGAAGTCTTGGTTCCCATGTCCCCTTTTTCACAGATTTATCCCCTGTTCCTTATCAAAAATCATTATTTTGTTCCTTTAAATAATTTTGCTCTGTGTCCCCTTGATCTTTTAAGTTCCCTTGTTCCCTCAAGAAGATATGTTAATATCCCCTGTTACATGTATTATCCAACCTATAGAAAATATCAAACAAGGAAGACTGGACCAAGTAAAAATATCCTGTAATATATTATATTATAATATATTATATAATATATTTTGTTGTCTATATTTCTGCCATAATTTCCTTCTATTTTTAATATGTTTTGAGTCCATTGGATAATAAATTACTTATTAGACAGTGTGATGTAGAATATGCCTGGATATGTTACTATCCTAAAATAAAGATTTGTCAGAATATGGCGTGACTCGTAAGAGTATCCAGCTATATTCCACATCAAACTCTCTATTAAGATATATTTCTGATATATAAGATATGTTCCTAATAAACTATGGGAGGTGGTCATTGAAATTACTGAGTTGAGCTTCATTTGTGGTTACTCAAGTACTAGAATTAATTGAGAAGCAATTCAATATATGTGGTCAGTCACTGACAGACTCAAATCTGCATTTGAATGTTTCTTTCATACATAATGATATACATAACAAAATGTATGCTTGTCAGCAAACAATTGTGGTTTGAGAACTTGTTCATAACATAATATGAATTTATGTTGTTATATTCTAACCCTGTACAGATCTATACAAACAGTGACATAGAATTCTAAATAATGTGTTTTTTTTTTCCTATTTTCTGTAGGTGGTTCAAAGCTTAAAAAATTGCTACTCTTTTGGACTGGAGAAAGCAATTTCAGGGCAAGCACCAACCAGCTTCTGGTGAAATTAGACCCAAATTTAAATGACTTACCAATGTCAGAAACCTGTTTCAGGTCTATCAATTTGCCCACAAAGCATGAGGTTTACTCAGAGTTCAAAAGGTTTTTGGACATTGCAGTGGATTATGGTTCCTCAGGATTTGCATTTCACTAAAATGTGTGTTGCTGTAGTTTGAGGTGGACCCTAAAAGTAATTACAAGTCTAATACTTCTAATATTTTTAATATAAACACACTTGAGCATTGAAAAATATGAGCAAGTTAAGTAGACATATTGTGTTTATGAGATCCAAAATTGGAAGTGACTGTGACCCAGAAGTTACTGGTTGGATTTATTAAGTGATATTGAAAACATGCAACAGTACTATTCCATTTGCAGTTTGATTTGTTAACATATTTTTCAATGCTCAAATAAGTGCACTTAAAGATCGAGTGTTATAATGTTATTGCATGTAACCGAGAGTGGCATTGTGTTGTCTGAATTATGACTTGCTCATTAGCACAATTTTGTATGAACAGCCTTAGAAGTGACCATATATTGCCAAAAAGATCAAAATATCAGATTGCTAAAGGCCCTGTCACACTTGCAATTTTTTCGTACAACTTGTCTCGCAAAAAAATTTGTTGCAGGTTGCAAGAGCGTTTTGCGCATGACACCCTCTCGTGCACCTTGAAATTTTCATTTTTTTTGCTGCGGAAAAAGTAGAATCAATTTCTACTTTCTGCAACAATTTTTTAAAGATTGCTAGTGTGGCCACCCCCTCATGCAATTGTTTTTTTTTTTGCCAGATATACAGCTTCTTGCACGAAAACTAAAATCACAATGTCTGAAAAAAGCATGAAACTCTGTGGATTTCCGTAAAATATTTACAAAAGTCTATTGTTTCGCTCAAAAAGTTGTGCTTTTTTGTCTGTTTTTCTGATTAAAATTTGAATTACGTCAGTGCGCACATCTTTCAACATTTTGTTGCATGAGGGAAATTGCAGCAAAAATTGTAGCATTGACTACACCAAAAGAGCATGATTAATATTCAAGTATACAGGTATTTTTTCCAGAGAGTTTTAAGTGAACTATGAAAGTTGCATGTTGCTGTATATCCTAATGATAAAGCATGTGGTATGAGCTACAGAATATTTCAATGATTGTATTAGTTAATGTTGTGCTATTGGCATACCGTTTGATATTAATTAATAATAAGATTTCATTTGGTCATTATGAACTACATTATGACATAAATAATACAAAAGTAGCATACTGAATGTTGTAAATTAATCAGTGATGTTTGGAGAAATCACAATATGTTAAGGATTTGTTTAAAAGTTTCCACTCCTTCCAAATAATTCATGGTGTTTGTTTCTGGCAATAACTTCATCTGTTGTTCTGATAAAGGGCATGTGGTGTCTGGGACATCAACACTTTGACACAAACTGGGATCTGTTTCAGGGATGGGTCCACTCCAGTCAACACCATAGTTGTCACCTTCATTCTGAAAAGAAATCAAAGTAACATTAGCTCAAAGTAAGCTGCCTGTTTCATGTGATTCCCCACCACACAACCCCATAAAGCAATTGCAGAAAGACAACACCAAAAAGGAAATGGTCAATTAAAAAAATTAAAAAACTTGATTTTTATTTAATTGTATCAATTTTTATTTTATTTTATTTAAAAATCAGTTTTATTTGAAAATCAAGTGAAGCCTACTCGATGGTTGCACGCTACTTATGATCCATTGCTTAAGTTTAACATAAACTAAGGTACCTGGAATACTTCATCTTCCATAGACTGTGACCCCCAGGCTTCCTGCAGCCCTCTTATCCATAACTGCATTGGAGACTTGTTTTTTGCAGTCCTCATTGGATGATAAACCCATGCATTTTTCCAGCCAGTGAGGTGCTTGTTAATTATGGGCATAAACACATAATGTAAACACCATAAATGGCCATCATTGTCAGGGTCAAGTACACCTTGTCCTTCCAAATCATAGAATAGGTCATAAAATAGTGAAACACACCCTGCAAAAACGTCTCGCCAAAGTCGCTCAATGCGTTGGTTATGCGTACTTTTTCCTAAAAGAATTAAAGTAAATTACTGTAATGATTTTAACCATTGAAAATAAAAAAAAAACATGTTATACTCAATTTATTTAGTAGATCTATTGTTTTTTGTATAACTATTAATACCTGTTATCATGCTACCCCTGCCCAATCCTCGCCGAACGTGACTTAACATATATGTGGCAACATCCACATTTTCACCACCTTTATCAGATCTAACTCTTGATGGTAAACCAAACTCTGATACTGCCTCAAGAAAGAGAGCTAACACAGTATCAGCTCGATTGTTATTTGATGCTTTAAGGTACACTGGAATTCTGGAATAACCATCGATGCCACCATGCACCACAATTCTCCACCTTCAAAGAAATGAATCATATTTACTCAGAAACTGTGGTTTGGAGCATAAAATAATTAAATAATCAAGTTACCAAAAATTAGAGAGGCCCACTGGTAAGAACTGTGGCCTTTCACCACTGTTAGCTGTTCATTTGAGATTAATGGTCAATCATAGACTGAAATGGATGAGTATTTTTATATAATCTCTATTATTATGTATTCTATGTAGTTCATACTCAAGTATATCCAACATTTATAATTACCATGTTCACATGTAGTACCTTATAAGTTTATGATGACCATCTATATGCCATAAAGACAGGGGATGTTTTACATTATATTTCCGTCTTCTCACTGTTGCTTGCCACCTTTCTACAATACCAATAGGATCCTTCCTCAGCAATGACAAGCGAATTCTTTCTCGCTGAACCCGGAATCCTTTGCTTTGTAAAAATCCTTTGAGAAGCCTTATTCCTATTCCAGGATGTGCATTGCATGCTTCTGATGTAAGTTCGTCTAGTTGAGCATCATCAATTGTGGAGTATGTCCCTATTGAGGTAATGCAAGTTTACATCAGTCAAAATTAACTCAATGCTAGTTTCATGCTATTCTTTATTAGGTTCCGTACATGTTGTCCCGTAATAAACACTATATTAATTTTACCTTTTCCAACTAACAGCTAATATTTTAGTTTTTTTGCATTTAATTGTTCTTTAATAATTACATGAGGGACAGGACTAGCCCAATGACACAAAACCTCCAACTAGATATGTCTAGTTTGCTGAATAGGTTTATTGAGTTAAGTCAGTCTATGAGCTATACAGAGGGAGGCTGAAGTAACATTTAGAAACAGTGAATATAAGTTATATATTAGTCAAGTGTCACGCAACTACTGTGACCTTGCTTAACAACTAGTGAATATGTCACATGTAAATGTATAACACAACTCTTTGTAACGTAAAACTTATAAGAACTGCTTCATTAATGGATTTACTACAAATTATCTCCTATTTAATTAAATACCTGACACACTGAGTCCGAATGAGGTCATTTTCCTCTTGACTGTTCTTGTACTTATTCCCAGCATATTAGCCACCTCTTGCAATTTAAATCCTTGTTCAATTAAATAGGACAGCTGATCTTTTCTAACGATATATGATGGTCTTCCACGTCTACCATCCCACTGCAAACTAGCTATGTAACCTCCACCATGAGGATTGTTATTTCGTTCCATATCTTCCAGCATTCTATGAGCTCTCCCAATCGTTTCTGTTACGAAATCATCTATATCTAGATTTCCCAACATCCTATGTAGCAAATCTAATTTTGAAATAATCATCTGCAAATCTTCCTGGCCAGTATATGAACTCTGAAATCTATTTAACATGTCGAGAATATCATGAACACAGTCTAATATAAACGGAACTTCCTCCATGTTGGAAAAAAATAAGAAGAGTGTTCATGGTGACGAGTAGGTCTGCATGAGCCTGCGTTGTTTGTTATCGTGGATTGCGGTTGGATGTTCAGAAGTTGAATGTTGCAAAGAGCGACTTTGAAAGTTCGATAGTGAAGCGAATTTGATCGAGTCTAATGGTTGAAAGTAGACGAAAATGTAAAAGCGGAATACAATGTCAAAAGGTCCGAATAATAAAATGTTACATTCAGCCACAACTACAAAGATAAATTACAAAAGTGCAAGATCAAATAAAAAACTACAAAGTCGCATAGCACGAACAGCACCAACATAAATAGAATAAAGTCGAATGGCCTGTATGGTTCGATGTTGTATCACCAAAACTCCAATGTTGAATAGCAAAATTACAAATTCGATTTAAAAACTGTAATATTGCATTGCAAAAACATCACGAACACAAAAAGTACGATGTCAAATTGTTAATGTTGAATTTTGGCCCCGATGGTACGCCATAAAAATACCAGCTCTTTGCAATTAATATTTCAAGTTTTAGTGTTTTGATGACGTCACATGCAACCCAAGAATAGCCAGCTGAATTTTAAATTAACAATCCAATTCGTTACAAAAGGAGCATAGACCGAGTGTTCTACTTCGAAGGCTTTACACATGAGACTCACCATCTACATTAAGATTCAAAATTGCTTAATATTTTTCAGGAATCTGCGCTTGCGCACATCGCCTTTCTAAGACACCCCGATATTATGAACACCGCGGTATTTTTGACACTTCGGTTTAACAGACAACCCGGTATAATTGACACCCCGATATTATTCACACTCCGATATTGATTAACACCCCGGTTATGAGGACACTCGTTTTTACGGACACCACGTTATTAGGGACTCTCCGGCATTTTGGATAGCAGTTTTGACTCAACCTCCAAAGAAATGCTTGGAACGAGCTCGCGCTTTTTCCGAGTTTTGCTATTATGGACAATTTTATTTATCTCTGTATAATCAAATAATTTGTGATTCGTCATAAAAATGGACACGTCATCAACTATTTTAAAGTCACTATCGAGTTATCGATCGATCGATTACGATCAATGTTGATCATGCTTTGGTTGGATGTTAGTTTCTATAGCCAATCCATTGCCTGGGTCAGTATCAAAAAGTACTTCATAGATAAAGTTTATCATTTTAATCGCTGTTTTGTATAATGGATTAAAAGTTGCTCAACAGAAAAGTACTTGGTATATTTTCATTATGTATAGTGATGTTGCTATCTTATGCTAGATATCTAGTGATCATTTTGAAACATTACGTAATTAACATAGATAGAATTACGAAACAAAGAGACTATTTAACCACATGATTGGAATAGGCGATGGGAAGTCCTCGTCGTATCTTTTAGGGGTAAAAATCAGCGATTCGGTCTCTTTTAGGGTTTGAAATGTGAGATTTGCCAAATTCCACACTTTTTGGTATTTTTTAGGGGTTGAAAGCCACTAAAACTAATGATTTTGGTATCTTTTTGGGGTGAAAATTTTGGAAAGCCACGGATTTTTGAAAAACGTCCGGTTTCTTTTTTTTTTTTTCGTTGAAAAATTCCGACAAGCATCCCCGATCGCTCACACCCGGATTCCCCCACCCCCTTTCCTTTTGAGATTAATAAAACACACTTTATTAATTGCGCTACAAAAGGAATCCGGCAAAGCATTTACTTCGAGCCCCCTCTTGCATTTTACACAGGCTATAATAGGCTTACAAAACGCTACGGTTCGGACTGCCTACATAATCTTCAGTGAGGAAAGGCCGGGGGGATGTCTTAATTCCTTGTTTGACACCCTCATATTAGCGGAAGAAAAGGTCCATAAACAACGGTGATTGTAATTTCAAAGAAGAAACATACACGTTAGTTTTTGTTTTCATTGAAGTATTTCTAGACAAAATGTGTTTGATAGACGGAAGACAATCGAGCACTTTTTCCAGCGACGTTTTTTGCGACGGGCGCTTATCAATGAAAGCAGTGGTAAAGACTTGTGTGTGTTTGATTTTCAGAAATGGCCGATACTTCAAGCACCACATCATCAGCTTCTTCACAATTACTACATCTCAACAGAACCAACGTCAGCGTCACCATGGAAACAGTTACGTCACCAGCATTTGACGAATACACACGTCACGCCAGAGTGCTGAAGCTTGTTCTTTACGGCATCATATTTGTAATAAGCTCCGTGGGCAATTCCATGGTTTGTGTAATTATTTTACGAAGGAAAACAATGAAGACAGTGACGAACTATTTTATACTGAACTTAGCCATCGCTGACCTTGCACTGACTTGTATCTGTATTCCGTTCGATATTCCAGTGCAAGAAATGAACTATGTTTGGCCGTATGGCGGTTTTATGTGTAAAATACTCTACCCTCTACAGACGTTAGCATTATTTGCTTCTATTTATACACTAACTGCGGTCAGCCTGACTCGTTACTGGGCCATTGTACATCCGCTCAAAAAACAGCTTACAATTCTGAAGGCAAAGTTTGTTGTGGTTTTGATCTGGGTGTTCTCTTTGATCCCAGTCTGTCCCTATATTATTATTCTCCGATATGACTCACAGAAGAAATCCTGCGATGAATCGTGGGATAGCCACAACACTCGAAAGGTCTACACAGCGTTTCTCTTTACCTCACAGTACGTTCTCCCTCTCATCGTCATAGCAACTGCTTACGTCAGCATTTCACTGGAGTTACACAAGCGTGAATTCGTTACGGAATGTCTTCGTCGTCAGCAGCTGGAGGAGACGAGGAAAATAGTGCGCATGCTTGTGGTTGTAACGGTGTTATTTGCCGCGTGTATGCTACCAAATAATATCATGTGGATGTGGTTAGATTTTGGACAAGCCGATCAACATTTTAAATACTTCTGGGAAGTTGTCGCTTTTAGTAATATTTTAACATTCGCAAATAGCGCTGCAAATCCCCTGTGTTATACCATGCTAAACGAAAACTATCGAAAAGAGTTTAAATCTGCTCTTAAACTGTGTTGGCGTAGAACGGAAGAACGAGTTAGTGATCTTAGTGGTATCAGAAAGGGTAGCAGTGTTTCTGGGTTTGAGCTACTCAAGATACCCAGATCTAAATCAACCACAACTACAGTCAGTACATTATAATTACATGTTTGTTTGTAAACTTTGAAGGAGTTTCCCAGCAAGAGAGTATGAGATAAGAGAACTTATCCCCCGTATTGGGCTTTACACTCATCAGTACCACCAAGGGAATATGAGATAAGAGAACTTATCCCCCTTCTGGGCTTTACACTCATCAGTACCACCAAGGGAATATGAGATAAGAGAACTTATCCCCCTTCTGGGCTTTACACTCATCAGGGAATAGTTTGATTCTATTTTCAAACTGAAGTTATCTTGGGAACGGAACGTAATTGGCCAGATTGCAGTAAGGCGCGGTCTTATCGTCAAAACATCTCAAGACAAAAGTGCGGAGATTGGTAACAAGTTTCTAAAAATAGCACCACGAGGGATAACCCCTCTTATCTCATACTCTCTTGTTGCCAAGTCAATAGAGGGCTGCGGTTTCAATTGACTAAAGCATGGTTTTCAATAGCGACGCACGCGCTATCCTAACTGTGAAATAGCGTGAAATAAGCATTAGCGCAAGTGCTGCCCTCATTGTGAAATAGCGCGAAATCGGATTTTTGACTGAAGATTTGAGTTGAGAGAAGGCATCGCTGGCACCACGCCTGATCTATCATATCATCTATCAACTCTGT
Source organism: Diadumene lineata (assembly GCA_918843875.1). Classification (NCBI taxonomy): domain Eukaryota; kingdom Metazoa; phylum Cnidaria; class Anthozoa; order Actiniaria; family Diadumenidae; genus Diadumene; species Diadumene lineata. The sequence continues at coordinate 868,244 of OU974069.1, forward strand.
ATTCTTAGAGCATAGAACCTATTTTAGGAAGGCTATAAAAATTACGTTAATATAACTCTTTTAGTGTGTTTGAATATCGACCAATGAATATTTTCGGACTATCATGAAATTTGTAGACATATATATTTTATCCACTTCAAATTATTCTGCTTTACGTGTTTATTAGCATTATTTCAAGCCCGTAGATTGTAGATACTCAAATGAAAAAAAATGTTCCTGAAAAAGGTTATTTGTTCTAAGAACAGAATGAATTGTTATTACGAGTTGTTGAACACACAACAGAATCTTTGCACCGTCACGTGATGGCCGGCAGCCATGACAGTTGCCAGGAATAATAGAATCTGGACTAAATGCCTGTTTTTATGAGGCGAGCCAGCCCGGTTCAGCTGGCTGGTTCCTTTGTTTTTATGCTCTGATAGCTTGAACACAACGAAAACCGGGCTGACTCACTCCATATAAACAGCCCCTATAATCATACACAAGAAAGATGTTGAATGAGCATGCGCAGTAGATAAGCTATGTCAGCGCAAGTAGTCCACTGCAAAATAACTATTTTGAACGGGGCTTATTCAGACAAGTCCTTCCCTACAGTGTACAATATGGGAGGGGAAGCAAACCCGCCCATGTGGTACTCCATATTGTATATAGAATATGCTTGCCCGTCAATATGACAATGTAAATAGTGAATTGGAGAGTCAGAGCATCGTTAGCGCGATGCCTATTTATTGTGTGGATAGTAATGGGAAATAATGTTAAAAAAGTATATAAGTAAAATTTGATCTATTAAAATATTAAATTGCTGTTGTTAGTGAGTTATTATAAGTACTATCATGGCTCTGAGGGATAGAGTAGTTTTGAGTGAGAATCGGTACGGCTACGTTACCGTTGCGATACTGTAGATGATTTGAATGTTTTCATAAAAACCACGGCTGCAAAAAGGACTCTATTAGTGATTTAAAGTTCCCGAAGCCGAGGGAAGTTTAATGGAAGTCCCAAGGACGCAGGGTTTTTGAAATCTCAAAGAAACACGAAGCCGTTACGAGTTCAGACTTCTCAAACGTGAAAAGAATAATTAAATACGCAACAAAGAGAAATCGATTTTTGATGAGGGCTGAAAACCGGCATGGAGAAAAACCCTTGTTGCATGAGAAAACAAAATATCAAACGGTAAAAATTAACATTTTCAGCTCTAGCTGGAAGACAAGAAAAAAAAAAAAAAAAAAAAAAAAAAGCCGGCGAACAATGTGTATTGTTCGACACATGAATTACTTTCTTTTTTCTTTTTTTTTTCTTCTCGTCCGTCAATGGTATTTTGTCCAATCCCAGACATCCTTCAACCAGTAAAAGTAGTTAACCTATAAGGGAGAAATCCTTTGTTTGTGTCAAGAAAAAACGAGCTAAGACAACGTATCTCTATTTATTGTCGCCAAAGTATTTTCAAGATTGGAACGTGATTGGTCAGATTCATCTGAGAGGAAATAGACGAATTTTGTGCTGGCTTTGGAGATAAAAACGAAGACCTCTTCAAATTATGCAAAAGATCAACTAAGTAATGCTGGATATATTAACATAGTCGTCTTTCTCTTAAGAATAAGGTTTTAGCGGGATTGGTAACAGACTAAAAATAGCCTGGTTTCTAAAAATAGCACTAGCGTGGTTCCTGATGGGGTCCGGGGATAGGTTCTCTTAGCTTTTTCTCTTGGTTTGTGTCCTTTGGGTTAAACAAGAAAATCCTCCTAGTACGGGTTGGAAATGTCATTGTAATCGAGGTCTCATTTCCGTATCAGCTCGGCGTGTCCACAACTAGAACAGTTGAAAAGTGGACAGGAACATTTTTAATGTTATTTACTACATTGATATTCACACCAAAACACTTTAATGAATTATTACGTAATAAATATGTATTGAAAATAACTATACAAATTTCTTGAAAAAATATACCCAGTAAAATTCAGCCTATTTAAAAAAAACATAATTACATGCCTTCACGTATAAAAACCAGTTCTTTTAAGATAAAATAAAATAAGAAAGTGCCCACTTAGCTTGCCTTCGTGCAATTATTTCGCAACGTTGTTACTTTATACTTTCGAGCCAGTGTACTTTTTAAGCGCTTTCCGGTCTACAAAAGTCTTTTGGGCTTCCTTTATCTCCTTTGGGCTTCCTTTATCTTCTTTGGGCTGCACTCTTTAGAAACAGTTGTAAAATGCGGCAATATGATTTCGAAACGTCCGTATTGCCATCATTCCTTTACGGTTTCTAAATTGCAAATATATTTTACAACTGTTTCTATAGAACACAGACACTGCCCACACTGGTATTTTACTACAATGGTATGTGATGTGAAATCTTTAGTTGAACAGCTGCCGTTAGGTAACTTAGTAGCTATATCTGTTAATTTATTAAGTCACAGCTTTCTAACTTTCTACGTCGTTTTCAGGGAATAGCAAAATGGCTATTCTACGTTCTATAAGTAGTAAAACACCCATGTTGGACAGAATGCCTCAAACCCAAGACAAATTACATCAAATTACTCATCAAATTAGCAAATCGGTGCCCAAAGGAGATTGCGAGGTCGAACATGTGGCATCTTGTCAACCGTTGCAAGTTGGTGTCCAACGGAGATCGCGAGCTCAACATATTGCATCTTGTCAACCGCTGAAAGTCGGTGTCTAAAGGAGAGCGCGAGCTCGAACATGTGGCATCTTGTCAACCGCTGCAATTCGGTGTCCAAAGGAGATCGTGAGTTCGAACATGTGGCACCTTGTCAAGCGCTGCAAGTCGGTGTCTAAAAGAGACCGCGAGCTCGAACATTTGGCATCTTGTTTTGCTGTAAATGTCTATATATTGATTGAGAAGAGTAAATTCCAATAATTGTGCTAACCATGCATGAATAGAACCATGTTTAACTCCATTCTATTACAGCACCAGGCCACCTAGAAGACAAAGAAAACAATTAACAAATTATAACTGCAGAGTCGTTTTCGTATGAGTGGGAACCAGTCCTGTATAGTATCGTTACGATATTGTTGCCGCACCTTTACACACTCACGTTAAAACATCCCACCCAATAGACAGCAAACTAGTCTCTACTTTTTTAAATATAGCACAACGCAGAGGCCCTGCGAACTCAAACGCTTGAATCATCAATCAAAACTCCGACGTTCAACGAGCTACTTTCGAACTTTGTTTAAACCCGCCTACTCATACCTAAGTTTGTACGAACATAATCAAGATGAATTATGATTGGTCAGTTTTCATTCGTGTAGTAATCGGAGCTTTGATTAGGCTCAGCCTCTAGCCGTCGGAGTGTCATGCGCCCGTGATACTCTCCTGGTTGGAGACTGAGCCTAAGGTTTGATTGACGGGAGTGAAACCACCAAATGGCTCGCAGAAAACGAAAAACATCAGCAAAAGGGGCTACTTTTGGCTCCTTACAAGAGAGTACGAGATAAAAGAGCTTATCTCGGACCCCATCAGGGGCTCTACTCTTCGTGCTATGTTTAGAAACTTGTTAACAATTTCCGCACTTTTGTCTTGAGATGTTTTGACGATGCGACCGCGCCTCCTGCAATCTGGCCAATCACTTTCCGTTCCCGAAATAACTTCAATTTAAAAATAAAATGAAATATCCCCTGATGAGTGTTAAGCCCAATACGGAGGATAAGTTCTCTTATCTCATACTCTCTTGCTACTTATAAAAGACTTACTTTGTCCTCAGGCAGTGGTCTAATGGATGAGTATCTTCAGTTATTTCTGACTCATCCAAGACATCTCGTGTATCTAGAGAAAATCACAACATTAACACAAAACTTTGACGCTGTAAAGCAACTCACTGTACGAGTTATTATATCAATAAATTCAATTGTTGTCGACGAGTCGAAATATAACAAAGTTTTGAAACGGCGAATCGCGATACTGCTGTTGTTGCTATTGTTAACGTTGTCGTTGCTGTTGTTATTAACGAGACAGACGATGAGTCTGGACTTTACTTTTGCTCAAAAAACATGTGTAATGAGTCATGTTTAGTCAGAACCGTGTTCAATGTTGACAACAACTGGTGAAAATGAAAATACTACCTCAAAATAGAACTCAAATTATTGCAACTGATAGTGTTTTCATCGTAATTGTTGTTACACTTTGTTCCCTCACAAAAACACATTTGCAATTCGTTGTACCACAACCCGCCGTTTCAAAACTTTTTTTTCTGAACTGTCAATCAATTTTATAGGGCGGAAATTGCCCTAACGCGTCATTGGTTAATTTAAAATAAACTCCCCCTGTGAAATTGATTGACGGTCGAGAAAAGACCAAATCAAAACAACGTGCAGATCGCGATACAACGAATTTGGTTGTAAAATGTTGATAGGTACTTTACCGACTGTAATCACTTCATCCATTGAAGAACTATACTTGGTTGTTCCATTGTAATAGTACAAATTAAACCGTCGCTCAAGTCGCCTGAAATTATAAAACATGACATGGTATCATACTCTCCAGTAGCAAATAAAAAAACGAACGAACGAACAAACGAATGAACAAACGAACGAACGAACGATTGAACGAACGAACTAGCGGGCGAACGAACGAACATACTTTATGAATACAGCTATTCTTGAAAAGGTTGTCCAGTTCAAATACAGATTAAGCGAACATTTCAAGAAGAGCTGTATATTAGATAACTGAGTGCTACGAAGGCAAGCCACTGAACATGCTCAGTGGATATTTGCCAAACCCACATGGTAAATGGGACTTACCAGTCATTGACAAGCTCACTATTCAAGCAGAATACAACACTATATCGACCACCAGTACTGTCTACTACCCACACGGGATATTTAGGAGTTTTAAGCATACTACCAACCTATCAGAAACACAATAATGACGTTTATTTGTATCGTGCTTTATCAGATACTCCAAAGAGGATTGAAAGGTGCAGCGTTAGTACATTGCTTTGGTTCCCTGCTCCGGAATATTCGATTTCTTCGTCGAGAAGCCTTTCTCAAATAAAGTCATATCTTTAATGCTTCCAAAACATTATAAACTAAGTCAACAACACATATTAACATGCAGAAAGGACAATCTCTTGTAAAAACTCGTGAGATTTCGCACATATTTGATTTGCAGGATCAAGCGGCCATTTTGAATCTAGCGCTGAGTATCAAATATTGACCAAATATGGTGTCAAAATTATGCTACTTAGTCTTAATATTTCGAAGCATGTAACCATGCTGAACAGTTCAGTCCCTTTACGAGTTACATCACGGCGCAACTTGAGCTACACCGAAGTCTCGTATGTACCAATACGCATGTGCGACAAATTGTAACACAGGCAGCCCATTCTCATTATCGGTCAATATATAGAGATCCCTTGCATGTGACGTCAATCACAGGCAGCCCATTCTCATTATCGGTCAATATATAGATCCCTTGCATGTGACGTCAAAGCAGCCTCATCTGGAGGACAAAACAAAAGATCTTTCCTCTCTTGGGAGCTGAAATCCATTGTTTTATCCTCTTGAATGGGTTGCATTCCAACGAACTGCAAGGAGTCTATGGTCAAAAATAATTTCAGTGTTAGACTATTCAAAAAAGATTTATTTGTATTTATTGACACTTCTTTAATGACCTTGAATTGTACTTTTAATTTATTTCAAGTTTAACATTGAAATGATTTTATGATTATAGATATTGACAGATGATGAGCTTGGACTGCCTGTGATTGTGACTGTGTAAAAACGTACCTGGTACTGGTCAGGTTTAAAGTGTTCGTTTAGGGACAGGAAACCCACATCACTCCGCGTTTTGATGCCTTTTAAAGGAAATGTCTGAAAAAAGAAAAACAAATGTTAATGAATATATAAGCCACGTAGGATTTTGCAGATTGTACAAACACAGTCGGATAGAGTGCAGACGCTAAAAGTGTGCAACATAAATACCACTAAATAGTGCTATTTTATGCTAATTCTATTGTTTTCGTTTGTTTAATTAGTGCTATTTGCCACTAAATAGTGACAACTGTTGCATACATTTAGCGTTTGCACTCTACTCTGTTTTAACAGAGTAAAATACGGCCACCAAAAAGACAACCCAAAGTACTAGGCGAGTCACTTTTAAAGAAAATGTAAAAAAACTCATGAATAATTTTGATTTTCAAAGCAAATCAATACCCGTGACGAGTTCTATAACTACTAATATAGAACTGTCCTAATTTGCATAAACCTAAAACTATCTTCTCCCGATAAAGTTGAATAATCCTCGAGTTTTTGATGGGAAAATTAAAACATATGTTTGGAGTTTTAGAAGCAATTGATAAAATTCGAATTTGTGATTTGTCGGCGCTATAAATACGCGGCTTCGCCTCGTAAGGACACGCTCGTAATACGAGGTTAAACAGCATAACTTGTTGTACTCTTTACTTACTAAGGCTTTTCCTGCTTTGTTATATTCTACATCACCATTAAATGTGTGGTTAACAGCTCGTCCAGTTAGCAACAAATTGATCATTGCCTGACGGAAAAAAAAACCAGTTACGACTGCTTTCATTGATACACGGCGCGTCGCAAAAAATAAATAAATAAATAAATTAAAAAAAAAAAATCGCTTGAAAGAGTGGTTGATCATCTTCTCTTAAACTTTTTTAAGTCCAGAATTTAACTTTTTCGTTGTAAAATTTACCTCAACGGAACCCCCTCATAATACCGGAATTCTCTTTAAACCGAAAGACGTTTTTAGTCCAGAATTTAACTTTTTCCTACACATCCTGTAATATTAATCTGAGTAAAACGCAACCCCCTCCAAACCAGACATTGCTTTGGTTCCAGTACTGTTCGGAATAGAGTGGTTGCTCTGTATCTTTGTGAACTTGGCTGTGTGATTGGTCAGTCTGAAACAATATTATCCTCGTCAACGTACCTGTGAACATGTTTCGCTTGGTCCCATTAACACACACCCTGGACTTGACAAATCTTTCTTTACTCTGGAATAAACACCTACACTTCATAACATAGTATATAATATAGCATAGAAACTATTAATGTCAAAAAGTTCTAAAGATAAATAGTAAAAAGAAAAAAAGTCTTACTTGTCGATAGTTCTCGAGAGTATCACAGAATATAAGAAGATGACACAGCCATTACCGCTGGTATTCTCAAACTGCAAATATATAAACAAGAAATTCTCAGGAAGTTGCTTTTACCAGGAAAGTGTATAAAAGATATAGTGGTACAATTGTGGTAATTGCTTGATTTCAATTTATAGTTTGTCTTAGTAGATCTGTGAAAACACAGATAAACGAAGTTTTACTAAATTTGCTGAATTTTTCAGTACTTGGATGACACCGTTCACAATTATATTTTACAAACATGAGGTAAATGAAATCAGCGTGAGCCTATCATCGAGGATGGTTGTGATCCGCGTCGGCAGTGGTTTCCCAGTTACAGGTTAGAATGTGTGTAGCGGGAAAGTACCACAAATCATGGGTGGCCTGAGTGGTCTCTCAGCGTTATGGTCTGGGTTTTTATCTATACTTACAAATGATAAATGTCTCTTGATAAACTTTCCTAAGTCTTTAACATTATCAAATCCAAACAACGTGAGCTTAAACACAAAGATAGTTTACATTGATTCAACTAGCACAATGCTTTTTAAAGGAATGCAGTGATGATGATAAAGATAATAGATACTTTACGGAGAAACGTATATTGACATATAATCACATGGTTGTAGTGATAATACTGATGATGATTATGGTGGTGTTGATGATGATGATGATATTGATGGTGAGAATGGTGGTGTTGATAATGATTATGGTACTGGCGATGATGATGATGATTATGGTGGTGTTGATAACGATGATGATATTGATGGTGAGAATGGTGGTGTTGATAATGATTATGGTGTTGGCGATGATGACGTTGATGGCGATGATGATGATAGTGTTAGTAACAAGGATACGTTATACATTGCTATAATGGTGTTTTATTCGTGCAGGGAAACTTACTCTCTCCGTAAAGTGATCTTTTCTATAATCTTTTCTTGGATTCCACTTGCACTCCCCGCACGGACTGGTAACAAGAATAGATTAGTCATTGACAATGAGATCATTTTATACATAGATGAATGAAGATGAGTTAAACCATGGAAAGTGACACCATCACCTGCCCAGACAATTTACTTTTATATTAACAAGCGATGCACTGTGGGAAGAACCAGCACCCTCCTCGGTGATTCGTAAAAATGAGGGACATATATAAGATAACTCTACAGGTTAATATGTCATCCTCCGTAAATAAATAAATATTGATTGATTGGTTGATTGATTGATTGATTGATTGATTGATCTTTCCGATTGACTGATTGATTAATTGATTGACTGACTGAGTGACTGAATGATTGATTGACTGATTGATTGAGTGAGTGAGTAACTGATTGCCAAATAGATTTACAAAATAGAAATCCACGCGCTCTACAATATACTTACAGTGGTACTATCGCATAGTGAGTATCCATGGCTGCCTGCCAGATAATATTAGTTATTGCCGATACCAACGCTTGTTGTCTCTCAGAGGGCAGAGGCTCTAATACACTACCAACAAATAATACACAGTTAGAATATTGATTACAGCGTGTTTCAGTGATTACAGACAAGAGAAAATGATCCCCCACACTGGGCTTTGCACACATCATCAGCCCTGCTAAGTCTATTTATTGCCGCCGAGTTACTTTAAGAGCGGAACGTGATTGGTCAGAATGAAGGAGGCTAGGTCGTATAGCTTCTTCCTTCACATCCTTCTAGATTAAAAATGGCGAAAAGCGAGGGGACCGAGTCGGTTGTTTTTGTGGACAAAGAAGATTTATTTTAATTGAGATCTGTGGAAAATGTGGAGAAAGGAGAGGAAGAAAACGGTTTTGGTTTGCTTATTACAAGCCAGACGAATGAGACGACGAAACGAGTAGATTCGATTCGTTAGAAGAACTACCCGGATCTGACGATGTAGACGTTGAAAGCCAGTAGCTTATACTGTCCGCGCGGAATAGGCGACAGACAAAAAATAGCCTGGTTTTTAAAAACAGCACTAGCGGGATTCCCGATGGGATCCGATGATAGGTTCTCCTTAGCTCATTAGAATATAGACATGAAATGTTTTTTCTTGAAAATCAAAAAAAGGGAGAAAGAAATCAACATCTATTCACACCAGCTTTTGATGAATGGCATTTGCGAAGTAGTTTTTTCATATTCTTTTCAATAAAAGAAAAAAAATGTCGCCGTAATTGCGCGGACTACAGGTCACATGACAGGCCTTGTGACGTCACGTTGTGTTTTAGAAGTCGTTTTCGCACTATACCAGATCTACAGATACGATGCTGGTATCAGTACATCTGATATAGAACTTTCTCTTATGCTGTAAATTGTACATAAAGCACATAAATATACAAGTACATCATGGTATGATAATATATGGTACCTTTCAGTCATGACAGATGATTCTTGGCAGAACAGTAGATACTTCATTAAGAATGCTTGTATACAAGCAATCACCCCACATGGCCCTGGCTAAATAAAACACACACACACACACAGATATTAGGACCATTACAGCGTGACGCGTCTTACGTGACCACCCAGACAATCAACCAAATTGCGATATTTGCATTAATTAAAAAAACACACCACTTTATAAAATGTTCAGTCACTGAACATTTCCTGTATGCCCAAGGTTCTTAGTACAGGCGACTTTGTAGCCTCCATAGCGCTCTTGCCAAATCCCTTTCCTCTCCCCTCCCCCGAGAGAAGCTACCCCGGTTAACGACTTTATGATGATGGTGATGATAGCATTGATGGTTTCCAAGGACGACGGCGATGGTGATGATGATGATGGCATTGGTTTCCAAGGACGATGATGATGGTTGTGATGATGATGATGGCATTGGTTTCCAAGGACGACGATGATGGTGATGGTGGTGATGATGATGGTGATGGTTGTGATGATGATGATGGCATTGGTTTCCAAGGACGACGATGATGGTGGTGGTGGTGATGACGATGGCATTGGTTTCCAAGGACGACGATGATGGTGATGGTTGTGATGATGATGATGGCATTGGTTTCCAAGGACGATGATGATGGTGATGGTGGTGATGATGATGATGGCATTGATAAAAGATGCCAATAGTGATGATGATGACAACGATTGTGGTTAGAATGTCAAAATGATGATGATAATGATAATAACATTGATATTAAAGATGCCAACAGTGATATTGATGATAATGTAAATACTGGCGAGAACCAACCAGTTGGTGTAAATAAATGTCATGTATCTGTTCATCTGTCTTGCCTTATAGAAGCTTATACCATACGAGGAATTCCTTAAAAAGTTGATATGTTGAGTTCTCCAATCAGAATTAAAAGATGTCAATGCTGATCCAAATACGACTGTCAGTAGATCCTGAACAAACAAAAACATTGCAAATATTAAGTCTGGTTCTCGCTGGTGAAATAGACGCATGCATAAGAACAAACAAAGGAGAAAATGAAGAAATGAAGTAAAGCGTGTGAAATAGCATAGCAATAAGCATAGACCAATAGACGCAAGCATAATTAGAACTGAAATTCAGGGAGGACAAAGAAAAAAATGCACCTTCTAAATTCCCTCCAATCCGTACTTTTTTTGTTGTGTATTTTCTTTTCGCTTTCGCTTATGCGCTGGTACGTACCGGACTTTAATACACAGAAAATAGTCCACGGACGCGCGAGTTTGCACAGATGTATAAAAATTTTATACCCTGCTTGGCATAGATTTCTCACTATTTTGTATTGTTTACCAAGCCATTTTAGGCGAACAATTCGCTTTCGGTATCTGGTATGCTCTCCAACAACATTTTAATCAATGTGAATACGAAATGCCATTTCTCCATCTGTTAACGATTGATATTTCGAACGTTAAAAGATGGAGAAATGGCTTCTTGTATTCACATTTATAATTCAATTATCTGCCCGAATCAATATATTTAACAACATTTTTGAAATGAGTGTGTGTTTTAAGTATCTGTTTTACCCTCGCTAGGTCTTGTGTGATTGGTTCTCCTCCAGTAACAGGTTTAATCGGTATAACGGGATTGACGGGAGTTCTATTAATAGTTAGTGGAGATGGTGGTAGTTCACTGGACGAACTGCTGTTGGTTAGTGTACTGGAAAGTTTCTTGGGCGATGTACTAGAAGAGGGTCTATTTGCTTTAGGTGCACGGTCCACTGTGATGTCTTTAGTTCTTGATAGTGGGCGTTCATGTTGACTTTTTGATGTTTCTTGGTTGACTAAAGTTAATTCTTTGAATATTAACAACAAAAAAATAATATTTGTCGAGATGTTGCCGTCTAATACTTAGGCTTACCACTCTCTGTTTGAGTGTCTAGGGAAGTTCGAGCAATTATGTCAGGGGAGGTGGAATTTCTGAGGTTTCCTGTGGATTCCAGTGGAGGGATTCCAGTAAAGCAGGATAGGACTTATATGGTGGAAAGAGCAATATTTAGGCTTGGTGTAATCTATTCCACGTGTGCGTGGCAATGTGAGTAGTCTTGACAAAGATTTGTTGGTATTTGAACCTCTTGTAGTGTAAATATAAATGACATTGATGCGTTGTGATAAGCTAGTTGCGAGAAATCTTCACCAAGATTGTTGGTGTGATTGAAGAGTTGGAATTAAAAGACGCTCATGGAACTTTCACTTTATATAATGGATGGGATACTACGGCTACTCTGATTGGCCGAGAGCCGTGTGTTATTAAAGGACAGACGCACAGATGATGTCACAATGTTTAACACACGCTTAGTCGCAATGCTCAAACAGAAAAAAAAACGCAAATAACTTTTTCTCGCTTAAATTATTATATCGAAGAAAATAGATTCCATTTTTCCGTACGTTTGGTTTTTATAGAGGCACAGAAGACGTCAAATTAAGATGAGAACAACAGTCAGGCACTCGACTGCGTCTCGTGCACACTCTTTTGTACTCGAATTTTTTTACATCATCTCTGCTTATATAAAAGTACAGACAACGCGGGGAAATGGTATTTATTTTTAATTATAACGTGTATAAAGTCTTGGAAACTGTTGATGTCTACGATTGAATGGATCATTTCAATCCAGTCACCTTATATATCCGGTATTCAAGCATAAATATCACTTACTTGCAGTATTGGATCGTTTCTCTTGATCGATTTTATTTTGGTAAGCTACCTTTGTTGAAGATTGCCATTTAGGTCGGCCATTTATACTTGACTAGTCAACACGAATTCAAGCAAACATTAAAATGACGTCTTTAAAAGAAATTACATTCCCTCAATTAAAGTTTAGCAAGATTATAACATAAAGAGTACTTTGCACTGCACACAACAAAAGTTGAAGGATAAATTGAAAATATATTGAAGCGTTGCCACAATAACAACAGCAACAAAGAATACAAATTTCTAATGTGTTTGAATGAATATAGCAGGCTTTTGCAAACTACACAGTTGTCATCCGAGCTGGAATGTGCACATTTACAAGTCCCGTCCAATTGCCCTAGTTCACTATGACATCATCTCTTGTTTACGTGGAGGATAAAATCGTCAAACTCTAAAGAAAATTCGAGAATAAATGCTCCTATCGAAACAGTTTAATCTAAAATATCATGCTTTGAAATATAATATGTGTTTATAATTGCCAAATAATATTCATGGCGAATTTGCGTTTCTCCCACACCCTCCGACTCCCACTCTAACTTGTATTTATCCCACCCCTTTCATGATTCTTTGCGTGTAAACAATAGATTTTTGAAGATTGTTTTGATATGATGTCATAGTGGACTAGGACAATTCCTCGCCAGTTGTGGTATTTAAACATGAACTTTATTAACTTACATCGGAATATAATCCAGATCTCCCGGGTGTTTTAGGCCTTATCAGTTCTTTACTTCTTCTTCTTGATGGTTTTGGTACAGTTGTTTCATGGTTGCATTTAGAGTTGGAAAAACGACGCCCACCTTATAACAACACCAACAACAGATAAGTATTTAGAATTAATAATCGTGACGTTAAGTGTAGTATGTATTTAATACAATAGCTCACTGCAGCAATTTTCCGTTTTCTCAGACGCTCAAACGCTCATGATAAATTCGGGTAGGAATCGGAGTGTTGAGGGAAGCAAAAACACCAAATACATGTAAGCACACGGTGAGCAATCTGCCGCACGAGAACTTTTCCTCACTTGCTCGCAAGCAAAAAAAAACCACAGAGTGCGGATAAAATTCGACGTCATTTTTCACGTCTCGCGAAGCGCTGTGACAGTTTTATATCGTGTTTTATATCACCAAAGCGCCGGAATAAAGACTGTGCTAGCCTGTGAACATCCGTTTCTCCCCCCTCCCCCCTACGGGGCTAAGACTGTGCTAACCACATTTACAGAAAACTGTAAACTCATCAGCAATACAAATCAGACAAAAGCTCAACATCTCGAAAACTGGAGAGGTCAATTTTTGGATAGATTTTTTTCCAACTGCAATAGAGTGCAAGCACTAAATGTGTGCAACAGTTGTCACTATTTAGTAGTAAATAGCACTAATTAAACAAAAGAAAACAATAAACATAGCAAAAAACAAATAGCACTATTTAGTGGTATTTATGTTGCACACTTTTAGTCTGTGCACTCTATTTTGCTTGAATTGTTGCTAAGATGATAGTGTAAATCAATGTCTTGATGCACTAGGCCATGTGGAATAGTCTCAAAAGTCTTGATAAGAGCCTGCGTAATAGGTAAGTTATGAGCCTTAGTAAAGAAATTTCATTGCTAATTACCTTTGGAAAGTACTTCTTCTGGGACTTCTTCACTTACATCTTCCAGTTCTAAACTCTCAAGAGTTTCTGTTGATCCACGATAAGGTAACTGCAAAAACAAACAATTATGCTGGACCAAAAATTGTTTTCAGGAAGCAGGGTCAAATCCTGGATTGTTTCCAGGAGGGGGTGCATCATCTTCAGGAGGGGGTGCACTACCCAGTAAACACGAAATACTGAGTTTATTTTGGAAAAATATTTGATAACACAACGACTTGAAATCGTTCCTTGAGGCAGAAAGCACCCCCTGTACCCTTCTCCTAGATCCGCCACTGAGGAAGGGGTGCACTACCCAGTAAATATGAAATGCACAGAACAATTTCGAAAATGATTTAGAAAACAAGGAACAGTTGCTTTACAATGCATAACTTACAGTTCTTGGTGCAGGTCTTGCTAGATTACTGCAAATACAATAACATCAACAAGTCAAATCAAGAAAGGAAGTCATCAATCATCGACAGTGTTGCTTATTTTACATGCATGTTCCAGCTGATAGTTATAATTACAGTGCCTCTGAAAAAGTGCAAGGGTGCGATCCTGCACTTTTGGTCAAAAAACACACCTAATCGCACTACTTTAGGAAAACTCACACTACATGACCAAAATCACACTATTTCGCACTATTTTAGCATGATAATAGCACTATTTCGCACTTTTGGGCAAAAATTGCATTTTTTTCTTTTTCTTCTCACATGTTTTCAGATGCCCTGTAATATCATTATTTCATTGCTGCAATATATTTTTCACAATCATTTATTGCAAATATGTTAATTATGCTATACAATAAATCTATATATATATATATATATTATTATTATAATATAATAAACAACACAATTATTTATAACGTTATTATTATTATTCTAAAAAGGGTCACATGAGCTCCAAGTCAAAGGTTTAAAAATACAAGGGAACACAAATGCTAAAAATACATTAAGTCTCTAAACATGAATAAATGTTTTTAAATGCACTCTGCAGGATGTTTATATTTTGATTCAAGATAGAACATTCTGAACTATTTATATCTACATAACCCTCTATATTGGGCAATTATCATATTATCATATTTAGGTGTTAGATACACTCCTCCACAGACACCATTGTTGACATGTTCCATGTTTGAGGGGACAAGTAGAGAGGATTAAAGAGGAAAGTGCGGTAGAAAAAGCAATTAGTGTTTATATTCTGCACATGCTCTATCCACAAACCAGATCCCATCGAATAACAAAGATAAAATAACTACATGAAAACACAGTACCAATATTATGAAACAAAGCTTTCATGATGCATTTCTACAAATTTTCCAATCAGATGATTAATTTGTCATTGCATGTAAAATACACATCTGATTTAATGTTCTCTTTTTTATGTGCATCATACACATGTATTTAATACCCTCTTGCCCCATTCTTTCTCCTCTTGTTCCCACAGGAAGTCCAAACCTCAGGAAGGAGCATTTAGAGAAAAAAACTATTTAATTTTATCCACTCAAAAATGAAGTTTATATCCACTTTTTTAATATCAATCTCATACACAGTGCCTGAAAACAGCAAACGAAAACCATAAAACATGACTTCATGCAGGTATTGTATTATGCCAGAGCACTCATTCTTTGCCGCAGGCCACATTGCCATAATATTAAAAAGGGTCAGATCTAGGATTTTCAAAAAGGGGGTGGGGGGGGGGGGGGGGTGATTTTGATTCAGATGTACAAAAACCCTAATAATACTGCAGCCATCATGAAAATGACTTTTTCAGGAATTTTCTAATATTGATGTTCAGATATTATGAAAATGTATTAGCTTGTATGAAATGAAACGTCAATAACTTCAACAACAAAAAAGTGAATAGAAAGAATATAACTGCTTGGAAAGGGAGTGTGTGTGTGTGTTGGGGGGGGGGGGGGGGTGGTACAGTGTAAGTAAACCAATTCCTCTCCCCATGGATCCACCCTGTTTATAATGAGGTACCTTTTATCAAAAACTTTTGACCATCTCTCAAGGACGCCTGACCGTGATCCATCATTTGATATACTTCAAAATAACAAACAATAAGATAAACAAATCATAGATGAGTAGCATAAGCCTGCCAGGGGGAGACTCCACTTGGCAAAGGGTGGGTTATATGATCGCATCTTTTAGGGACCAAAATCAGGGATCTGACATCTTTTGGGGTGTCTAAGAGGTTGTTGGGACAAAAACGTTACTTTTAGGGGTACAAATTGTGCTTTCCGACAAACTTTAGACCCCAGTATTTTTGGACATTTTCGATGATCATTCCTGCCCTAAGATTTATGGGAGTCCCCAGTTGGATCATAAGTGAATCTGTAGATTATGGTATACAAATAAAAAAACATCAAAGTAATAGTTAACAAAAGGCTACATAATGGCTACACAAACAGTCTTTCTCAAAAGTTACAGAGAGTCTTTTTCATTCACGACTTCTGAAAACACCTTACGTCTCCTCACTTTTCGCAGGATATAAGTTACTATTTTTTTTATTTTATTTTTTATTTTTTTTGTCAATTAAAACGAACTATATATGTGATTCATCATTTAAAAATGCGTAGACACCGGTGCACAAAATAGCACCAGTTGAAGTGATTCTAAAATTTAACAGATCAGACGAGACACATGCAGATTTAATTTTGCTTTGAAGTAGCTTTTTCATAATATAATCAAACAATGACGAATCAGTTGAAATCAAAGCAATTAACTACTTATCATAATATTTAACGGTATTTAGCTCACCTTAGTCGTTTAGATTGGTGGTTAGTCGGTTCAGCCATAGGTTAATCTTTGACTTTCAATATGATAGTTTTGTATCAATATCAAAGTTTGATGCAAAACCAGATGTGTTGAAACATCATCTTTTAAAGCTCCAACCAAACCATATCAAATGGATATTTCATAGGACAGAAAAACAGACTAACTGCACTTATAAAAAAACAAAAACAGCAAGTAGTTTCTCAATTTTAACTAAATATCAGCCTTTGAATGACTTCTGTTTTGTTTTTCGTGAAATATTGGACGCCATTTTGGTAGTCAAGCACAACCCCGTACCAGATCTACGTCCGTGGTACCACAGGAAACCCACATATCGGCTGATAACGCTGTTTACTTAGCCTGTATCCCGTGTCTATGTTTACTGACCTTGTTCGTTCGTGTGCTCGGAAATAGCCCACAGGGTTGTGTTATTGTGAAGTAAAAAAGCATCAAGTAGTTTTGTCTATTGTGTGTGTATTTTTGTATTGTTCCAAGGGGGCTCCCCAGCCGGATTTGCATCCGCTATCTTACTAGTATGTCACAAACCGCCCTACACAGTTATGAGCAATATAAAACACATAAAAACTACCGAGGAAATGTCGGCAAATATCTATAGACAAATACAAAAGACATAGACAATGCCAGATAATAGATCCTTACTTTATTATTGACTTTTGGGAGGTTTTACAGTTAGTTCAGTAATCATCACTATAGCAATTGGCTTTTCAAGGAAAATCAGTTTGACTAAACACAATTGATGATGATGTTGATAATGATGATGATGATGACATCAATATCAACAAATAGTTTTTTATTTGTTTGTTTCTTTATAATCTATTAATAATCAATTTTTTATTTTATTTTTTGATTTATTTATTTATTTTTTGTTCTGAAAAAAAAAAAAAAAATGTTTGAAATAAAGTGCAGTGCTAATGATATGATAATAGTATAGTTCTAATCATCCATTGACATCGCAATGCCTCAACATTGTCTGATTAGTATTCGTGATAGTTTAATGTCAAGGTCTTGGTCGGTGTCTACCCGACAAGATACTAAATAGCGCCTAAATACAAATATACCGCTGGAAAGTCACGCAATATGTTTATTGACATCTTATAATAGATTGTACAAACTTGGATCTTCGCTGCAACAATAAAAATAGTACTATATCAATTGAAGCATATTTCGCTACCATATAATATTACATTTTTTTTATTGAAATGGTGGATGGTTTTCTTGAATGTTTATAATAGAACATCAAGCGAAGAACGATTCGCAGCAGGGGATGGAATTATTTCACCCGCGCTGTGCTAAATTAATAGCACAGTATGACAAGCACACATAGGGCATAACAAACTGCCAAACCCGCACGAAATGCCTCGTCACATCACAAACCATCCCCTATTACTAACAAAATACTTCCACAAATCGACATAGATAACAACACACACTTGTGTACACTATTTAATCATCTAAAGGTGTATTTGTAGCTAAAAGAGAAGTGTTTTTATCATGGGGTCAAGCGGTCAACAATCTCTCACGACATGTTACGTGACTCGGATCAGACAACGAAGATCCCCCAGCGGAAATATACAGGACTGCTCTTTGGTTTATTTGCCGTTTGATAAAACTTAGATGATATATACATGGTATTTTTACGGCATTTAGTACAGATCAAAAGAAGAAAACAAGAGATTTCATTATTGCCGCTTTTGCATGCGTGCCAAACGATACGTGATCAACTTAGGTTTGCTTCACGATAGCATGGATAGCTTTAGGTGATATAATTGACAAAATCTAATGGTTTTAAAACAATCCTAACACGAATTCTAAATACATGATCACTTCAAATCATGCGCACGTCTTCAGAAAAATCCCGAAAAAAACGATTATAAGTTGCATATAGAGTTTTTTTGGTGCAGTTTTTTTCGATTATAAAATTCAATCGAAATATAACAATCATAAGCGTGACTGTCGATACATCAATGAAATTCCGACAAAAAATTCAAAGTAAAGTTTTGTTTTTCTGGCGGTCTGTTCAAACGGCTTTGTGTTACATAATTTAAAAGAGTTTTCTTGTTGATTAGCTGATGATAGAAAAATTAAGATTGGTTGAGTCGGTCACGAAAACCAAAGATAGAAAGAGACCAAAGATCATACTGAGAAATAATGCCAAACCACCGTCTTTTGTCCAAAGCAAAACATATGGTACATTAATTCGCAGTAAGAATTAGGAAATTGCCGACTGAAGAATTACCAGAAATAAATTACGATAAAAAAGAAGAATATTAAAAAATTCGGAAAAATTATTTTTAGGTTAGAAATATTAAAAAAAGGGACTGAAATAATGAATTGAACAAAAGTTAAAGAGAAATATGAAATGTTGAATAGAATCTTAGAAAAGAAATATATTTCTTCCAAACCTTTTCTCAGGGTTTTATTTTCCCTACGTTTTAATTCCAGCTTTTGAATTGCTTTCTTTATTTCTTTCACCCTTTCTTTAAATTTCATTCTTTCTTTTCATCCCGCTTGCATTTGACTCTCCAAAATGTATGTAATATTTTCGTGCGGATTCTAAAATTGATTAAGAAAAATGAAATTTAGGTAAATTTCATTACATGTCATTTCCGAGCGACTGCTTCCGGGTAGCTAGCGAGTCGGCCAGTTCAGGTACACCTGACGGGCTATAGCCACATCATTAGCCAACGCCCCTGTGTTTTTTTTAATTTTTGCACGAAAGTCGCGCGCGCCGAAATTACTAATATCATAACAAGTACAATGCAACTGAATGTTTTATACACTATATACATCCGACCTCAAGCGGTGAATCATACACGATTATAACTGAATTAACACAACAGTTACTAGGAAATCCTACAGTGTTTTACCAGCTAATTGCTGCTTGTACACAAAAGATGGTCGCTCAATTGATGGACTTCATACACAAGTATACGTACAGACGACGTACGTCAGACGTATATTGCTTTCTTAGACTATATACCCTTTATCTAAGCTAGTCATCTGACGGCTTGCTTGAATTGACGAAGTGTTTTCGATTCATGTTTTTGTCTTATAGTAAAGAGTTTGTTTTGCAATTTAAAGTAAAGTTGAAATCAAGTAAAAAACATCTGATTCTTTCCGTAATTATAAACAAAAACATCGATGCCTTAGATTTTTTATGTGAATGTTTTAGTGATTGAACTAAGTTTCATAAGCAGCTCCCCCTTTTATTTGTTTTCATTTTCATTTGTTAGACCATTTTTCAGAACCATTTTTTTCTGTGACTGGCTGTACTTGTGTTTGAAATAAGGTTTATAACTATAAGCTCTATACGCATTTGCTGTGTAGATACTGTGAGCATTCTGGGTGATATACATATATTATGTACTAAAGTATTCCAGTAACTCAGATTTGGCATGGGGACTTTTTAGCATGCGTGTGTATTATACGTAGCTAGTATGGTTTTTCGAGGATAAGACTGAGGAAGGGACGCACCAAGTAAAGGCGTACCAACGTCCAATCCAGTCACAAACTGGACCACCGCTACCGCCAGACTACAAGCATGATTTACTGTTCATAACCTTTGTATGTGAAAGTTTATTGATTCGATGTAAAGAGTATATATTACTCCATTTGTGAAAGCTTCAGATGAATTCATGCATTTCGCCGTTTGAACTTGAACGGCACTTGATCGATCGATGCAATATATAATTGTAATTCATTTCTTAATCAAATGCATGGGCATTACTGTAATATTTATTGTGTAGGATGTAAAACTGAGAAATTATTAAACAGCAGTATTCTTCTATAAATTGATTGCACGTAGATCACCTACACAAAGTACACAATGACTAACTCCATAGACAGACGGCTTCATCGGCTGTCAGTTTTGTTTATAATGCTAGTTTTTTTCTGATTATTTTAATACATAGTTTCTAAGCTCGTATTATCGGTATTTGTGTATTATCTTTAAGATGACAACGTCAGATTTCTAGATCTAAAAACACTTAATCAGTGAATTCAGTGCTTAAAAACAACTGGCCTGGCTGGTTATGCAAAATATCAATGTTATGCCGATCAAGCAAATATAATCAATTAGTTTCACCCAGCAGCCTCTCAGTCATTCTACATAATCAGAAGTACGTGACTTTTTAGAAGAGGTTATTTTCGAGTTTATGACATTTTTAATCGACGATTTATCATATTGACTACCCTTCGTGAGACTGATTCACTGTCACATTAGGCTTATTTTAGCCCAAACATTGAGACCCCCTCCCCCCATATCAATTCACAACTTGAAGTAACTATAATCTCCCTTGGGGAGGGGCTGGACATTTATATTCATAATAATGCATGATGGTTAAAAATAGATCTTCAAGAATAAAGTGCCAACTATGTATACCTATTATTGAAATGGTTGTCCAATTGAAAGGGATTTAGCGAGCAGCAAAGCCATTTGCAGATCTCATGATTTTTATGTTTAGGAAATGATGAGTCAAAATTGTACGAAATAACATCATCACAATAATAAACTATATATTTAGCTATATAATGTGTGCAGCTTTGTATCGTGTCTGAGAAAACTTAATCAGTAAATCAGTATTTCAACTGGACAACTTTTTCAAGAATAGCTGTATATATTTCAAACTAAATTTTGTTCAGCTGCCTTTATGTTTAATTCTGCAATCCCCTTCTTACTTTTCCTCATATTTTTTTGTCTTCTACTTGTTCTTCACTTTCAGCTTTTTCTTAAAAACAATTTAAAGATCAATCAACGAAAATGCGAATTATCTAAAAAAGTAAACTCTACCAGTGTACCGAAGAGATAACCAGTCAGTTAAAAAAAAAAGGATTGCTAATGCGCATGCGATTTCATCTCACGGAAATCTTTTGTTTTATAATTCTCTTGGTTTTGATAAAACATTGCAAAACTAGGAAAAAAGGATTTTAGTTTAAAATCGTTTGCACAATGAAATATATATAGACTCTGAACTGGCTTATTGGCAATTTGTTGCTTTTTTCTTACCATCCATGCATTTTTTTTTTGTTAGTCAATTGCTATAAAACTAACCTATGGATTCAATCAATGTTTTTTATAGGTTACACTTATGATAACGCATTTAAAATGACGTACGAAACAGTGCCAGTAAGTTATCGCTACAACGCCAATTTTCAGCCAAATCTTTGCTCAAATTAAACCGCGGGCTATGTTTCACATGTGAGATATTAAGCAAGCTCTTCTTACATTTTTACGCATTAGCAACAAATGTGAAAATTAATAAATTGACGTGCGTCTTACCGGCTGATTCAAAACTGATATTCTAGCTGGCCAACATGACTCAGCTTTTCATATGTCAGTGCAATTCATCGCAAAAGATGAGATGAATGCATTAAAAGGTTGTGTTGACGATTTTAATTCACATATCGATTAATTGCTTACTATGAATTATTCCTGCTTTGACTTCCAGTTTTACATTGTGTCCCACATTTAATGTACTAGTATACGTAACGGATGAAAACAGTTCACTGGAAACAGCTCATAATTATTCAGTTACCTATCAAATTGTGTTTCTCTCCGGCTTAGTCATGTATGAAGTCATTCCGGAAAAGTCCGCAGAATACATGTTCTAAATAGGGAAGCTAGAATACAATAACCTATAAATAGGACCAGGAAAAAATAAGACGTTTTCATTGTAATACGTTTGTAGATCATCGTGAATTTATATTGTTCGTTGTCATGTCTTCCTCCCTGAAGCCTGCAAAGCCAATATAACGGTTCTTTGCTTCCAGTCGGAACATTCACTTTGTTTCAAATCGGCCTCTGATTTCCTGCAATGTTCACTGAATAAAAAAAATACTACTTTTCCGCCATAAGTATTGTCATTTTGTAACTTTTTCAGTCAAATCATAAAAAAAGATAGTGTAGACGTCAAAGAAGGTGTGTACGTATTTTAAATTCAATTTTTCGTCCCTTTGACCCATTCGTAATAGAAACGACCGGTACTCTTTCAGTATTCCGCGGTCATCCGATTTAATTTCCCTTCGCTTTCATAGAACCTAACCTGACAAAGGCCAAGAATACAATTTGTAGTTCATATAAAAAGAACAATCATGTCAGTTAACTAGCTATGTAATACTGAAGGACTGTAAAGTTTAGCTTCGACTTTTTTGCTATAAAATACAGATTGAAAAATAAATCCCCTTTTATATCTTTTAGCTATTTTTCCATCGTATTTTTCTTCTTATTGAATCAAGAATAACATCTGATTTTTAACACAGTTTAGCCAAATTTTAAGATATCTATAAGTTTTTCTCTTTAAGGGCTGCTTTCTGAGATTATTAGCTGATCATCAAGAATATGTACAAGAACTTTTGGAATAACAAAGATCTTTTAGTTTTAGAGAGATATCAGTAGTTTAGTCCGAACGTTCTTATTCTGAACATGTTCTGAAGCCTAACATAATCTGATGGTTATGAATTCCTCACGATGTCGAATCACTAAAAACATGTAAAAAGAGTGTTTGTGTTCTTCAATTCCGTAATATACCTACAGCTTAGTTTTTTAGACTCACTTCACAAAAAATACACGCGTAGTTTTTATTTTTAATGCTTCGTGTTTTGTTTGCCATGACTGTTTTATCTATAATTTAGGGCGTTGTTCAATTTCAAGATGGCGACTTCACTATACAGCGTCCGAACAAGCGCTTCATCATCAATATTCCACTCTTTTACAAAACAATTCAATCTCATATCAAAAAACTATAAAAAAAACATGTAATAAAGTATATGAAATCCTCAAAAAAGCATTTTTGTTTGTTAAAGAAGGCAAATGCAATGAAAAACATTCACATTTCTGTAGATACATACAACTGAAAGTTCTCATGCATGTCAGTTGTATCATGTGTTTCTTATACTATCGAACTTACTTACATTTTGATATTTACTGTTTGAAACTCAAACAGTAAAGTGACTTACTGTTTTTGTGAGCTATTCCAATCCATGGCATATTTTCGAAACTTCACCTCTGATCGATCTATACCTCTTATGTCGTGCACGGATCATATCAGTCAAAGAGCTGCATGTCAAAGAGCTGCATGTCAGTCGTTCCTTCGCACGACAGTAATTGGGGAGTTGAATGTGAAATCACGCAGCCACTCACTAGCTAAAGTTTATTTTTACATGTGGTGAAAAGTGAACGTTTTCGAGCCCGGCGATAACAGAAAAATAATTCCGATTTGAACAACAGTTGACTAAGAAAGGAAATCAGACAAAGACTGCGTTAAAGCTTTACTTTTGAAAGACTCGAGCACGTTTGTAGAGCTAGCGATTTGACAAATCTCGCATAGTTACGAGAGACGCAAACTTTGAAGAGAGTTTAACCACAATTGAGCGATTTCTAACAAAAATTTCCAATTGATAAACTAACGAAACAAAACCCACATTTCTCAATCCAAGATGTCTGTCAGGATAATTGATCACAAGACCATTGAGTCATCCATTCACAAACGTGATGCAATTCAATGGAGATCAAAAACGCATTTCTATAAACGATGACTCACCGATGAATCGAAAACAACGTCTGAAAATTGTTTATTGTTAGTACATATACTGCTTGAAGAAGACATTAGGACAACAAAGACTTTGATTGTGAACTAAAAATAGCTTCCATAGCTACTTTAAGTAGTACTTGTAGATGTTCGCCACGCCTCGGTACCGGTCGAACAGACTGTGTCACATAAAAAATGAGCTGTTCTTACGTATATCAAGTGGGAACAAGTCCATTCCGATCACGAAATATCAAAAACTGAAATTCAATGCACAAATCAAATTGAAAATGCTTTTGACTATATACTGTTTCAACATCCGTATATATAAAGAAATAATTTTGGTAGACCAAACGATGCAAAGTAAAGTTTCAATTTTTTTTTATTTCTAATATTCATTCAAGTTTTTCGTATCTTATATAAAACTGATAATGCAACGGGAAGTTAATTGCAATAAAGTCGGTTGACACCAATCAATCATTAAATATCCATAAAGTTTATCATTAAAATTCAAACTTCAGTAGACCGTACCAGGACAAGGTCGACAATTGAAAGATAATAAAGTATCGCTGTCTATAAAATACACTTGATCAATATAAGAAACTACTGACCATTCAATGCCACCAGTCTAACAACGTCGATAACACATATTTCTAGCAGGTAATTAACAGCAAAAACTGCGTCACAGTGATCCTCTAGTACGGGCCAAGTTAACACATTTTAATTCACGCGGTACCATGATTGGTGACGTATTTTAGTCAAGTCGTCTTCGCTTCATCTGTTCATGCGCTTTAATTGATTACAGTGTGCTTTATGATCTGGACTCGTGTTGTTACTTTATAAAGGATTTCTTTCTTTGACGTTCATTAAAACGTCATCGTGAGTCACCAACGATTCAGACGCGGGACAATCAAGTGGGGCCGGGCCGAGTGAAAAAACTTGACGAACTCCGAATGACTTGTGACATTGCGCAACTTAAAGTGGCCAAAATGACAGGCAGCCGCCGCGCGGTTACGACAAAAATTCATTTTATCCCATACTTCAAGATATTTGATTATGCGGCAAAACAATGCGATTAGATTAAGTAAACGAAGAAGACGATGGCTGGTTCTTTTTTTGGAACAAAAAAAGCTTTTTATAGTTGTACTTGAATAGGCCTCTCCAAAACCGTTGCTAAATTTTCAATAGTTTCCTTTCTTCTGCTTGCCCACTAACACGTGTTTTGAGCATAAACCACATAATGGCCTATCTTTATTTGTAAACTGAAATGAATAGAAAGGAATGTGAAATGTTTGAAAAAGTTTCCTGTTTACCGTTGTGTCGGGTCTGACGTTTGCGAGGGGTGCCATTAAATCTTTGTCTTATCGTATTTGTGTTATTCTGTGTCTATTTCTTTAACCTTTAAACATCTATGATCCACATGGGAGAGTCTACAGAAGAGTAAACAATTGTGGTCAAGCGGTGTATTCATTTGATTCCTGGCAGTGATATAACAACGGAAATCAAGTTAAGACCAAAAGATTTGTTACAAGTCACTGGACAGTGACGTAGCTGACCACGATGATTAGCAGTGGAAACGAGCACGATCCATCACGTACACAACACCGTGTCGCGTGATCAACACGATTCCACATCACGCACAGATAAAACCTCTGCTAAAAACCCATGTGTCGATAAAAATTACCAATTCATCGCCTCTCAATAAACCAACCTGGTTCCTGCTTCCCAAAACTAAGCTTATTTTTGAAGGTTTCGTGAGAAAAGACGCGTTTAATTCGATTTTTCTTTCAGCGAAATCTAACCCTGACCCTTGTTCGATGAGTCATTGTTATGTAATTTGAGCCTGCGATTTGCTATAATGTGAGCATGCGCCGGTTCACGTGAAGAGACATGACAACGAGGCATCCAGAAATATCCGGAAAAATCTTGGCGTTTATTGCATCGTATTTAGAATTGCTGTGAAAACGAAAAATACACTAACCGTTAAAGCAAGCCTTACCACGGATTTTACTTCCCCGTACCGCAGGCATCCAACAGGCTCTTCACCGAGCATGATTGTGCCTTTAATGGGTAAAGATCCGCGCTGGTTACAAGTCGAGGTTTGCCGAGAGTTTCAAAGAGGGAAATGCTCTAGAACAGAAGATGAATGCCGTTTCGCGCACCCACCGGCTCATGTGGCGGTTCATAGTGGCCGAGTTACGGCATGTTTTGACTCGTTAAAGGTAATTTTTCAACAGATAACGCATTTAAATACTTAACAAAGGTCGTCCGCTTTTTGTGGGTAAAATCTGAGCTTTTCTTGTTGGTGTTTTTGTAGGTGTTTTTGTTGCGACGCATTCGAACTTTTGACGTAGTTGGTACTATGACATTGTTTGAAGACACCACTAATTTTTGCAGACGTTTGCAAATTTCCACTGCTTGACAACTACCTTCATAAGTTCGCATCAGATGATTTTCGTCTAGAAATAGCCCCTACGTTTCTGGAAATCGTTAGTTAGGCCACTATTTTGCTATAATGGCGAACAGATTGGGATTTTCAGACGTTCGTTTGTTATTTTCCTATCACAAACTTGTTGCATCTTCTCACAAACTGAATCAATTCCTAAAATTATAATTTTGATTCTTTCTCTCACGTGGGTCAAGAAAAGTTAACCAGAATTCGCCAAAGTTTCTTTATATTTGACATAATTTCGACTTTTTCATTGATTGTGTGTGTGAAAACATACAAAGTAATGTTCCATCTTATAGTAAACTTCCCTCGGAAAAAAAAAAATTGTTGACGTATCCGAAAAATTTTTTTTTTCTGACGACGATCGATGATGATTTGTCTTTAGAGTTAGTCGGGCTGTCTTCCTTCCTTACTTCAATGATAATCAAATCTACATGTAAAAAGAAAATTTCGTGACATAACCGTACATTGAATTCTGTCGAGGTTGCGTGTCTATTTATAATGGTAATGCACGACACAAACTGCGACACGATTTTCGATTTTTTCGCGTGCCAAACGTTATTTCGTGAAGAAGAATGAGAAATTATTCGAATTCATTTGTATTTTGATTCAAAATTGTAGAATAAATCGTGGGATGACGATATTTTTTGTCTTGAAGACAAGTTGAAGCATGTAATCAATGTATAGCCCCAGTAATGACAAAAAAATTTGATGACTTACGAACCCCCAGTGAATGAAACCCCCAGTGAATGAAAAGGGGATTTTTTGTATTTCATCGTCATGAAAATATCTTTTATTTTCATTTTTATTTTGGTTTTCTTGTAGCTTAGTGTTTGGTAATTATATGCTTGATAAAGTCTGGACAATAATTTTGCTTCCAGGATTAACTCAACTGTATATCAAAATTGCTGAATAACGATATTTTTATTCAGTTCTCATAAAATCGCTTTATGTACTTTAGATTTTGAATTTTCAGAAGTGGAGGCTAAAGTAATTTCGATGTAATTCATGTCGTTGTCTGTTTATAAACAACAAATTGATTGATAATTTTGCTCACAGAATATCTAAAATGACAAGGAAGTGTGATTTCTTGGAAGAGCAGAATTCCAATTCGATGAATAAATTTTGGGCAAATTTGTAATTTGCACAGAAGCTTGAATCAAAAGAACTTATTGAGCAATTGAACACAAACTGTATTATTTATTAATTCCTTAATTGAGTTTCTTTGTTCTTGAGACTTCAACCTTTTTGCTTGAAGACTCAGTATCACTACAAGAACTGACTGACCCATGTATATATCAAAGTGAACTACTATCCATTGACTATACCATCAAACAATTAGGGTCAAAAGCTATCAAATACCAATTAAAGCTGTTGGAAATCCACCTGATTTTATTACGTAGAAGAAAAAAGAAATATATTTTTGTGTGTAACGCCATCTGGTTAACTGTAATAAAAATCTATCAAATACACTTAGGGAAATATTTTTGATTTACTAAAAAGTATGAAATAAATATCATTTGATATTGAGCTGGTTTATTGACACTCGTTAACTAGCTATCAAATACGAATTAAACGTTGGGAACTTTTCTTCATGTATAATACTGAAAAAAATATTTTTTGATCTGTCATTAGATGTAACGCAGTCTAGTGTAATGATCTTTTGTGTGACACCGGTTGTTTAGAATATTTTAAAAAATGTTTTAAGTTGGTGCCTTACTGAATCCACAAAAAGAACCTGCTATGTTATGCCAGTTGCTTTATGCTTTTAAATGTCAAGTCAACTACTCAATTCACAAACCTTTTTTTTTTCAAATACTAGAGTGAAAATACTTTAAATGTAAAGGATAGTCACCTGTTTCAATTAACATTATAACATTTCTCTACAAAAGCTTCTCAGCTTACGAAGTTATGGAGTTTGCTGTGTTGCATCAGACTAAAGTAAAAAATGTTTTTCATTGAAAGTAATCAAAGAGTAAACACATGGATTATTGTTTAGTATTCTTTCAATGTTTTCTAAATACTAAAAGCTTGCAATATTACTTGTGTTCTATTTACATTTTTTGAAAGAATATAGGTAATTAGTAAGCAGTGTAAGCTTTTTTTGTGTAATGTTAATGATAGCACTCCTAACAGGTTTTTTACAAGTTCAAATACCTGTAGTACCTTTTGAATCTTATATTTACTTGCTAATTTGTGTAATTATCTTGAATACATTAGTTTTACAAATATTCTTTTGTTTAAACTCTGGTTGTGAAATATAACACCAAAAATGGTTTACTTTGTATTACAGTTATATAAGAACTGATGGAGCTCGACAATAATACTTTTACTTCCTTGTAAGCTGAGCTCTCAAACAGAAAATTCCCCTTACTTTCAATACACAAGGAAGTATTATAAACTATTTGAAACTAAAAAATGTTGTCTTCAGGAATTTAACAAGTGAAAGCACAAGGCAATATTAGCTGATGTGTTTTTATACACAATATTTTTTTCTGTGTTGATCATGTGCCAATCAAGCAGATGGATGCTTATATAATATTTGTCTCAAATATCCCTAATGGAAGATATAAAATATAAAGAATAAGATTAATTCTGTGTCTCTATAAACCAACAAATGCTTTCTTCTAATGTATATGACTTCCGAAAACCTTGTTAAAAAGCTGACCATTTTGAAAAAAATTACCACATGTATGCAAAGATAATAAAATTATGTAAATGAGTGTCCCGTTTCGAGATGCCGCATCATGTTTAAAGTGTTTATTGCTATCATGATATCATCTTGACATTAATATCTGTAAATGATTGAATATTCAGCTTGTTATGAAAGTACAATCAGTCAACAATAGACATATTTTATTTTGATTATTTGCTGGGCCCCAGCGGAGATAAAACAAAATTATTTAGATTTGCGATAAACAAAATCCCCTCGGAGGGTTTTCTAAACAGTTGTATTTTATTAGCTGTGGACAAGTCTCAACAGAACTTATTTACTTTAATCTTACAGCCATAGCTGGTTCTTGCCAATAATTATTTCTGTCTCATATACATATATGCACAGATATATATATTTTTTCCATGTGGACTTTGTACTCTGTGCTTTGTTGTTTATCACTAATGACATGTCATTATCAAAATAATGATTATTTTCTTTCAAATATGCAAAGTTGGCACATTTTTCTTGACCTTACAAATTATTTTATATACAAAATGTAATCATTTTAAACTCCAATATATGTAATTTGCTATCATTTTGTCTAAAATATATTAAAAGAAAAGAAATTCTTTTTTTAGAAATTGTCACCAAAGTTCTTGATATTGCGATTATGTGAAATAATTTTTGATGGTTGATGGTTGATGGTTTGAACCCAAGTATAATACATGTAGTGTCAATTATAATCATGTTATAATCATCATAACTACAATCATAATCATCATCATCCCTGACACTGTGATCATCATTATCATCATCATCATTACCATAGTCATCACCAGCATTTTTGTAACAGCCACTTGCTCGATCATCATCATCATCATCATAATCTCCATGATCACCGCCATCATAGTTTTCATTATCATAATCATCTTTTGGCTGGTATGGCATGTAAGATGAGACATTGCCATGCATCACATTGTGTGTTTAGATGTTTACAGCGAAATGTGTGAAACCAAATTATGGGAATTTGAGAATTATGAAATTAAGGAAAGTTTTCTTAATTGAATCGAATATTTTATTACACTTACTAAACCAGCATTTGGCATTGGACATTCTATGCAGCAACATTTTTTTTTTTTGGAAATCACTGTACAATTATATTAATATATAATACAATATTATGTGTTCTAAAATCCTTTCATTTTTCTTCCAGGATCGATGTCAAAGAGAAAAATGCAAATATCTTCATCCACCAAAACATTTAAAAACTCAATTAGAAACAAATGGTAGAATGCTGCAGCATCAACAGCAACAAATAGCGATTCAACAACAAATGATTGCTCCTCTTGCACAACAAATGCTTGCAAATCAGACTCTGGTAAGTGTTACATTAATTGTGATGTTCAGAAGCAAGACCTGAGGGGCCAGTTGTATGAAGCATGAATAAAGTTATCCACTGGATAAAGTTATCCACTCCAAAGAATTTCTTTAGAATTTATCCACTGGATAGGGATTTATCCGTTGCATAGTGCTAGATCCATCCTTCGCACAACCAGTCCCAGAGATAATGTATTTGCAAAAATCTGTGTTACTTTGCAATCAAGATGAGCATAGTTGGCAGAAATGTAGGCACAGAAGTATGCAATTGCATGAATGCTGGTAACCATTAGTAATAATTATTTATTTATTATTAATTGTCAATTATTACAGCTAGATAATTTTATTCTTGGAATTAATCCTGAATTGATGAAATTGACTGCAAAGTCTGCTTGGATGCACACATTTGTATAATTATTGCAAATAGAAAATGTATTTATATAATTTGCAAATAGATTGGACAAAACATTAATTATTTGTGCCAGTACTAACTTTATGCGGCTTTTCACAATAACATTTCCACTATGGTGATATTTACCTCATAGAGTATAAACCCCATTCTTCTGATCACTATGACAAGTGTTGACGAAGTTGTACTATAATCATTAATTCAATCATTTCAATAGAACCTGATGATAACATCTTTCAAAATAAACCAACCATTTTGAAGAATATTCATTGCACATTACTCGATGGCAAAGCTGAATTATATACTTTTCATTTTTATCAATGATTTACTCTACATAATATTCAGAAAGATAATATCTCTAATAGAAATCATTTGTGTTTTATTGTATAAACAGAGACTTGAAGGTGTTAGTAGTATTTTAAATTCACTAACAGCAGCATTTTTAAGAAAAATATTGTGTGTCTATATGTTTTGATGTCTATCTGTTAATTTAATATATTTTTTACGGTAAAGCATTTTTTATTAAACGCTTTCAAGATCGTTAAGTAATACCACTTGATGTCAGTTGAAGTTTTTTTTCAGAACAAAAATTTAGCTCTAAAGAATTTTGATTGAAACTGTCAGTTTGTTGCTATATTGTGTCGTGTTGCAATTAGGTATATTTAAGTAAGTTACCATTAAAAGACAAATATAATGTCAATCAATTTGTCTACAAATGTTGTATCTACCAATAATTCACGGTGTTGTTGTCACATGTCTGGAGACATGAGATGCTTGACCTTGGCCAATGTAAATTCATTTATTTTTTTTATTATTTTTTTTTCATCCTTTTCCTGAATATTTTACTCAAGACACAATGCAAACATTTGAAAATATTTATTTTCTCTTTATTTTCATTTGGTAGACATTATTCTCAAGTACATGGAGTGAATATTAAACATGACTTAAATTCATCTAGTCCATATTGAGCCCTTTCACACAAAAAACAATTTTAAAATAGAAAAGATAACAACTTTTTTTTTGAAAAAAGAAAAAAATGATAATAATAAAACAAGACAAATGAGGAAATGTATTTTTTTTACACAAAAAACCTGATTATAAATTATGTTGTGTCTTTTATTGGCAACAAATAAAAAAAATGTAGGTAGGAATTTTTTTCTTGAGTAAAAAAGATGTTGAGTTTGTCATCAGTTAAATTAAAGAGTTTCCAAAGCTTGGCTAAATGACTGAAAAATTAATTTTGTGAGAGATGAATTACCAATAAGTCTACCTCCCAAGGAAAGACGTGTCAGTGGGTAGTCTACTACAAGCAGAGTTTGTGGTAGCTACTGATAAATTATTTATTACAACTGTTATATTCTGTCTCAGTGTAATTACTTGTAGTATTTTATACAATTTTCCCAAAACAGAATGCTAATTTTACTCAGTAAAATATTGAGAATATCATGGTATTGGTCATGTTTAGTTGGAGTCTTGCAGTAGATTTTTTTTTGTTTCGTGTGGAATTGATGCATGTTCAGAGGGGAAGATCTTCCCCAGCATGTGGTAATCCTAAGGGGGGCTGATAATATAAGATGGGAAGAGTAGCATTTATTTCTGCGTACATGGATTTGAAACAGGATGAAAATACCTCTTAAATATGCTAAGGAAAGGGAAGTTGCTAAGGGAAGGCAGACATGAAGGATTTTCCAAGCTGTGAGTAAGTGTGAAGGTCATAAGGGATTTCATGTTAATGAATGTTTTGTTATTCATTTATTTGATTGACCACCCTCTGTTTAGTGAAACATGAAGAAAACTAATCAAAACCTTTCAGAACTTTATTACTTCTTATTCATCAGCAAAACAAGGAGGAAAAAATACACACAAATTCTCTCATAAGCATGGCTTGAAATTATAGTGAACTAAATCTTTCGTAATGTCACCAAAGTTGCCCTTCAATGGTTGTTGTCACACATGTCTTATCTTTTTTTGAAACATTACTTAAATTCATCCCCTGTGATTATGTCCTGCCGTTATCGTCTGATGGACGACAAAGGAAGAAAAAAAGTCTGGATCCGAAACATCCCTTTAACAATAATTGTCTTGTTATTGCGTTGTTGCTGTGTAAAAAATATCTGTGAATACCAATTGAAAAATATTTACTAGTTTAAAATCAACCTCACATGAGAGAGTTACATTGACCTACAACTGTTAATGTTGCCAATTGTTGATTATTTTAGTAGGAGGAGGAGGAAAATTCATGGTTATGTTAGGAACTCTTTGTTTAATTACTGACACTTGTGCAAGTATAACACTTGTGTTTAGAAATTCCAACCTTTTTCTCACCTCAAATTTGTATTTCCCCACAGAAACCTGTGAATGTTGTATTGTTGATGAGTTTTTGGTAGAAAAATCTACTAGGTATCGTTATGTTGTTTTTATCATACACAACACATTTCTTTAGAAAATTCTAACCTTCCACTTCAAGCTTGTATTTAAACACAAAAAGTTGCCATCATCATTGTCTGGTTTTGGTAGTTGATATAGTGTGGAAAATATTTATTTTTGTGTTGTTGTTGAGATAACACATTTGTTTTTCATTACGACATTTTTACACCTTATTGCTAAGACATTTTCATTAGCCTAAGGGTTTCACACACCTGCAGAATAATTTGAAACATTTTCAATGTTCTTCCTAGGTTTTGCAATTTTTTTTGATTTATTTCATCTTAATTCATTTTGTATTTTATTCTTTTTGTTAGACTTTTTATTTTATTTTTATTTACATTCAAAAAATTCCCATATTTTAGGATTTGTGGTTTTTGTTTTTCCTATTTGCAAAAGAATTGTTTTGGTAGACAAAGTGATTGATGTGTCTATCAAATATTTTTTTGTTAATTTTCTTGTAAAGTATGTCATGATTTTGACATGATTTTGTTTTGAAATCGTGCCATAATCGTCACAAAAACAGCATGATCTAGACGGCACAATAAAGATTTATAATAATTATAAGGCAACACAATTGAACTAAAAAAATTGTTAGATAATTTTATTTCTGAAATTTTATTTTATAAACCATTCACAAGAACATCAACAAAAATGCTCTTAGGTTGTTTTGAAAATCCAAAAGTTTTGTCTAAAACTTGTTTTTTTTTTTTTTTTTTTTCAATGAAAATGTTGGTGAAAAAGCAGTTAATTTGACTTGCAAAAACCAGAAAATATGAAATGTTGTTTGGTATAGACTATTGAGAGTTTTCAATATTCAATAACAATATGAAGTGATTTAGGGGAAACTGTAAGGTAGTATTGTTTTTAAAGCATACACATGTAGGTTGTCTTCAGAGTATTTGTTTTGTAACTTAACATGGAAATTGGACCCTCTGCCTCCCCACTTTCTCAACCTCTCTTAATTGGGCTCCCCTGGGGAGTATCCCAAGTGCATAAATAAAAACAACATGATCTCTACACCCCTCCCCCCCTCCACCTCCCCCTCCCTGTTTGAAATATTACACCTGAATGTCAGTAATTTATTAGAAAGTAGACAAGTATAGGTGGCTCAACGTTTCACCTCTGTGGCCTGGGTTCAATCCCTTGAAAGCTGAGGAATAAATTTACTATCTCTTGTTCTTTCTCTGGGTTCTCAAAGTAACATTACATTTAACTGTACAATATGTGCAGCTTTGTATTGTTAATTAAGTCTAACCTTAAACTACAAGAAAACTGAAAACTTGTGATATGCAAATGACATTGTTATTAATTTTGCTAAATCTGTATTTTCAAGGATAGTTATATTCATACAAGTGAACTCAAGATGATTTTAATGGCACAATTTCATTAACTTCTTTGTATTTTCTTTATAGTTACCAGGTTGGCCGTTACAAGTGCCAACATCAAATGGAACATTAATACAACAACCAGTGGCATTTCTTCCTGATCCGTCAGGGATGTCAGGAACACCGCGGCGGTTAGACAAATCAGATAAACTAGAGGTAAGATGACAACCCTGTGCCATGTTTCATTTTTGAATTCACACGTCTTTCACTTATCCTGGTTTGCATAACAGATAACTGGTTTGTCTCGTTCTAAGAGTTGGGATTCTTACAGAGTGTAGATACCAAAACTGTGGCCAGACAGAGATATTTCAGGAATGTTGTTATTGTTTTCTGGTGAATCACAGACATCTCACTAATGAACCCTTATCAAAAAGTAATTCTGATAGGGTTAGAAAACATCAATTATTGCAGCTAAAATATTTCTGTCTGGCTATGGGTTTTAGTTTCGCACTGTAACAATTATATGCTTTATTGTTGGACTAACCAATAACTAGCTCAACACTAAGTGTAGCAACCATGCTAAATAATAAGTAAAAATAAAAGTAAACTGTTGTGCGTAAGGTTTCATATTAATACAACCTTTGTTGCGACTACGTATACAGTCGATCCCATTAACTTTGATCAAAAAGAAAACTAAGAAGTTTAGAAGTTTACGATTTGGTAAAACAAAAGCCCTAATTATGGAATACAATCACTTCATGTGAAAATGTGATTTGTTAACTTCATCAGGGTTTGAAAATAATTAAATCAAGAGCGAGATAAATTCAAACTGACTTGTAATGTTTGTTTTAAATTGTAAATTGTCTGTCCAATGTACTTAAAATAGCCTGCACTGTGACTGTGTTATAACTTACAGTGCAAATAGAGAATAGAGGTGCAACTAGAGGAATGATTTTATACCCACTCAGTATTACTTTGCAGTTAAAGCTCATAAGTCTGCCATATACTACCAAAGTTAAAAACTCATAAGAGGATTGAAACCTGTAGCACAAAATATTAAAGACTAATTAGCATAATTTTGACATCATTATTTTGGTCAATATTTGATACTCAGAGCTCTATTCAAAATGGCCGCTTGATGCTGTTACTCAAATATTTGTGAGTTTTGAGAAGAGATTTTCTTTTCTGCATATTGATACCTATCATAAATTAATTACTTAGCTTGTAAGGTTTTGGAAGCACAAAGATATGATTTTATTTGAGAAAGGCATTTTGACGAAAAATATAAATATAGCATGGAACCAAAGCAATGTAATGTCGCTACATGTTTTAATTCAAAGTTCCTGGTTCTAACCAGATAGAGTCACAGTTACTAATTAAAATTTGATAGCCTTCAATGCCACACCTTTAGATTTTCCCAATCAATGTGAAAACTAGACTAGACATTGCTATAATGTAATTTAATACCAATTTTCTAACTTAATTTCAATGCTGTTGTTATGATAGGTTTGTCGTGAATACCAAAGAGGAGCATGTACAAGAAGCGAATCAGAATGCAGATATGCACATCCGCCTCGGCATGCAAGTATCGATACGT
The DNA here is from genome assembly GCA_918843875.1 of Diadumene lineata. Taxonomy (NCBI): domain Eukaryota; kingdom Metazoa; phylum Cnidaria; class Anthozoa; order Actiniaria; family Diadumenidae; genus Diadumene; species Diadumene lineata. Next base: position 904,662 of record OU974069.1, read on the forward strand.
CTGATGGTATGGTGACTGTTTGTATGGACTTTATTAAGGGAAAATGTCAAAGAGAGACGTGCAAGTACTTCCACCCACCGACACATTTACAAGGAAAAGTTAAAGCGGCACAGCAACAGCAGATGTCTGTATCAATGGTATGTAGCATTTAAAAACTGTTGACTATTATTACACTGGATAAATGTTACAAAAATTTAAAAATCTCTGTAAAGGAACGACATATCCTTGAGTTTCTCAGAATTTGAAAATGTGCTATTTCATTGAGGTGGCATTCCGTACTTTTTACCTACTGAAGCTGCAAAAATGTGAATTGATCTAAACCTGCAGTGGTCATAAATTAGTAGTCAGTAATACTCAATTTTGGCATTAATATTATTTGTAATAATATTATGTTTGACAATAATTTTTTTCTCTCAAAACAAGAACAAATGAAATATTGCATACACTTTAATAAATTACAATTATTAATGCCCAATGTTGTTCAGACTGAATTCCTATAAAATCTACTTCATTTGAATTGCTTAGGACAACAGAAATGAAAACTCTTGAACTAATAAATATGTCATATATATTAGACACAACAGACAATATGTTCACAATGATAAAGCTCTGGACAAGCAAATAAATGAGATGCTTACAAGCAACAACACCAGCAAATAAACAGTCAATATAATGTTACATTTTGTGTGAAATAATAAATATTGCATTGCCTCTAGCATTGGCTTAATGCACTTTTTATGCACTAGCTGTCATTTGAATGCAAATATCTTTACTCTCCTTAACTTTGAATTATAAACATGTTCTATGTTTCAGCTTTTTTATTGTAATTGCCTTCTTGTTTTCAGCTTGTTGTTATTGCCGAAGTGATGTTTGTCAAGTTGATTCACCATGATAACGTTTTGTTGGTTCCCACTTGAGGAACTTTAAAACTGTCAAATAAAGATTGGCATTTTACTCTGCATTCTCAAAAATTGACAAAATATTGATCATGTTAAATATACATGTAATATAAAATCAGTTTTATTAATAGAAAATTAATCCATTTATGTCAATTAAAAATGTGTTTATCCTTTCGTCAACAATTTTGAAATGCTTGGTATCACATTTTAACAGTTTTAAAGAACCAACAAAGGTTATTATGTGAAGTGCACTGTCAATAGAAACCAAATATAGCTAATTCAATCGGTAATTGTCAGTAGTTGAGAAATCTGAAATGGATGTTTCCAGTTCCCTTGCTTGGTGTTTTTGTGTGTGAATTTGTGCTAGTTGTTACTGTCAATTCACAGTACTCAATCTAAGCTACAAACCTTTGGCAGTTACAAAGTTAACATCTGAACTCTGTCCTCTGTTTGAGCAAATGGTATTTATGAATGGAATGCATAGAAGTTGTATATGATTCAGCAAAGCACGCTCGTGTTATTGGTTCAAACATTTATTGGCATATAGGCGTTCAAAATCTATGAATTAAAGTTTACATCGATCATTAATTGAACTTAACTTAAATCTATTTGAAATTACAAATGGATTGAACTTACCCGATGACTTGACGTACTTAGCGGGAATAAAAATTACTTATATTGAGACGTGGCTTATGTACTATATATTTACATAATGGAATTATCATATTTGGAGCGAAATTAATATTTTTAGCGCGAAACAGTACATGCTTTTATTCTTTTTGATATCACAACTCAGAGGCAGATCTATTGGGGGGGCATGGGGGCCGGTGCCCCCTCCTCCCATTTTGATTTATTTTTAATTTATAGATCTTTTATTTTTTGATTGATAATCAATATTTTTTTATCAAAAAAAAATTTATTTTTTTTTCAATATTTTTTTATCAAAAAAAAATTATTTTTTTTTTCAATATTTTTTTATCAAAAAAAAAAAAAAAAAAAAAAATCTGGATCATTTTTTGATTAGTTCCTCCCTTTCCAAATTTCTGGATCCATCCCAGCGAACTGTGGAAGAACACCTACAATAAACATATGAAAAGGGAGTGTACAATAAGAGACTGCAGTCTGTATTATGTATATCATGAGAAAATAAGTCAACCATTCAATTTTAGACAAGTCAGGGCTTTTCCAACACAGGATAACGGAAGCCCCCTGACCTTTCTGTCTAGGAAAAATATCAATATTACTTACAGTCGTTATAAAAGGTGTTGAGACTACTGCCCTGGCATGTATTGCTGTACTCAGACTAACAATGTTAAATCTAGAACATGAAGGACTATAGTCAGAGTTTCCTTTGTTGCTGTCAAAGGCTGACGTACTATATTGAATTAACTATATTCTAAGATTGCTTTGCATTGATTGGGCGTGTTTTGACCTTTCTTTCATGGTGCTGCTTTCTTCATCGCCACTGCTGTGCACTTTACGTTCCCAATGTGTTCTTGCTCAATTGTTAGCTGGAAGCTGGCTCCTCCTCCCGCAAGAGAGCTCATGAGCCTGAGCTGGTATAAATTCATGGCTATGAATTGAGTATTTGATTACAAAGATACACTTGTCTCATTTCCTGCACTATTTCAATCAAATTTGCTTTGGGCACTGGGGGTCTGCCAGTTTCATCACTTTTTTTGTTGTTCCTGAAAAATGCTTGCTTGCAATGTTTACAGAGTATTGATGTAATTACAAGTCAAAACGCTGTATTGTTATGGTTTTGCTTTGAAGCTAGTAAAACATTCTTTCTTTAATTCATTTGCTCATTTTAATTTTGCTTTTTCAATTACTCATTCATTTCATTTTTTGACCATCCTTCCGTCCATTCACTCATTCGTTTGTTCAAACATTCATTTTTCCATTCATCCATCCATCTATGCATTCATCCATTCATTCACATATCCATCCATCCATCCTACAGTCATCCATCCATGCATCCATCCAACATTCATCCATCCAGCCATCCACTCATTCTTCATGCATTTATTAACACAGAAAACTAATTTAGTTTACACTCTCTTCTATGTTCTAATGTTCTCATGTCTTTGTCCTTTCATCCTTGTTCACTTTCACACATTTATCAGTCCATTGTTCCACATGCAATTTTAGCAAATTATTTATATTTACAATATTTAAAATTATGACATTTTGTAAGTGTCGTATACTCTGTAAGTTTTGTGAGTACAAGGAGTGGCTTTGTACCAAATACCAATTCATATCCTATCACCATTCTGCTTTTATGTCTGTTATGTTGAATTATTGCTTGTCTTGCTTGTATAATATCTTCTACACTTGAGCTTGCAACTGCTTGACTGCTTGCTTTGCAATGCTGAATAATTGAATTAATATTTTAAGTAGTCATGAACAATCAATTCTTTTTAATTCCCAGATGGGGAATCACACCTGACTTGAATTTGTTGTCCATTCTCTCATTTGCTTCAAGGGTTTTTCTCCGGGTCCTCTGCTTTTCCTCCCTCATAAAAAATGGACTTGTTTCGAGCTAAGCTGTGCTCCATGATTAATAAGTTGGTGGCTGCTTTGTGTGTGTTGTAATGATGTAATTGTAATGATAGCACCCTGGTACAACCAACTTGATCACGTTGAGCTGCATCCTACACAATTCAGTTTTGAGCTGCAAGTTAGGGCACAAGTTGAGCACCCACCAATTTATTTGTTTTATTTATTTAAAACCAACATCTAACACAATGGTATTCGAAGGTAATACATATAATAAGTTACCAAGTTGTAAAAAGAGTTGATTGTTCATCAAATTAAGAATTATCTAAGGCATGTTATTATATATTAACTATTATTAATATCGGACTGAAGGATACATTTACAATATAATTGTACAAATATTTTTAACTTGTTATTCATCGTATGAACATATTGTAACAAATCACATTTTGAATTTACAATCATGGACAGTTAATTCGTTTTAACCACATTTCTTTTAACAAACAGTTAGTGATAGTCTTGTCTGTTGAGTACTTCATGTAATTTGATTTAAGGTACGGTGTAGTGACTTTGACTTACTAATTCTTGCAGACTCCTGGTGAGCCAATGAGAAAACAACCAGCAACTGTTGAAGTGCCAATATTTGTTCCTGGTCTTACTTCACCGGGATTTCCTCAGAGTCTTGCTGCCATGCAGTTTCCTGGTCTACCAGGAGGTATGAATATTAGTAATAGGTTGATTGATTGGTTGATTGATTGGTTGATTGGTTGGTTGGTTGATTGATTGATTGATTGATTGATTGATTGATTGATTGATTGATTGATTGATTGATTGATTGATTGATTGGTTGGGTGGGTGGGTGGGTGGTTGGGTGGGTGGGTGGTGGGTTGGTTGGTTGGTTGGTTGGTTGGTTGATTGATTGATTGATTGATTGATTGATTGGGTCGTTGGGTGGGTGGGTTGATTGGTTGGTTGGTTGATTGATTGGTTGGTTGGTTGGTTGGCTGGTTGATCAATTAGCTGATTTATTGGCTAAATTATTGGCTGATTTATTGGCTGATTTATTGGCTGATTGATTGTTTGATTGATTGGTTGGCTGATTGATTGATTGGTTGGTTGATTGAATAATTGATTAATTCTGTTTTTGTTCTAGTTCCTTTAGTACCAGCTGGTTTACCGATGTTCCAGCAACAACCACAGGTAGACTGATTTTTGACTATTATTGTCATAAACGTAAATTACACTTAATGACAACATTACTTAACAAATTGTTCTGAACATTTTTGTGTTGAATGTACCAGTGGCATAGCTTTCTGGACCAACAATGCTTTTTGTTTTATTGATTGAACAAGATTTTTTTGTGTTAAATAATGTTAAAATGGTAGAGACATATATCCCAAATTCTACATTTTCAACCTTTTGTTTCATTGTTTATTATGAAATTGTTTGCATCCGAAAACTTGTGTGCAGGAGTTAAAACCCTGGCCTTCCTGGGGTGCCTGGGGTGCCAGGGCCTCAATATACTTATTAATTACCAGTACTTGACAGGCTCCGCAGTCTGTGCACATTTGACTTTTTCCATTCATTCAAATTGCTTTTCTATTCTTTGGTTGCACAAGGCTGCTTTGTGTTATGAATTCAGTAAGGGTTTTGGGATGAAGAGTTTCTGACAGAAGGATTTAGTTATTGCAAGATCATAGGTAGACCTTATGTAAACTCCGGGGGGAGACTCCCATATATCGGAGAGTGTGGATGCTTGTCGTACCTTTTAGGGGTCAAAGTCATGAAGGTTTTCAGACTAAATGAAAGAATTAAAGTTGGTGCCTTTCAGGGATTCACGGAATTCAAAAACAGGGTCTCGATTTACGACCATTATATCTATTTGTTCGTCTTTGAGTTGGTACCATTTAGGGCTAAAAATCATATATTGTCACGCCCTTCTGGAGGGAACTTTGGTACCTTTTAGGGGTAATCTTCAAACATTCCGACAAGCATCCCTGTTCTATTCCGATCGGAGTCCCTCCCCTGGGATGTAATCCGTTTAGAGATGTAGAGTAAAAGTCAGGTTGTCTGATAGTAAATAATCACTTTTTATGAGATAACTTGACAGCTTTACCTAGATATGGTACATAAAGCCTCATAAGATAACTGATTAGCGCACGGTTTGTGTTACTACTTGGAATTTATGAAAAGCCCTGCAATTGAAAAGCATTTTTAAGTGCACTTTAAGCCCTTGTAAATACTATTGAACAGTGCTGGAATACTGTCTTTCATGCAGGCACACGTTTTTATTTAAAAAAAAAAACATTTGAAGTTCTATTAAAGTAAAACTTTTGTGCTTGTGAAGTACTTGAAATGTTCTTGAAATTTAGGCTGGAATTATGACACAAACCCAGTTAGAGTTTTTGAATAACTAGACAATGTTGACAATGTTGTTATAATTGCTGCCGGTATTGTTCTGGCGAAGGACTGTCATCTAGAACGCCAGCCTCTAAAACTGTGTAATGCTGATAGGTACATAAGACTATCATCTACTGTTTCTTCAGAGATACCTTGTAGTATTGTGTTATTTTGTTAGTCTCCATCAACATATTATTGATAACTGAAAAAGATACATCATTTAAACGAAAGTTCTCAGGGCTCCACGTCCATCATTTTGGAGCGAAAAACGGGGGCCTGGGGAGAGTGTTACGGACTCGATACCAAACTACACGATAGTATAGGTGGATGCTTTGAAGGAGTATCCACCACAAAGAAGTTAAAATTGTGTTTAGCTTTAAACTTTGGCTAAGAGTCTTTCTGAGTCAATGCATTTCAGTATTAATTCAAAAGAAGTTAAAACTGTGTTTAGCTTTAAACTTCGGCTAAGAGTTTCTGAGTCGATGCATTTTCAGTATAAGTTCAAAATGCCGCCAGTAGTATGGTCTAGAAGCAAGGTCTCTACCCTAAAAAAACATCCCTTGCAAGCAATAATGCTAATGTTGTAATGTTTTCTTGGTAATTCTATCTAATTAGTGGCAACAGGTTGCGCCTGCTGGTAACTATATCCCGATGGAGATTGCTACGCCTCCTCCGACACCACAAACAATGTCACCCCCACAGCCGAGTCAGTCATATATTCAAGCGCCGACGGCCCTGACTCCTCCACAGCAATTTGAAACTTATGAATCTTACCAGTACCAGGTTGTGAATGCTGCTCCACAACCTGCAGCCGACTTTCAGTATTGCAACGGATATTACTATAATGTTGGGCCGGGCTCGAACTACAGTAGTCCAAGCTCGTTTTGAAGTGTGCATGAATACGGAAACAGGTCGATTGTTCGTGAAATGGATGCATAGCCATGGTGCTGATTTAGCATGGCTAATATGCTTTGTTATACACCGGCAAGAATATGGACTTCACATTATGAAACCATCTTTGTGGAAATGGTCCTTGTTTAATTATTAAATTTGTGGTCAGTTGTCAGTTGGAAATGGCCAATATAATGGTAATGGATAAAAAATGGCAAGTGGTATTAATAGAGAGAGATGGATTACAGAGTTTATGGATTGTCAAGTTAAATGGGGTATGGTTCTCAAACTGGACGAATGTTAAAAATGGATTGCAGAGTTTATGGATTGTCAAGTTAAATGGTGTGTGGTTCTCAGACTGGACGAATATTAAAGGAGTGTCAACGAGAAGAATTGAGCTTACGGACTTGATACTGCTGGGCAGTATTGTCTGTTAGCAAGAACCAATTAATTGGAACCACAGAACAATGCTGAGTGACTGACAATGTCAGTGATGAACTCTGATTATACTCATATGATTATGCTAATTCTATAACTTAAAGATACTACAGTTTAACTAAATATAATCAAGGTAAGCTTAGATTTGAGTGTGATGTTATTGTGTATCCATGAAATTATAGGAAAGATTGCATACCAGTACTTTATAGGTTAAATTTTGGAACATTTTATGAAAACTATTTGACAAACTACTTAAAATACTAGCAAGGATTTGAAAAAATAAAAATAAAATTAAATAGAATCAACATACAAACGAATTAGTACACAAACAAGAAAATTAACAAATATTATAAGCAAATTTGAAGTATTTTATATGAATTTCATGGATACAAGTCATTCACACAATAAATTAAGTAAACTTAGTTATCCCTGTGTGGCGAAAGTTAAGACTCGATGTTACAAACTGCATATTATTATGCAGTCCTGTAAATAGTGAATCAAAACTGCACTCGTCTTGGACACTAATTATTCCAGGAATGGAATTCCAGGAATATAATTCCAGGAATACTAGACACTCAGGGATTTAAGAACAAATATATAAATGAACTAAATTATAATACCATACTTAAAAGAATATCAAACACTTACACTGAATATATCAATCTTAATTTTAATTACTTGAACGAGATTATAAGCAAGACATTGTGTGATTACGAAATGTCGGTATGTGATTATCATACCATACCGCTCAAAAAGAAAGAAAAAGATTTCTAAAAGATAACAGTTGACCTATTTATTATCTTACATTCACTATTTTAATGGAAGTTTATTCTTAGATTTTTGTATAAAATATAATGACGGTATGTTTAGATACCCACAAGAAAGAACAACAAAATATTAGATATAGAATTCATTTATTTAATATGCACAAATACCTTAGCTACAGCAATTTCAAAGTTTCCAAAGTTATGTAATCATTTCATATGAATGAATAACAAAACAAAAAATGGCTTTGTGATTTTTTATTGTCTTTCATCATTTGATGAGTGTTGGCTTTCTTAACCATTCCTTTGGTTAACTATGGTCGTTTGTTTTTTGTGAATTGGACAGTGAGTTGAACTACAAAAGATGTTTTGTGACTGGACGTTTGTGTGTTTTTTCAGTGTTTGCTTCAAAAATATGAAAATAAAAAAAAGCTGGACGAATGAAGTCACAGCTGTTCTGGACCAGTTCAATTGATAAACATTTCTCAAATGTGAGCAACTATGATTATATTGTAACTGTTTTTTTTTTTTTTTTTTTTTTTTTTGTGTGTTTGTTTCATTTTGCTGTGAAGTGATTACACCTTTAATTGTGAGCTGTTATTGCAGTTATTCATACAACAACAAGAGTTGTGAACAGTAGGCAAGTGAGAAATGAAATACAGATGGTGATAATGTTTTATGGCTAGGTTTTAAGACTGCGTGGTTTGGACCATGTTGTAAGTGGTATAGCTACACTGTTGGTTTTTGAAAGACTGTTGGTTTTTTGGTGTTGGTGTAGTGTTTTGAACAAGGCTTTAGAATTTGAGGTGTTGTAGTTATCTTGGCGTATGTAGTCCTGAGAAAGACTGAGAAAGACAGCTAACGAAATGGGCCTTGTGCCTATACTATCTAAATGTGATGCTATATATCAACAGTCAAAAAAGATGTCACTTCTTGAACCAAACAAAAATTAGAGCAAAGTAATCCACTACCAACAATAAAGTTGCCTGCTTGAAAGAGAAAATTGGAAATTTTGTTTTACTTGCTTGCCTTCATGAGTTTATAGAATGACAGTTGTTGTATGAATGTCTGCATTAGTACTCATGGATAATTGTAGTTTACGTTCCCAAGAGAACTAAAAAATGTTCTCAAATATTGGTAGTTATATGGAATTGCTCTTTCATTTACCAACTAATTTTTCACTGCAACTTAATTAATGATACTTCAGTCACAACTCTATTACGCTCACATTTAAACTATTTAATAATCTTTATCTACAAATGCAATGGCTATGAAAACATAAAAACTGGGACGCTGTTTTGTATGCATTTTATATGGCTTTCGTGGATTTAACCTATGAGATGCATTCCAGGTTTTATGTCGCTACCCAGGAATTCATTTCATAGTGCGATGTGAGGTTTTGTAATGTGTTACATAAAAAGATATTGTAATTATTATTCAAAACCTATGAATGCAATATTTGCAATTCATACGTTAAATCCATAAAAGCCATATGAAATATATATAAAAGAACATCCTTTGTTATATATAGTGTTTTCATAGGTATTGTAGTAAATAGTGTTCTGGGTGTTCAAAATAAAGCAAATGCAATTGAACTTTGAAATAAAAAAATCAAATACTAGAGTACAAACACTAAAAGTGTGCATAACGTCTCTCTCTCTTTAGTTACAAATAGCACTAATTAAGCAGAAAAAAACGGACTTCACATAAAATAGTATTACTTGGTGGTATTTTTATGTTGGAGAATTTTTAGAGTGCACGCACAAAACGTTGCAACATAAATACCACTAAATAGTGCTATTTTATGCTAATTCTATTGTTTTCTTTTGTTTAAATAGTACTATCTACTACTAAATAGTGACAACTGTTGCACACATTTAGTGTTTGCACTCTATCAAAAAAAAATTAATAACTAACTGCCACATTTACTGCTGCATCTTACTAACTCACCAACCTCTGGTGTGTCCTGTTTGAGTAAGTAGCACTAAGTTACTAAATAGAATATGTCTTTTTTTTTACTTTGAATTTATTTCCTGGTTTCATTGCATTTGCTCTAAAAGCACATCTTTGGAAGTCCATGTCAGTCCAGTTCACATGAGGTAGGGGTCCCCAAGGTTGAAGAGACAAGTTTCTTTGTTTTGTTTTTATTTTGTAATCCCAAATAGACGCAGTTCAGAAAAGAGATGTCCCAACTACAAACGGCAACCTACCTGATGTGAACTAAATGTTTGCTCAAGGAAGGACGAGGTCCGAGCGCTTGGATTCATATCCATAGTCAATCTCAATTCGTTGGTTATTCAAGAAAATCTTTTTTGTGACAACATATAACGGCTGTAACTTTTGTATTTGAACAGAAGAAATAAATAAACATTGTTCTGTAAGATTGAAATTGAAGTGACTTAATTAAAATGTGTGTTCACAATCTATTTTCGTAAAAGACTATAAATTAAAAAGTCTATAAAGTAAAAATCCATTCTCAATACAACCACATCATTCCAGGTCACTTGAATTACAAACTAGAACTAAGTGAAGAAAAATTGTGCGTTGGACTGTGTATTGTTGGGCTCGTCGTTTTTTTTTTTTTTTTTTTGTGTGTTGTAGTGCGTAAAGAGATTGATCGAGGTGTAGGGTGTAGCCACACCCTTATGAGAATCCCTCGATATACTGCCAGAATATTCTCGGTGAAATGTCATGTTTACATGAAGATGTATCCCTTAATTCAGTCTTTTCAAAACAATGCTCAATATTCTATTGTTTCCTTTTTAAAATGTCCTAATCAATACATCTTGTGTTAAATGCTAACCTAATCGTTATTGCCTTTCTTTGTATTCAAATATTTCCAGGAATTAGTCAGAATTTGTCTTGACGACATTATTCAATTCGGAAATGTTTGTTTTTCTTTACTCCACTGATAGTAATACTTCATGCTTTTTAGTCAAGTCAATTCAATCATTGTATTTCTTGTATATATGTGCAATTTCTAGTATATTGTTAAACTTTGATATTATTCAATTCTAAAACGTTTCTTGTTTAATATATGCGTACTGTTTACAGGATATTCTATGGCTTTGATATTATATCACATTCTAAACTTTTTCTTGTTTTTTGTTTTCTACAGCAATCTGCTCAATTGCCTGTTTGTCGAGACTTTAGTACTGGCCAGTGTCACAGAGAAGCCTGTCGTTATGCACATGTTTTAGCAGACAGTGAGCACACCTTTCTACCTTTTTGCTTTTGCTGTAGCTTGAGTAACTCACATCCACTGTTCTCATTTCCACCACATTTTTATTGACCCAAGAAATGCGTCCGAATTTACCAAATGTTTCACCAATCTCTTGATTCTGTATTTCCGAAGAAATATTGTATTTTTCTTATTATTTCCACTAACAACTCCGAATGTATTAGAAATATTTCATCATAAAAATGTGCAGAAATCTTCTTGTTTCGTGCTTGTATGGGCACATCATCTCTTTTAAGTTTATATAAATTCTTGTGGATTCAGTATTTGTGTTTTGGCAGAAGTTCTGAATTTATCTAAGAGATTGGCCAATGATTAACAAGAATTTCATAAATAGCAGTGATTCACTAGTATTGTCGTGTTGTCAAAGCTTTGGTTGGGACCATCCTATGGCCACTTTCTGAAACAGTTTCTCGATCACGCTTCTAAAATGTCAAATGTCTCCCAGTCAGTGACCAACATATTTTTGGTTTTTCTTTCTACTTTATGAGTCGTGGTGTTCAAGAGATGTGGATGTGGGAAACTCTTTGCTAGAAATGCTTTCTGTTGCTTGCAGACAACATTGCTACCTTGTAAGGCTTGGCGTTCCTGCGGTGACACAAACTACAAGGAAAAACAGCTCACTGTCCAAAACTTTAAGTCGTAATACTACATTGTCCAGTCGTTATGAGTACAAAAATATCCAAAATATTGTCCAGGTCTAGAGAATCAAAAGCAGCCTTAATCAATCTATAGGTCTTGTTTGAGGTCTTCTCAATAGGTCACTGATTTTCAATTGAACAGTTTTGTTTTTCGTTAGTACACAGACGGAAGTGACCAAACCAAATTTTGCTCAGGTTCAGGTCGAAAAACAAGTTTTTCTCTGTATATCAAAGAATATGATATGTCAAAAGCACTTGAGCACACCAAAGCTGCCTGGAATAAGCTTGGATTGGTTCGCTGCGTTTGTTCTGTGAGATTTAAAAAGAATGGCATCATGTTTTTACTGCATTTTTTCAGTTTTTCTGCGATCTCAAACACATGAAGGCTCACCGCCATTTGATGTTTTTGCTCCCGTCAATCAAACTGCCGATTACAACCCGAATGAAAAGTAACCAATCATGATTCGTTACGATAAATTTCGTACAAATGTCGGTATAAGTGGGCGGGCTTAGACGAAGTTCAAAAGTAGTTCTGTGAAGTTCGGAGTTTCGATTGACGGGAGCCAAAACACGAATTAGCGAGAAGGGTTAGAGTGTTTGAGCTCACAGAAAAAAAGTTATTCGGCTAATTTGCAAATGCGAGTTTTGGCTGATTTATTTCTTGAGTTCTGCAATCCCTTTTTGCCCTTTGTATAATTTTGGAAGTGGACCTTAAAAATATGGACCAACAAATGTGCTTTTTTCGATAGAAGTGACATTTTTGTTGCCCTTTTAGTTGGCAGTGTGCTGTTATTCCGTGGGTTTTGTGAAAGATTTACGTTCTGTGTGGTAATGTCGCTTCATGCTTGCTTGCTTGCTTGTTGCTTTTGCTGCCACTCTTGGTTAATGATGAATCAGTAGACCCTCTAAAACTGCACTCAATTAATGTAAATGTTTCATCTTTTTCCCCAGTTTCTTTACTTTCTGTCTCTTGTCACTGAAACATGTACAATTTATCCAAATGACATTTAAAATCAGAGCACAGTTTGTTTGTTTAAAACCCTGCATTTTAGTGCTTAAAATCTGGAAACAACCCACAAAAGTTGAAAACCCGATTAACCGGTTTTAAAGGGTCTTCCGTCATTATTTTCACCAAAAACCGTTGACTAACGAGACACCCATGAAATTTTTGGTCTTTTTGAAAGACACTGGATTGCTCATGATAACCTCCCAGTTGTATTCCTTTTTGTTTAAGAAAGTACAACAAACAGAAGTATCATTTTAAAGTTATAAACCTGGATTTTTTAAGTCGAGAAGTTTTAGTTGTTTGCAATTTGTGTGATGTAAATAAATTGGTTTAAATTGAAAAGTTAAAATATATGGAGAAGACCTAAAAAAAAAAAAAAAAGTTTTAACGTACTTTCTCGGACCTACTTTTTAAACTTTCATAATTTAACAGAATTACAAGAAGGAAAAAATCAAAACAACTTTCTTTCAAGTCATAATTTCTACTCGTTCACAAATTCAGTACAATAAACTCTACAAACCTTGCACAAAAGTAAAACTCTACTTTATTGCTGCTGGCGCTAGCTGCTTACAGCACTGGCTCACGAAGGCAGGCTTCACTTTGGACACAGGCTCAGGATAAAACAAGTTTGTCTAGTTTTAAACCTGTTTGATTGGCTATATTGTAATCACTTTCTACTATAACTGGCTAATAATAAACCAAATGTTTGACTGAATGTTTCACAGAAAAAAAGACCGGTTTGTCAAGTTTTTAAACCTGTTTAGTTTTATATTCATGACAATATTGATTTAGCTAGTAAAAAAATAAACAGTTTTACGCGTTTTTTCTCTTGTCTGGAAAAAAATTGTTTGTGCGTATTGAACGAGAAAACAAGCTTGTCCTGGTCTCAGACATTTTTATCCAATGAGAAATCTGATTAGTTTTAAAATTTTGTTTAGACCGTTTTTTGACATCAAATTTGATGTACACTTCTTGCTGTTTGCGTTTTTTTATGACTTACCTCGAGGAAAAAAATACACTCGTTTAAAAACATTTGTTAATTAGCTTTTTTGGAAAGAACTTGTCCGAATCCTAGAGCATTTAATGTTCTATACTCACTTGGAATTATTTTTCCAAGTGAATTTTATAATTCTCCGTTTTGATAGCATTTTTTTCTATCTCGCTTTCTCTACTATAAGCCTGGTTTCGCTATGATCGCTACGATCGCTGTGAAATTGAAAATAAATTCAGTTTTTTTTTCGTGTTTTTCCTAGAAAAAGCTATGTGTTTAGTTGTGCGCGATCGCTTTGAGATCATTTTTTTTGGCGAGCGTAGCAATCCCGTCAGGCTTTCTGAGCACAGGATATTTGCGCTATGAAAATGAAATTTGTTCTTTATTTAGAACTGTCTTTTTTTCGCTCTTCTAAAAGTCTTTGTCCAATTTATCTCTTGGCAACTCATTGATAGGCAAATTGACTTTGTAATTATGAAATCCTGAGCAAGTTAAAACCTTATTTCCGTGAAGGACTTTAAAACATGGGTGTTTCGGAAAGCAGCAAATTTATCCTGTATTCCAACGCGTTTTTCAGCAATTGCTTTGTGTTTGTTCCACCAGCTAATGTAGAAATTATCGACGGCCGTGTTACCATATGCAGAGATGCAGTGAAGGGAAAATGTACTCGGCCTAACTGCAAATATTACCACAAACCAGCGACATCAAGTTCAACATCCACAACAACAACAACATCAACAACATGAAAAAAGGTAACAACTTTAGAATGGAAAATAACATACAGGTCGTCAGAATGACACTTATTGCGAAAAATGCTTAATTAGAGTGTAGCCAATTATTTAATGATGTTAAATTATATAGAGATTCAATGTTTTAAAAATATATTTTGACGTCAACGACGTCTCATAATGTCATATTTTGTTATTTTTTAATATTTTATTAAATTAAAGCCGATTGATTGATTGATTGATCGATTGATTAATTGATTAATTGATGGCTAAAAAAAGATAAATTGCCCTAGTTCACTATGACGTCATCTCTTGTTTATGTCAAATCGCCAAACTCAATACAAAATCCGAAGGAATTGCTCCCATCGAAACATTTGAATCAGATTTAAAATAGTCTGGTCTTGAGATATAAAATGTATTTATATTTGTCAAATATTATTCAGAGCTAATTTTCGTTAATTCGATCCTCTCCGCCGACCATGATTCTTTGCGTTTAAACATTAGGTTGTCTTGATATGTCGTCATAGTGAATTAGGACAATAACAATTCTATAATTAAGCATTTTTTAACGGAAAGAGTTTATTGAGAGGATTGGAAATAAATTAAAATAATGAATGATAAAGAGATAAATGAAGTGTGCATTTGATTGCAGCACTTTTATATAGATAAAAAAATTAGGTACGCACACATCTGAGTTGAGAAGCTCTCACTTGCAACGGCGAAGCTGAGAAATTTTCATAACTGATAAGCCGTTAGCAGCTAGAGTTCACGTGACTTCTTCTTTACTAACATATTAGACCGTCGATGTTATACTGTCACAATTGTAATGAAAATTCTGAAAATTTCAGCTCCATATTTTCGAAAATAAAGTTGTGGAATTTTTTTTTTTTTTTTTTTTTGGCAATACTGGTCCCAATTTCTTCGTTTCCTTGTCAACCTTGTTTTGATTGGTTTCTCACCCTTCTACCGCTTCTTTCCCTTTACTCCGACGAAGGACTAACCGTCCGAAATGTCCGTAAGAACTCTCTTCTTTTTACGGTGTATAACTTAAACTTTTTTTACCACAACCAATGTTCAATGACTGAAAAGCGCAAGCCCAGCTCTCTAGCAATACAATCTTTGCTATGTTTCGCACTTGTCCACCACGCCAGTTTTAAAGCAGTCAAGTCTAATCTTTCATCGAATTGACGTTTTGGCAGTGACTCTTTGAAAGCCTAAGATTTTGTTATTGATGAGAGATCAGTAATGGTTCAAATGAAATAGTCTTATAAAGCTGTGTAATGATGCTATGAAAACTGATCATCGTTATCACTCATCCTTGTCAACGTCATCGTCGTGTGTTTTTTGACAAATGCAGTATTTTATGCAGTCTTCGTCATCATTGTCATTAATAGCGCCGTCATTTTCATCACCATCATTGTCATCACTATTATCATCATCATCACCACCACCATCATTGTCCTTATCACCCTTATCATCATCATCATTGTTATCACCATCATTGTCATCACCATCATTGTCATCACCATTATCATCATCATCACCACCACCATCATTGTCCTTATCACCATTATCATCGTCATCATTGTTATCACCATCGTTATCATCACCATCATATCATCATGAACATCATTTTCTTCATCAACATCACTCACCAAATGAAATTCTCCATGACTTCTCCATGACAATTAAACATCACCAGTATTAGGATAAACATCGTTAAAATCAACATTATGGTGAGATCGTTTCCATAGCATCATCATCAAATTCTCAACCACAAAGCCATTGCCGTGAAGTTTCTCAATAAA
Organism: Diadumene lineata; assembly: GCA_918843875.1. Classification (NCBI taxonomy): domain Eukaryota; kingdom Metazoa; phylum Cnidaria; class Anthozoa; order Actiniaria; family Diadumenidae; genus Diadumene; species Diadumene lineata. The sequence continues at coordinate 920,965 of OU974069.1, forward strand.
CTCAGTAGTGTTTGTATCGTTGAGGAGGTCCAGACGAACGGTTATGGTAACAAGAAATATATAATCGACAAAATAAATCATCTCTAAGTACTTCACCAAATTGCCTTTGTACAGAATATATAAGCTAGATACTTGGAGGCACTTCTAGACCAATAGCATTCTCATGCACAACTATGTACTATTCACCAATATATTTCAATTTATTTGAATATGTGGACTGTCTTGCGCCACAGATATTGTAACATTTTGTGAATATATGTACTATCTGTCTATCTTACCGTGTTTTAGACAAACTAGTTAGTGAATACTTAGATGAGTTAACTACAGGCTGGCAAGTACAGATCAGTTTTGAATCGAACTGGTGTGTCGTGACAAGCAAAAACAAAGTTTGGACAAAACGGTCTGGGGCCGGTTGCACGAAGTCTGAATAAAGTTATCCACTGGATAAAGTTATCCGCTCAAAAGGATTTCTTTCAGAATTTATCCGGTGGATAGGGATTTATCCGGTGGAGCGCGCTACCAGGTTTCGTACAACTGCACCCTTAAATTTTCGGAGTGAGAACAAATTCAGAGACTCGGTGTAAATGTAAAATGAAGCTTCATCATCCAGCCCAAAAAGTGTTGTAGCACTGTTTCTGGATCGCTGCATGAAAGATTGAAATGCCACTATCACGGGTTAGGTTCAAAGCTCTTCTCACGTCTACAGCCCTTACTAAGAAGAATATCATTCTTACTAATTCTACGATAAATTCTACAGTTTTGCTATTTTATCGCATTGATATTTGCAAGCTTTGCGCACTTTTGCTCGCTTTTTTAGTAGACTTCAGACCAGAGAAGTCTAACTTTGTTGCAGCCAGCACAGTGGAGCTATCGTCAAATTCGTCAACTGTGACGACAGTCACTCTGTTCAATAAACTAAAATTTATTTAAAATGTAAATGTAATTTAAAAACGTCTTAAGGTTAGAAAATAGTTATCTAGTAATGTTTTTGTTATATAAATCATAATGAGATTTGGTAGAGTGCACACACTAAAAGTGTGCAACAAATACCACTAAACAGTGCTATTTTATGCTAATTCTATTGTTTTCTATTGTTATAATTAGTGCTATTTACTACTAAATAGTGACAACTGTTGCACACATTTAGTGTTTACACTCTACAATGAATAATAAAGAAATACATAGAAGTAGAGTATTTGATTTCCGTGAACTTTTACAAAAAAAAAAAAAACATTTTTGATTTGCATTTTTCACATGCTTACCATAGCTTACTTTGAAAGTAGCTCCACTTTACTGTCTCGCAGCAACAGACTTCTTTTGATTGTTTTAACGCACTAAAATTCTCACATTGATACGTACAAGATTTTTTGAAATATTTAATAATAGTAAATTATTTCACGTGAAAAAAAACGTTTTCAGTTAAAATGATATTTCGGACGATCGCTTTTAATTTTATTATTTATCATGGAAGTATTAGCTATACAAATTACTGTCGATACTTCTAGTAAAAATTTACACTAAGTGATGCTTTCAAAAGGTCTTGTATTACACATAGAAGTCAAAATAAGATAAAATGAATAAATGAATGAAATTCGAATGAAAGGATGGAAAAGACTGAAAAGTGACGTTCAATCCGTGGAAGTTGCAAATAAATATTCGATTCATATTCATTCTATTTTATTGTCAAGCAAGAAAATTTAACTTATTTTTGTACTGCACTTGTTATGTACAAATACGCTGTATAAAATACACCAATATTAAATATCTTAGAATTTGCATTTTAGAATCGTAAATTATCATGCTTCTGCAAGCTCGCTACAAGAAGAAAAAAAATGACTAACTTAACTCCGCTCGAAAAGAGTGGCCATTTTCCTATTGTATCCTATATAGCTTAACATTCAACTAGTTTTAAACCACATTTTTTCTTCGTTCTTTTTAACCTGGCTCTGCAAAAGATTCGTTAATTTAAAGCCTTTCTTAAAGAACGTTATGTATAGAGACAAAAATAGACTGGGGACCGGGAGAGCTTCGTTACTTGTGTGGTAGGAGCAGGGCCGGAGAGGTTCTTTTCCTTTTGACACAAAGTTTTTGTGCCCGGGGCCGGTTGTACGAAGCGTGAATAAAGTTATCCACTTCATCGAATTTCTTTAGAATTTATCCGCTGAATAGGGATTTATCCGCTGAATAGGGTTTTACCCGGTGGGTAGCGGTGTCCAGGCTTTGTACAACCGACCCCAGTGCTTTTGACATTTTTTACTGCGATCTACTCATTTCGTGTTTGATTTGAGTGCTTCTCTAACAGTAACCTAATCCAGATCATCCTGTTTGCATTTTTCTCGACCAAATTTCTCCAGCACCGCTCCTCTCTCACAACAATAATTGACGTCGTAGCTTCCTTCCAATTGGTTCGTTCTATTGAACGCTGTGATTGGCTCAGAAGTCGAGTACTTCAAGTAAGGTTTTTAATGTATTAATCGTTTGACACTATAAAATAGTATTAAAGCATCAAAATCGAATACAAATTAAGTACAATGTATCAATCACAATATGAAAGAAATGTTCAAAGAAATGGATGTATAGTTTATGCTATTTTATACTATTAAAGTAAGATTGTTATTTTATATTATTTATTGAAAACAAGATTCCTTCGATATATTAAAGTAGGTATTGTATGGAGATACCAGAATAGAGAAATGGGAATATAGTAAATACAACTAATTGAAAAAAACCTCGTGAAATTTAGAAAAACACGATTCAATTTCAACATCAAATAAAATTCGTGAAGACGCCTCAGTTTGTATTAGAAATATCACCTAAATTTCTAGTGTTTATTGGAATAATATTTTTGCAATTAGTTGTATATTAGGCATTTTAATTAGATTTTAGACAATTTAAATCACAGAGTCGTTTTGAAAAACCCGTGAACTAGTGTGATAAGGTGTAATAAGGAGTAATACGCTAAAAAAAATCATGGGTTTTTGAACACAACTCCGCCATAGAAACTTTGACAGAAAATGGCATATTTAACAAGGTTGTACGACCGTGCTACTGAACGACTTGGTAAGGACTCACTAAGGGTAGGGATGGGGTATTTGTTGTACTCCACTCTCCCTCCCTACGTCTATTCATTTCGAAACTAAGAAAGTTACACGACGTTTAGTTTGCTTGTGTTTGATTGGCTGCTGTTGTGTGGTCAGTAGACAGTCGATCTCACGAACAGATGGATTATGGGAAACGACTGCCAGTTTGTTCCCCCTATGTTTCTGAGAAAACCTGTCTAACTCGCCTGTTTGACCTGGCCTTTATACAACCAAGGCGAGATGACGTGATCTCTTTCGATCTGGCGGTACAAATACAGCATTTTAATTTGTCGTTGGTCATCTTTAGTTCTGAGAAGAGCGAAATAAGAAAACTTTCATGAAATAAAACTTGATCAGAAATGTTTCGAGCTCAAGAGATCGGTGTTCCCAATCGAGTGTGTTATCTGTAGTTGTGCTCAGAGATCGCTCATAATCAATGTACCAACACGAACTAGAAGACATTGCTCGCTTCATTTTGGTCATTTTATTCCATGGAGTTCAAAGTGCTTTTGCTCATTTCAAAACTGAAGTTCAACAAACATTCAGCAATATCGATTTCTAATACTATAATCCACCAATATGTAGAATACTTAAGTGCTGATGTCACACAAACTTATTTTCACAATTTTTAGCTTCAAAACCTTTTTTCAAAAAGTAGTAGCGAATTATGGTGGAAATTTGATGAAAATTGAGCGAATAATGTACGATATGAGGGATTGAATACAAAATAGCGCCATACATTTTTTCGTTTTTTTAGCGCCGGTTCACGCCATGAATTCATATCCATTATTCACTCAAATTTCGTTAAATTTTCCCCATAGTTCACATTGAAATCACAAAATTGTGAAATATTTTTTTGTTACTCCACACTTGAGTTCTCTATTATACAGGTAGCTATGTCATTGAACCAAATCATTGATAGTCATATTTATGCAGAGTCCAGTTCTTTATGATTTTACAAAAATAGCCAATAAAAACGTTGGAATCAATGTGTTGGGTTATTACTATTGTTATTATTGTTGTTGGTATTGTTGTTGTCTTTGCTCATAGTGATGGATTTATAGATGTGATTTTAAAACTGAGCACTAAAATGATTGTTGCGCGACATGTTTTCCCTTGTAACTGTCGAAAAAAATCGACAAACAAATAACGCAATAGCGATGCGCGAGAAATCGGCGTGGCAAGTTGTCCCATGCAACGCCACTTGTTTCTTGCCTAAAATGTCACATAAGCATAGACATACTTTTGATTTAGTACTTCACATTTACATAATTTTTAAAGATAGTAATAATTAAATATTTACAAGAACGTGTTAGGCCACAATAACTATACATGTAAGTTCACCTAGATGGATAGCGTTCTCCAGCGGCAGCAACGAAGTTGTCTATTGATTGTCTCTCTGAATAGAACGAAGCCCCGGCAGGAGTCTCACAGGGAGCAAAACTCGGGCCATGGCTGTTCATAATAATTGTTAATGACCTACGTGTTCCATCAGCTAGCGGCATTTTCAAGTACATGGACAACACAAACCTGTAAGAAGTTGTAGATAGGAAGTCAAACAGCATAGCATGTATCCATACCTGGTCTTACGAAAATAAATTCAAGACACATCCACAGAAATGCCCGCTTTCAGCTCGTGATTCAATAATTTTTCTCGTGTTCTCCCAACAATCCCGCGTGTTTCATAACAGAGAATAGAACCACGAAAATTATCTTCTAATGCTTAATTAGTGAGTGCTGCCGAAATGGAATTACATTGGATTGGGAGATGCATAATATTATAGAGGTTTTTTGCGCTTTATGGCACGTTTTTGCAGTAATCACCCTAATACAGCGTGTTATTCACCATGTCGATAAGACCAGATAATACTTCGTTTACAATTAAATTATAAATTTTAAAAAGAACAATAAGCTGTTTATAAATTATAACTTGGCGGAAAAGATGTAATAGCTGTTCTGGTCTGGAAAGCAAAATTTACCAAACCTTAACAAATATCAAAATTGTGATAATAACGAAGCAGTAGTTCTAGATATCTCCGTCACTTCAGCTTTATCTACTCTCAAAAGTCGACGATTTGAAGTCTTCTAAAGCTGAAGTGCTGTTCAATCCAGCTGCTGAAAGAGCGTTGGACCCAGACTGCCCAGTGCTCACTCGCTGCTGCTGCAGCAACAACAACAACAAACAATAACAAAAATCATTGAGGTCAACAGAATGACGTAATGAAATGTGGCTTATATTCATTGAACATTTTGTAGAAAAACACATCCGTAGCATTCTATCATATGTTGTTAATTCATTAATTGCATTTGGACCATTTTACTCATTAAATTAAAAACATTCCAAAGTAAGATATCCTGTTTGGATTTACTGAACAATGGCGTTTTTAAATGTAAAAAAAACTGTCACTTATCGGCCCTGATGCTGGTATAAAGCTGCAAACATTATGATCGAAGCCACAGTTTATGCTTAACAGCTATAAAGCGACTACACACTGGCTCATAACCAACTCATAACAATTGTTGAATCAATATTTAAAGAACGCTCCACTTTCTCATCAACGTTCACCTATCGTTTACCTATTACTTACTTATCTCAAAGAACGCTGAATGCACTTGTAGACAAGTTATTTACAAGGTAAGCTATCAATATTATTTAATTGTATCGATTCTAGATTGATCATTAAAGAGATTGCTAATTGGGATGACCCGAATCACACATCACCGCGGCCATTCATTTGTAAGGAAATTTATTTAAAAAACGCAAATTCTTATGAGTGAGCTAAACGTTTCTGTCTGAGATAAAGTTTCAGTTAACTTTAGTCAAATAATTGCAGTGGATAAGTAATATTTTGATAAAATCTTAGTTAAAAAGAGCCGTTAAATCCAATGCAGGTGGCATTGTACTCACGAAGATCTCTTATTTCGATAAAGTGAAAACTTTTCAAGAAGATGTTTAAAATCTCGAATACCCTTATTGTTAATTTTCATTTTCTGATAGGTAATTGTTATTTATTTATTATTAAATTGCCTAGTTTCTGACGTTATTTGGTATATAAACAATGCCCGCGATGCATCCTGGACAGGACAGCTCCTTAATTATAAAATGTTAAGCCTGGCTGCCATATAATCGAGAACGATCGAGAACTGTCGCAAGCGATAGAAAAATTATAGGGAAACCAACGTTTTTCGATCCTATACTACCGTTTTTGATCCATATATGATCGCGATCGAAATCGTACAAAAACCGTCGTAGGATCGAAAAATTAAACTTTGGTTTCCCCACAATCGAATTTTTTTTCGAGCGTTTGCGATTATATGGAAGCCAGGCTTAAACAACAGCGGCACCATCTGGTACCGGTGCTTTCATGTCGTTGGATGTACTCTGTAAAAAGGAAATGGACTCTCATTGCCTCAATTTCATTGAACATTAATCGATCGATTCCGTCTTTTGAACATCGTTTTACCACTATAGGTTCCGTTTTCAAAAACAATTGTACTACTTTTATGATTACATTTGTTACCAGGGCTACGCCTGCCAATTTAAGCGCCCTTCAATTGGAGGTACAATTAGTAGAGTTTAGTGGATGGATTAGGTTTTCTGAAACTTTTGATGTTGATAAAGTGTGCGTCATGCAATATTTCGTGATCACTCTCTTCTGATATAATGCAATGAAATGCACAGTATTACAGGACAAATATTAAACTCCAAATCAAGGAAATTGTTTGTGTAAAAAATAATTGTTATAACATAGTAATTTGTATTATTAAAAAAAATTATCTATGTTATAAAAGCAATGGATCATAAGTAACTGTGCATCCATCGAGTTATGGATGTGATTGGTTCTTTATGAACCATTTCACGATGGTGCACGCTCGCGCACGCTGTCGTCAATTTTATTTTCAAACAAAAAGTTTCGATCTTATACGCGCGCTCTGATCGGATGATATGACAGTGCGCGCGCTGTCAACGTATTGTTTTTCCGTTGTACGCGCGCTAGAAAAAAAAAAGCTTGATAGTTTTTATTATTAAAAAATTATCTATGTTATAAAAGCAATGGATCATAAGTAGCTGTGCATCCATCGAGTTATGGATGCAATTGGGAGATTGCTAAGCACTCAATAAAGCTAGAGATGCACTCCGCTACGCGTCGTGCAGCTCATTACGCTTTTTTTCGTGCTTAGCGACTTCCCGCGTGCATCCATAACTCGATGGATGCACGCTGCTTATGATCTATTCCTTAATTGTAAGTTGATTTTTTATCATCAAAACTCAAGCAATGTCATATTTGAATCCGTTCTAAAAACGTCTCGCAGCACTTCACTTTGAAGCAGTTAGTTTAATAAATTTTCCAGTTTTCGGCCTTTTTCGGAACAATATTTTGATAGATGTTATCCTAGTCTATCTTAAACGGGTTAGAAAATAAAAAAATAATTTGATGTGTTTCAGTTAGCATTTGTGTCATTTTTAACATGAATTTTTGTAATTTTTTTGCGAGTTCTAATATGAGAATAAGGAAAATGCGCAAAAACACACTAAAATCCAACAAACAAGCAAACAGAGGCATGATTTATCGGGATTTCATGCGAGATTGTTAGCTTTGTTCTTATGGCGTCTCATTGTCACATCCGATTATATATCTTTTCTAGCATAACTGAAAAAAAGAGAAATTATGCGTTAAGTAAAGTAGCATGGGCCGCTAAAAGTAATGCCCATATCAAGAACACTGAATGTCTACTTCCTGGTCTATAGTCGGCGAATTTACAGGAGTAATTGGTATGCGGCACTAAAACTCAAAGTTAACGCCTGGCATGACGATAGCCGCAATTCACTCAAACTTCATGCCTTGCATGAACTTTAAAAGTCCGTTGATAAAACACGTCTGCATGAAAAGACTGTTTTTTTTTTTGTTGTTGTTGTTGTTGTGTTTTTTTTTTTTTTCGTTAAAAGTTCTAAATACCGATTACATGACAAGCAAATCAGTTATGAACTCAGTGTTTCAATGAAATATAATATGATTTACTTACGTTATGTCAAATTGATTTTGCAATTTAATAAATTTAAAATCAATGTCGTAGCAGTTTTAACTCGGAAATAAATTTAACTTTATTACAAAATTGCACATTTTTTGTTGTGTTTGGTTGTTTCTGTTTCTGTTTGTTTGTTTTTTTGTTTTTTTTTTCCTTTATTTTTCTTGTTGTTGTTGTAGTTGTTGTTTTGTTTTGCCTACTAATATATTAATATCTCACAAAATTCATCATCGGAAACCCCGATATACTCACAGAGAAAATACCCCATGTCATCTTAACAAATTGCGCTAGCACGGTTCCAACTTTTACTTTTTAACCCGTTCTTATCAATGCACGAGGCCCGGATAAAGTTATACCAAGGGAACACTGCAAAATTTTGTAAATAAAATGATGTTTTTCGTGCTGGCGCAGGACTGGAGACTAAATTATGACGGAGATTTCTTACGAGCGACATCTTTTAACCCTTCGGGCCTCCTTCGTAAATACTTCGTACGTCGTGCTCGTGTCAGAACAGGCTCGTGTAATTATGATCAGCGGTTGGAAAGAGGAAAACAAGATGGCGGTCGTACGGCACTGATAAAGTGGCCGAAAAATGTTGAGAAAAATAACCTTCTGCGAACAAAATTGTCAGAATATCAACAGAAAAAAAAACAAAGTGGCTGTCAAATGGTAACAAAAGTATTAAAACCATAAGAAAAATTGCTATTTTATGGACAATATTTTGTTGTGTTCCCTTGGTTACCCACTGGATAGAAGTTGTCCACCCCATAGGATTTCTTTAGAATTCATCCTCTGGATAGGGATTTATCCTGTAACATGCAACTGGCAAATATTGATTTTGTTTATAGAAAATAGTTGAAAACTAGACCCTGAATTCAGGGTTTACTCGTGCCCAAGAACGGAGGTTCTTAAAAACCGAAAACAAAACAAAAAAAAAAGAAACAAAACGACACAAAATATGCAATACGGTTTCTTTGCGACATCTCGAACTTGCCTTTAAGCTCTTATAATACCACAGGCAGCCCAAGCAATCTACTCGCTTCGCTCGCAGCAACTAGAAGGCAGGAAACTATCATCCATACCACATCTTCTTTAACGGCAAAAAATACTCCAAAATCAACAAGAATTACACAAAAACTACATCAGCATAAAAGCTCAATAAGCAAGATTTCAATAAATTGCACTTTACTTCAATTTTTCACGAAAAAATACTGCATATTTTCGCTTTTTCTTTCAAAATTCGGCAGATTTTCCAATCAGTTGAAGAGTGGACCATAGCGAGTGGACATTATTCGTTGTTTGCCCTTTAATGTTATGTTTCTCTCAATTTCGCAAAGTTCAGCCAAAAAAGAGATCCTTTTAGACTTGAAAAGTGACCAAATAGTCTCCTTTGGGTAAGATACCAAAATATTTGTCTTTTTTCGCTTTTGTTAATACACATCGCTAAACAATCGTTCTTCAAGTCGAGTGAGCGAACTTCGATATGTATACGTCTACAAGCTCGAAAATTCTCACTTTCGCAATGAATTTCTTGCTACTTTTTGATCTTGTTCACTTCTAATAATTCTTCTTAACAATTCCAATTTCCTTAAATTAAGTTTTATTTAGCTGTTTTGATGCGACATGGAAGCATTGGTTTTAATTATTTTTTTAGCTGTTTTGATGCGACATGGAAGCATTCGTTTTAATTATTTAAAAAATTGTTTATTAAAAAATAACTGATAAAATTGCAAAAGAAAGATTACTTGAGAACAAAAAAAAAGTGAAAAAAAAAGATTGGCCGTTCGGAGATTTGAACCCAACTACGTATATATAGCCTAATGGGTTTTGTTAACAACGTATTTGGCACGATGGCAAAGTCGGCTAAGACGAAGTAACAATGATGCTAAGGGCACAGGTTCGAATCCTGGCGCTGGCGCATTAGAATTTCTTTCTTTGTGAGTTAATATAATTCGGTCAGACCTGATGGAACATGTCTGAACTTGCCAAAATTTCTAACAGCGAAAAAAAAAAACTGTCTGTAGAACTATACTCGTGCCTGGGCACGAGTAATAAAAAACAGTGCTCTTCTCTTAAAGTGAATTTATGTTAGAATTTGAAGGATGTATTGTGGTTTTTAAAAGATCACAGATAAAACTGTGACTGTGCCGGTATCGGCCAACAACCAAGGACACAGGTGGACCAGGCCAATTCCATGTGGCTTATTAATCGAAGGGTCACGAGATCGAGCCCCATAGAAATCACTAAAAAAACATTTTCAGTCTATTTCTTTCTTATCTTCTTCTTCTTTAGATAAACAAAATCCCTGTGTTGTAAATAACCTTTTTCTGAAAACAAAACTGGCATTTTTTTAACATGTTTTTATATTCCGCGGGGGGATAAAAATATAAAAACATGTTAAAAAATATTTTGTTTTTAGAAAAAAGTTATTTACAATTTGTGGGTATAACGGTTCAAAATTGATTTCCGGTTGCTTGAGCTAGCTGACCGGAAATTAAAATAGACAAACAGCATTCCGAATTTCAAAATAATCACTTGCAACTTAAACATGACTCATGAGCAGAGAGTCATGAACGCAAAAAGATAATTACAGTGTCCGAAATGTAGGGGAATTCATACCTACTGTCTCTGTTTTCTTACCTTTTTACAAATCTTATAATTATATAAATCTCAAAATTTTAATTAAAAGAAGAAGAGAAGAAGATGTAAAGAATTTGCAGATATCTTTTTTGCTGTTGTTGTTCAATGTTGTTCCTTTTCTGGGCCAGCAGTAGTTATCTATAAATCTCCGACCCCCAATTGATTGTCAGATCAAGAAAGCCCAAACGTGATTGGAAATGTGTCAATTGTTGGTAGCGATGCAGCAGTTTTAGCTTTGAAATGTTTAAATTTTGCAGGGAGTGTATTCTGCATCTCCAAGAAGAACAAAAATGAATTGCAGTTGCAATACCACCAATATAACGTTGAACACCAACACGTCAACCCCTACTGCTAGCAACACGTCTTCGTACATCTTCAATCCTGTACAGCTTGGTGTTAATCTGGGGATCGCTGGTCCATCCATTGCAGTAGGATTGTATGCACTTATAATAAACTCTCTGATCTTATACTTTATGAACAAGAAATTGAAAACAGTCCAAAGCGGTGCATTTAGACGACAAACAACAGATTATTTTGTAACAAGCCTGGTCATGTCAAATGCGCTGTCGTCATTTATAAGCCTTCCTCTCTTCGTCACTGAGATGTTTTTCGATCTGACCAATTATGGTGATTTAGTTTGCAAGTTTCTAAGATACACTATGGGCTTTTGTCCTGTTGTAACCTGCATTAATTATCTATTTATAGGCATAGAGCGCTTCATGATGGTGTATTTTCCCTATGTAGTTCCTAGCACAAAGACATGTAAGAGGCTGGTAGGTACGGCGTGGTTCATAGGTATTCTTATGACTCTTTTACCTATACCAACACTTACTAATGTAAGAATTCATCTTTCTAGCAATACGCACACCGTATTTTGCATGTTTGATAGATCAAGTAATCATCGCCGTATGTTTTTCGTCGCTTTCATTTTATTAGTGTATTTTATTCCATTTATCATTCAAATTGTTACTTCTCTGATGATTGTACTTAAAATGCGACAGCAACGAACAGTTGCGACTTCAAACGACGCGACATCAAATCAAGAAAATGCACGCGAAACTCTGCAGCGTTTTAAAATCAACTATATGTTCATAACTTTAATAATTGCGTTCATCGCTCCATATCTGTTAGTGCTTTGCTACAATGGCGCTAGTTTTCTCTTTAAACTAGGTACAAGTTTAACAAGTGACTATGTATTTCGCATGGTAGGCATAAGTCTTATGTATGCCAACGCATCAGTAAGTTCCACAATCATTGTCTGTAAATTTAAATATTTGCAAAATAATTTTGTCAAACTATTTAAAAAAACCACTGAATCACCATGATCGATTTACACATCAGATAATCTATAGCAAGGACTGAGAGGCTGTCAGCAAAAGATGTTTAGCACAGAGCAGATAAACATGACTGTTTGTGATACATTTTAAGTAATATATACAATTTGAGCGGGAGATCTGTATCAGGATTTCAAACAGCGAGCTGAAAGCGTTTTAAACCTCTTATAAAACTCATTAATGATTCAGACCAGATAAACATGACTGTTTGTGATAAATTTTAAGTAATATATACAATTTGAGCAGGAGATCTGTAGAAGGATTTCAAACAGCGAGCTGAAAGCGTTTTAAACCTCTTATAAAACTCATTAAGGATTCATAAGGAAAAAACAATGAAAATCACGAACCATGAAGGAATCTGTAGATCGGACACAGATTCGTCCTGATTTGCATAAAGTTGACTATTTATTTTATCAAGATCAAATGCAGATATTTTCAATTTGCTTTCATAAAACACTTGTACTAGTTTCAGAGTTTCGCCTGCGTCCCGACAATCACATTGTATATCTAATACAGATCGGCCGCTCATATTGTATATAATTACATATCAAATTTTAATCCTAATTAATATTAATTTTAATTAAATTTTAATTAAAATTAATAATGCATGATCAGTTCCAGTACAGAGCAGCTATCAGACACTTTGTTCAATTAACTAAAATTATTTAAAATATGAATGTAATTTTCCTTTCTTGATAGTCACAAAAACGTCTTTAGGTTAGAAAATAGTTATAAATCATACTGAGATTGGATAGAGTGCACGCACTAAAAGTGTGCAACATAAATACCACTAAATAGTGCAAATTTACGCTAATTCTTTTGTTTAATTAGTGCTATTTACTACTAAAATGTGTTGCACACATTTATTGTTTGCACTCTACAATGCAATCAATAACAAAGAAATATATAGTGTGACGTCATTCAATTTACTTGAACTTTTTTTTTAACATGGCTACCATAATGGTAAAATGATTTAAAATGATTTGAATGTGTGTTGGCATAGCTTATTTTGAATGTAGTTCCCCTTTACTTTGAAAGTGTTTGTTACGATACATACCTGTCAATCAAACTATATATTATTAGTTAAAACACACATTGTATCGGATTACTCTTGAAGTTAGTGCAGTAAAGTTTATCCTACTAGAAAGCACGCCTCGACCTATTATCTTAACGAAACATGGTGGCAGCCAGAACCACATAGAAAGTAGACCCTGCTAGCGTCATTAACCAAAAAATGTCAAAGAAACCGCTTGGCACGAGCAGCGACCAAATACCAGCTCCATTTCTACATGGAATTACACCGCCTCCGCCCCTGCAAGTCGACAACAACCTCAGCGACAATTGGAAACAGTTTAAACGACAATGGGATAATTACATAATCATCACCAATCTACAATCACAGCCTGAAGCTTACCTAGTCGCCCTATTACTACACTGCCTAGGATCGGATGCTCTCAAGATACACAATGGTTTTATGACTAGTGTTCATTTATGTAGTATCATAGTCTTTCAAATATGCCGGGGGTCTCCTTGTTCGCTGAGGCCTTGGTGCTTGTGAGGGTGATGGTTTTTGAGTTAGCCAAATAATTGCAAAGTTTGACGAGTATACAATCGGAGAAATAAACGAAACTTATGAACGCTATGTTTTCAACGGGCGCAATCAAAGCCCAGATGAAACCTTTGATAACTATCTGACTGATCTACGATCATTGATGAAAACGTGTGGATTTTGCGACTGTTTGAAGGATAGTTTACTTAGAGACAGAATCGTTCTTGGTATTCACAATAATAACACTCGAAAGCGCTTACTGCAAGAGAGGAAACTTAATCTCAAGCAATGTATTGATCTATGCCGTAGTAGGGAAGCTGCAGCAACGCACTTCAAATCTATTTCTAATACAACTACTCATGATATTCATAAAGTTAAAGAGCACAGACGAAGCCACAAAGCTACATCTGGCCACAGGAATGATCGGAATGCGCCCCACCAAACACAAACAAGGAATGCTTGCAAGTTCTGCGGGAAAAGTCATCCCCTTAAACGTGAACTCTGCCCGGCCTGGCAAAAGAGATGCCAAAAGTGCAACGGAAGAAACCATTTCGCTTCCGTGTGTCGTCAAAGCAATGAAGTACACCGATTAGCTGAGGAAGACGAAGTAAACACGAGTCAAGATAGTGACAGTGATACCGAGTACGAACATCTCTGCGGGATTGCTATGACATCTGAAACTGACGAGGTCAACGTCGTGCAAGACAAAGAGCCGAGAAGAGAGATATACACTGAAATGCTAGTGCAAGGTCAAACCGTACGATTCCAGATCGACTGTGGAGCATCGATTAACATAATCAATGAGTGTCACGCAACCGGAGGTCAAATCTCACCATCAAATAAAACGCTCCGGATGTGGAACGGAACGGAGTTGAAACCAGCCGGAGTAACCCGTCTCAAAGTCATCAACCCGAAGACAGGGCGAAAGTTTTCAGTAGAATTCGTTGTAGTACCCAACGGGTTTACACCGCTGTTAGGAGCACGTACAGCTCAACAGATGAATTTAATCACCGTTCACCTTGATAACTTCACGTCAGTTTCACCACCAGAAAAGAAATTTCCCTCGAGCATTAGCAAGATAACCACTGCTGAAGAACTTGTACAGAAGTACGCAGATGTATTTTCAAAGAAGTTGGGAACGCTTCCCGGCACGGTGCATTTACAAGTTGACGAGAAAGCTCAACCATCCATCACTCCTGCGCGACGAGTCCCGACAGCACTCAAAGCTAAATACAAAGATGAATTAGAACGACTAGAGGAATTAGATGTCTTGGCTAAAGTAGACGAACCCACAGAGTGGGTAAGTGGTGTCGTCATCGCAACCAAGAAGTCGGGTGATCTGAGGATTTGTATAGACCCACGACCCCTAAACCAGGCACTGAAGCGAGAAAACTATCACATACCTGTCCTAGATGACCTGATGCCTGAGCTGGCTAGAGCAAAGCTGTTCTCGACCGTCGACCTCACTGCAGGCTACTGGCACTGTGTCCTCGATGATGAGTCAAGCCTATTGACTACATTCGCTACGCCTTTCGGCAGATACCGGTGGAAACGCCTTCCATTTGGTCTGTCCGCATCGAGTGAAATATTCCAGAAACGGGTGACACAAGCGCTTGACAATCTAGACGGCATTATCAATATCACTGATGATATCCTCATCTACGGAGTTGGAGACAACGAAGATGAAGCACGCAATGACCACGACAGAAAGCTAGAGGCACTATTGTCACGTTGCAGAGAACGTAATATCGCATTAAACAAGAACAAGCTAAAGCTACGAATCACAGAGGTGCCATTCATGGGACACATTTTCAGCAAAGACGGTATCAAGATCGACCCGGACAAGGCTAGAGCCGTCAAAGATATGCCACGTCCTGAAGACGTAGAAGGGGTACAGCGCCTTAATGGGTTTGTTAATTACTTAGCAAAGTTCCTCCCTAAGCTGGCCGATCACATGGAACCGATGAGACGACTAACACGACATGACACTGAATTCAACTGGGCTGGTGAGCAGGAAGAAGCCTTCACAAAAATCAAACAGCTAGTCACCACAGCTCCAATACTCAGCTACTACGACCCCAAGGCCGAACTAACCATCCAGTGCGACGCAAGTCAGAAGGGCCTTGGCGCAGCACTTCTACAAGATGGTAAACCCATCGCTTATGCAAGTAGGGCGCTCACGGATACCGAGCAACGCTACGCCCAAATCGAGAAAGAGATGCTAGCGATTGTCTTCTCTCTCGAGAAGTTCAACCAATATACATACGGTCGACACGTCAAGATTCAAAGCGACCACAAACCACTAGAATCCGTCCTGAAGAAACCTCTAGCTGGTGCACCTAGACGACTTCAAGGCATGATGTTAAGGCTCCAGAAGTACGATTTTGAGGTACGCTACGAACGCGAAAAAGACCTTCATATTGCAGACACCCTGTCAAGAGCCTACTTGCCCACCACTGCACACCCTGACGCAACTGAATTTGAACACATAAACGTTACATCTTTTCTACCAGTGTCTAACACACGACTACACGAGATACGTCAAGCAAGCAACGACGACGATACGCTAAGACAGCTCAAGAATGTGATTATTGAAGGCTGGCCCGAGGAACGCAACAAGGTCCCGGCACAGATTACACCATATTATAGCTACCGAGACGAGCTGACAATTCAAGACGGTATTATCTTTCGCGGGCAACGCATCGTGGTCCCTGCAAGTCTACGACAAGATATGAAACAAAAGCTACATGCGTCACACCTCGGTGTGGGGTCATGTTTACGACGAGCACGTGAGACCATATTCTGGCCTGGTATGTCAGCTGAAATAAAGCAAATGATCGCCACATGCGAGACATGCAGGAAGTATGAAACAAATAACCCCAAGGAAACCTTAATGTCTCACGAGATGACCAGTCGTCCGTGGGAGAAAGTCGGAGTTGACATACTCGAAGTCGACAAGAGGGAGTATCTGATTACAGTTGACTACTTTAGCAACTTCTGGGAAATCGACCGTCTGACATCATCAACATCAGCAGCAGTCATCCTGAAACTTAAGTACCACTTTGCACGCTATGGTAGTCCTGACAGCGTAGTCAGCGACGGTGGCCCACAGTTCACATCATCAGAGTTCCACAAGTTCGCGACAGAATGGGACTTTGAGCATTACATCACCAGCCCTCGACACAGTAACGCCAATGGCAAGGTCGAATCAGCAGTCAAGACAGCCAAAACATTGATCAGAAAAGCCTTGGACTCCAAGTCCGACCCGTACCTGGCAATTCTTGACTATAGAAATACTCCCACTGAAAGTATGGAGACCAGCCCTGTTCAGCGTTTGATGAAAAGGCGAACTCGAACACTTCTACCAACCGCAGGAGCCCTTCTTCAACAGACAGAACCTCCTACGCGTCAAGAAATTAAAGACCTCGTCAAGCGCCAAGAAAAACAACAACGGTATTACGACCAGCACGCACGTGACCTCCCCCCGCTAAAGCAAGGTGATGTTGTGAGGATGAAACCTTTC
Source organism: Diadumene lineata (assembly GCA_918843875.1). Lineage (NCBI taxonomy): Eukaryota > Metazoa > Cnidaria > Anthozoa > Actiniaria > Diadumenidae > Diadumene > Diadumene lineata. The sequence goes on from OU974069.1 coordinate 938,119, forward strand.
AGACAAGGTGACAAGGTGTGGAGGAAAGCTACTATCAACCAACGACTGGATGAAAGGTCATACACTCTCGAAACCGACGACGGAGATGTCTATCGGAGAAATCGCGTCGACCTGAAAGAGAGTAAGGAACCACCCTCTCAAGCTGCTACGCCCATCGCTCAAAAACCATCACCCTCACAAGCACCAAGGCCTCAGCGAACAAGGAGACCCCCGGCATATTTGAAAGACTATGATACTACATAAATGAACACTAGTCATAAAACCATTGTGTATCTTGATTTATACTTGTTACTGTTTGGAACGTTACACTTGATTGACACTGATTCTTTAGATCAAAGCATTTATTGAGACACTTAATTGACACTGATTTTTTTAGATCAAAAACATTAAATGAGACATCCAAATGATTCATAGACATTAGTTTGAAATCGTTAATATTAAACAAATCTTAAAACGAGGAGGATGTTACGATACATACCTGTCAATCAAACTATATATTATTAGTTAAAACACACATTGTATCGGATTACTCTTGAAGTTAGTGCAGTAAAGTTTATCCTACTAGAAAGCACGCCTCAACCTATTATCTTAACGAAACAGTGTTAAGTCCTTCAAATTTCTCTACGTTCATTATATGATGACTTAACTTGGGCAGGGCCATGTAATGAAAAAAGTCAGTCGGAGGTTATATGAAGTTAAAAAGGTGTGGGGTACCCTCCCTGATATAATCAACGTGTATTGTTCACTGATAAGATCAACACTAGAATATGCCTCAGTCGTTTTGTTCTAACTTACACGAATATTTAGCAGAAAATCATATTCCCAGGCATTGCTTGAAGCTAATATTAGTACGTTATCATTAAGAGAAGGCATGATGCGTGTGTCAAATGTATTTAGAATATTCAGTTTAATAATGCAGTTCATAAACTCGTGGCCAGTAGAGTCTATAGTTGTATTAACCGCTACCCGCAAAGACAGGTGACTTCTGAAACCTGCCAAAACCAGTGGATTTCGGAACTTTGTCACAAACAAGTATGCCTTTGACTTAACCAGTTGAAGCTTAATGACATGATCATATTGGATGATGATTATTTGTACGTTGTACAGTGGTCGATCATTGTAATTATTTGCTATTTTATTGTCTTTTTTATTATATTAGAACGTAATTATTTATATGTTATCATTCTGACCCAACCTGTGATTCAGCCTATGGCTGCAAGAGGTGTGAATAAATAGAACTATCTATCTGTATCTATCTATTTACTGTCTCGCAGCGACAAACACTTCTTCCGATCTATTTGTTTCAACGCATTGATAGGTACAATCTATGGATTTCCAAATGCTTTCGCTCATTTCAAAACTGAACTTCAACAAACATTCAGTGATATTTTTGCTGGCACCTTCAGAACATTGAAATGTCTTAATTTGAAGAAGAAACAAAGTTTTTTGTTAAGTCCCACCACGGGCTTTAGGATTCTCCTTGCTTCGAGTCGTGAGAAATGTTTAATAACAACTAAAATACTCTAATTGAATGCTAAAAAACACTATATAAATCACTCCATATTCACATTTATTTTGCGTGCTTTTATTCTTCCAAATACGACAATATTTAGCTGGTTTACAATCCCATTTCATAACTCGTTGTGACCGAACGTTATCGAACGAAGAAATCTGCTGAGCCTGCAATAAAATGACCGCATCGACACAGGAAGCCCTCTCCTAAAAAAAATCGTTATGCTGAATACTAAATAATCACAGGGTAGGCCATCGTAAATCCATCGTTCAATGCTTGTTGTGAGCTGATGACGCGCCATCGCCATATAACTACCCTGGCTCCTTCATCTGTATATGGAGGTTTTTTGCGTTTTATGATAGTTTTGCAGTAATTACACTAATTCAGCGTGTTATTTACCATGTCGATAAGACCAGATAATACTTCGTTTACGATTAAATTATGGATTTTAAAAAGAACAAGAAGCTGTTTATAAATTATCAAATGAATTATAACTTGGCGGAAAAGTTCAAGTGCTTTTCAATTCAGCTGCTGAAAGAGCGATGGAGCCAGACTGCTCACTGCTTAAGGTAATTCTGTAGAAATAAAACTAGCTATAGAATTTGTACAAAACGTTCTACAGTCAAACATGTTGAGTTTTTCATTAAAAATCTACAATACAAATATATGGGGTCACCGTATTGGATTTTGAGAGAAAAAAGTTTTAAAGTGTGTACACTTTTGTCGAGAGTGTCTCTTTACTGAGTGATTGGTCAATGCCAAATGTTAAGAATGTGCCTTAAGGTACTCCTTAGACATTGGCCTAAAATGGCTACTCCCTTTCTTTATGCCCAACAATGTTAGGCCAAATATTAAACTAAATACATGTAAAAGCTTTCCCTAAGATGTCTCTCAGGCTATCTACATCGTATGTATGTAGGTACAGTGGTCATATGTCATTTGAGAAACTAAAAATCCGTGTCAGAGTGACAACAACTGAAATCAATTTTGTATTACAAATTACAATGTGTTTACGTAGTTTGTTAATGAACAAATTTCACTCGATAAACCTCAAGCTCTTCTATTCATTTTCAATGCAATCAAAAAAATTCCATTATGTCAACTCCTAATGTAACTCCGTTTCTGTAGCACTCACTAAATAGCATTTTAGGCTAGTTAACTAATTAAAGAGGCCAAACTCGACTTGGTTTTTGTTACATGTTGTGTTATTTGTTCTGTACAGAAATACCTCGGTAAACCATTTATTCTTTAAATAAAATAAAAAAGGTACTTATCGTTTGTCTCAGGATGTTAGTCTTGTAAAAACGTTTCGACTGCATTTAGGGGAAATGCGTAGAAAGGGATGACGCAACACTTTATACTTGTCTATTCTGAATAGACTGATAACAGCTTCATTGTTAGCATTAAGAGCTAATTTTGAGTTTGAACCTTGTAATAATTTTATTGTAGTTAAAATATTGATTTTGTAAATAGAAACGAAAAGATACGAAGTAGTATATAAATTTGAGCAGTTAGGGAACGTTTCACAGTCACGGTCATACTAAATAGCTAAGTAACGTTCCGAGTAAGAACTAGACGTGTAGCAAACGGCAATGGAATGCATAAAGGTGTTAATTGTCTATTGTTTAAACGCTTGATCTGATTGGCTAAAACAAGAAAATTGGCATGGCCTTTTTCCAAACTTTTGGGATATTTTTCCTATATTTTATTCAAAATCTCATTTCAGTTTTATTAAAGCGCCCTTTTTTTCCTATGAAAAGCAAGCGTCTTCTAGCCATTGTTTTGAGCAATTATGATTGGACAAAACCATTAAACACAAAAGAAACACTGTCTTGTAAACAGCATTTTGTAGATTTTACTTTAAAAATGTGTAACCCTTAGCATGATACATCAACATCGTGAAAATTAAAGTATTTCGATGTGGGGAAGTTGCATTTACCGCAGAACAATAGAAACCTCACTATTTCTTACGCGCATTGTTACTTAATGAAGTGAAGCATGAACCTTGTTGTATCTATATATAAAAAAGGTTCTTGAAGTCATCGTCAGGCAAAATCAATTTATAGAAACGAAAAGATACAAAGAATCAGTGTAATAATAATAATAATAATAATAATAATAATAATAATAATAATAATAATTACAATTTATATAGCGCCTATAGCAGGCCAGATCTAGGCGCATAAAATAAAGGGGAAAATTACAAAATATAAGTACATTTAAATAAATAAGTTTTAAGGTTGCGTTTAAAGGAGTCAAGCGATGTACAGTCCCTGATGGTTTCAGGTAGAGAGTTCCACAACAATGGGGCAGCAACAGAAAACGAACGATAACCTCAAGACTTTAAATTATATGAGACAATGACAAATGGGACGACGAACGAAGTTTACGCGACGGAGAGTATCTTTCAATCAAGTCTTGAAGATAAACAGGAGAACAGCCATCAAAAATCATTAAGGTCATTAAATTCATCGAATTTATATTAGACAGAATGACGTAATAAATGTGGCTTATATTCATTGAACATTTTGTAGAAATTTTGTAGCATTTAGCACTTTTATATGTTTTTATTAATGGCATTAAAGTGCATACTTAAGTACAGTCTTTATCGTTCTAAAGTAAGATATCCTGTTTGGATTTACTGGACAATGGCGTTTTTAAATGTAAAAACCCCTTTCACTGATCGGCCCTAATGCTGATATAAAGCTGCAAACATTATGATCGTAGCCACAGTTTATGCTTAACATCTACAAAGCGACCACACACTGGCTCATAACCAGATCATATAAATTTTTGAATCAATATAAAAAGAACGTTCCACTTTCTCATCAACGTTTACCTATCAGATCTCAAAGAACGTTGAATGCGATAAGGTAAGCAATCAATATATTTGATCGATTATAGATTGATTATTAAAGAGAGTGATAATGGGGATGACCCGAATATTAGATCACCGCGCGCGGCCATTCATTTGCAAGGAAGTGTATTCAGAAAACGCAAATTCTAACGACTGAGCTAAATGTTTCTGTCTGAGATAAAGTTTTAGTTAACTACTTCTTCAGTCAAATCGATCTTAGCAGTTTATCAGTAATATTTTGATAAAATCTCTGTTAAAAAGAGCCGTTTAATCCGATGCAGGGACCATTGAACCTATTCCAAACTAAAATGGGTTTTTCCAAAATAGGACATTTTCAGTGAAATATTGGATAATTTGACGGAAAAATACACAAATTTGTGAAAAATCAACATTTTTCACTTAAAATTTAAAAATATTGTGAAAATTGAGTATTTTTGTATGCAAGAAAAAACAAATTTGTGAAAAATCAACATTTTTCACTTAAAATTTAAAAATATTGTAAAAATTGAGTATATTTGTATGCAAGAAAAAACAAATTTGTCAAAAATCAACATTTTTCACTTCAAATTTAAAAATATTGTGAAAATTGAGTATATTTGTACCATTTACTTTCAAGTCAGTGAAAGACATACAAAATTGTCTAGCTTTTATGGATATGCAGAAATTCTGCATCATCTGAGAATGCAGAAATTCTGCATCATCCGACCATGCAGAAATTCTGCATCATCTGAGAATGCAGAAATTCTGCATCATCCGACCAATTCTGCATCATCCGACCATGCAGAAATTCTGCATCATCTGACTATGCAGAAATTCTGCAAGCTCTGACAACATTGAAATTGAATTACATATTTTACACACAACAAAATCTTTTATCCAAAATGAGCTATCATAATTATAAATTGCTAACAGAATCAGTTGTTATGTTTAGTTACATGTTCATAGATGTGTAATTTTTTCTAGTCATAACCAAATTAGTGCTATTTACTAAAAATTGTGACAACTCTTGCACACATTTAATGTTCCAATTCCAGTTGATCAGTCGATTGGTATAATTAATATAATACATATTACTTGCCTAAGTTTAGTTATTTATTACTACCGGTAGTGCTATCACACAAAGTTTCTCTTGACAATTAAAGGATTCAATATTCATTTATTTGACAATAATGTAAATTACAATAATTTCAGATGTTTACAAACAAACTATCCCTTGTATACTGAAAAGTTGTAATAATATCTAACATTATTTGCAAGAGTATTTTTGATTGTCTAAAAATAACAATAATACCATTGTCAAACAATTAGGCAGCTACTGTCTTTGAAGTTGTGGACCTGAAAAACAATTCAAGTTGACTTCTTAGTTATGTTCCCCTCTACTAACTATGGTTATAACATAGATAATAATAAACATAAAAAAGTAAAGTGCACGCACTAAAATTGTGCAAGATAAATATTACTAACTAGTGGTATTTTATGCAAATTATATTGCTTTATTTTGTTTAATTAGTGCTATTTAGTTATAAATAGTGACAACTGTTGCACACTTTTAGTAAGTGCACTCTATTCATTCAAGCTGAATCACTTTAAAAGTGAAATTTCTAATTTCAAAAAAATAACCAACAACAACAACTTATGTAATGGTTCATCGATTGGTGAACTTCTAGGGAAACAGACGTCTTTCAGACTCTCCAGTCAGTTTAAAAAATCGAAATATCAGTGCACACCATATAAACAGACTTACTAATCATCATATGAACTCATTAAGAGGACCATATTCTTGATTTCGAATCAAACTTATGATCCTAACACAACAATAAATTAAACTAAACATCAAACTAACTTACCTCAAACGACGGTCTTTTGCATGAATTATACTCTCAAAGCCCTTCACTCATCCTTAGATATCCCTATACAAGTATTTTCAATAATATGCTTCTAGTTCAGAGGTATTTTACATGAAAAAAATAGTCCTTTTGATGTAGATTTGTTATCGCCACACTAGCTTAGTCGACCGCCAAAAATTCGTTTGGTCACATGGCAAGGCCTCTCTTCATTGGTCGTACAAGTCACGTGATGGGATGTTTCGTGTGTTGACATTCCATGACCCATTGTGCAACTAACGGATTTCACGTAGACACGAGTTGCTCCTTGGCTTTCTCTTCGTAAAACAGCGTTCATTCGGAGGTATTATACAGAAAGTATCGTGCTTAAGAAGTGTAAAAGGATCTAGTGGAAAATTCTTCCATTGACGAGGTAAGTTTGACGTGTATTTGATTATTATGAATAATCAATTGAAATGTTTCGAACGTCCATGTTGACATTATGAATAAATCATATGATATGATATCAAAATTGATTGATTTATCGGAGAAAACATGAAATATTGTTGTCCAAATGACATGAAAAAAGCTCTTCTATTACTTATTGTTAGGTTGTGAGTATTTAAATATTGTTTCGGCTGATCGATTAGTCAAAAAGCAAATCAAATGAGATTCGAGAGAAGCTTATAATTGACAGCTTTCTTGTTTTCCTGCTAACGGAGCCGCTCTCGTGTTCTCTCCTCTGTCATGTGCTTTTTTCATTGGAAAGAGACTCTGCTAGCAGGAAAGTCAGTTGTCTCAAAACTATTTCTATTCTGAAATACTCGCTATATTTTTTTAACTTTACCCACATTGTAATAATCCTCTATAAACTCATTGATAAAGTATTATCTTATAATTTCATCTAATTATGTATTCTGTAATCTTAGTACACTAAAAGTATGCAACATAAATACCACTAAATAGTGTTATTTTGTGATAATTTGCTTGTTCAATTAGTGCTATTTAACACTAAATAGTGACAACTGTTGCACACATTTTAGTGTTTGCAATCTAAGAGCGAAATAAACTTGAAACTTTAATATTAAACATTGAATTGCTGTTTTTGTCGTATCTAAATCTTAAATATTATTTTTGTCAATAGGTCTACTTCTAAGGCATATGCCATCATCATTCAAGTCAGCTCAGAATAGAAGAATCTACTTTTAAGGCCGGTACACACTAGGCGACAAGTCGCAGCGACTTGTCCACTCGACATGTCGCAGCGACAATTTCCTCACGTGTGTACTAACATTTATTGGCGAAAATTGTTGTCGCCGCGACAGAATTTTGTTGCTGCGACTTGCCAAATGAAATTCAACCGGTTGGAATTGCTGAACCAGTGCACACTGAGGCGACATGTCGCGGGGACAAGTCGCTGCGACTTGTCGCCTAGTGTGTGCCGGCCTTTAGGTTTTAAATTTATACACTGAATATCTTGGTTCCAGGTGCTTTCTTTTCGTATTTGATTGTTTGTTTATTTTGTCTTCTTTTGATTTCATAGCAAAACCACTACAAGAAAACCTCTGGAAACAAGATTTTACTGCTTTAATTTTTTTAAAAAAAACCTTTACCACTTTGAAGACATAACTAATTGCTGTAATTCATTATGATGTCACATCAGAACAATCCTCAACAATCGATTGTTTACACTCAAAGGATCATGGTCGTCGGATAGGGTTCATATCAAATTCACCAAAGCGTGTGAATAGTATCAAGCACATATAACCACAAACTATACCTGAAAACCAGGTCACTTTAGATGAAACTGTTTTGCTAGTTGCAAATTTTGTTGAATTTTCTATTGAATTTGGAGATTCCATCCCCAAGTAAACAAGCAATGACGTCATAGTGAATTAGGGCAATTGCAAAAATGCTCTGAAATTTTGTCTTTAAATGTATCTCTCTTTTTCTAAATCAGTAGAGCTCAATTGTTAAAATTTCTATTACCATGTTCAAATAACGTTTGTTTATGTCTGAAAACCATACGTTTTCGGGTCTTTTTACAAAACAGTCAATGCAGAATTTCTGCATGCTATGTCTCGTTAAAAAACGTGAGATTTCACTGAAAACAGTCAATGCAGAATTTCTGCATCTTATGTCTCGTTAAAAAACGTGAGATTTCACTGAAAACAGTCAATGCAGAATTTCTGCATGTTATGTCTCGCTAAAAAACGTGAGATTTCACTGAAAACAGTCAATGCAGAATTTCTGCATCTTATGTCTCGTTAAAAAACGTGAGATTTCACTGAAAACAGTCAATGCAGAATTTCTGCATGTTATGTCTCGCTAAAAAACGTGAGATTTCACTGAAAATAGTTTATGCAGAATTTCTGCATAAAATTTATTGTCAAAAATCGTACATTTTCACGAAATAAATAAATCTGCAGCGAAGTATAGCTGATTTTATACAAAAATTGTAAAAGTTGTAGAATTTCTGCTACTTTTATCGAAAAAATTAGAAATTTAGTGAAATAATTAAAAAATGAGAGGACTAATTTTTGCATTCCGTGATATTTAGTCTTATTCAACAGCACTTTAGTAACATTTTTCAGAATTCATTGAAATTTGGCATATTCTGGCGAGATTTTTTGGCGTTCCGACAAATACGTGGAATTTTCGATCATGCCATTTTCGATAACATTCCGCGAGAAACGGTAAATTTTCACTGAAAAATGGTAAATTTGGTGAAATTATCTCAATTTTGTCGAAAAAACATCACATTTTCAGTGAAAAATGCTAGATTCTCGCGAGATTTTCCAAATTGGAAAAACCCATTTTAGTTTGGAATAGGTTATTGCACTCACAAAGATGTCTATATTCGATAAAAAGAAAACGTATCTCGAATACCCTTATTGTTAATTTTCATTTTCGGACACGGAATTGTTATTTATTTATCATTGAATTGCCTATTTTTTACGTTTATTGGTATATAAACAATGCCCGCGATGCATCCTGGACAGGACAGCTAGCTCCGGCTTAATTATAAAATCTAAAGCCTGGTTTCCATATAATCGAGAACGATCGAGAACTGTCGCAAGCTATCGAAAAATTATATAGGGCAACCAACGTTTTTCGATCCTACGACCGTTTTCGATCCATATATGATCGCGATCGAAATCGTCCAAAAACCGTCGTTGGATTGAAAAACTTTGGTTTCCCCAAAATCGATTTTTTTTCGCCGATCATTTGCGACCATTCTCGATCGTTTGCAATTATATGGAAACCAGGCTTTAAAATATTGGGACTATCTGGTACTGGTGCTTACATGTCGTTAGATGTAGTTGGGAGCGTTTCTCTGTAAAAAGGAAATGGACTTCCATTGTAACATTATTGAATAATGTCACTCCAACGCTCCTGCATGCCTCAATTTCATTGAGCGTTAATCCATTGATTCCGTTTTTTGAACTTTGTACATTACGGGATTTAAAAGTTGTTGTTTTCCCATCGTTTTACCATAAAAGGTTCCATTTTCAAAAATAAACTCATTAGTATTCGATGTATCTTTATAGAGATACATTGAATCTGCAGCAAATGAGAAAACTTTATAGGTATAAAACCTCATACATGTGACCGAAATTGGACCACGGATTGGACTATATGCTTATGAATTACTCTTGAGTTTTTTTAAGGACGAATATTAAACAACAAATCAAGGATATTGTTTGTGTAAAGTTTATTCTTGTAAAGCCCAAATAATTTCATATTTGGATCCGTTCTAAAAATGTCTCGCAGCACATCAATTTGAAGTAGTTAGTTTAATAAATGTTTCATTTTTCAGGCCTTTTTCGGAACAATTTTTTGATGCTATGTACTTTCCTAGATTTATTGTGTTGTTGTTTTTCTATCTTAAACGGGTAAGAAAGTAAAAATTAATTCGATGTGTTTCAGATAGCATTTGTGTCAAGAATTTTAGCATGAATTGTTGTAATTTTTTGCGATTTCTAATATAAAAAAGGGAAATGCGCAAAAACACTCATCACATCCGATACATGTCTTTTCCAGCATGACTGAAAAAAGAGAAATTATGCGTTTTATGAACTGTAGAGTAGCATGGGCCGCTAAAAGTAATGCACATATCAAGAACATTGAATGTCTATTTCCTGGTCTATAATCAGCGAAGTTACAGGGGTAATTGGCATGGGGAATTAAAACTCAAAGTTAACGCCTGGCATGACAATAGCCGCGATTCACTCAATCTTCATGCCGTGCATGAACTTCAAAAGTCCGTGTTTTTTCTGTTTTTTTATTTATTTATTTATTTTGTTGTTGTTGTTTTTTTTATTGTTATTATGTTTCGTTAAAAAATTCTAAATAACGACTACATAACAAGCAAATCAGTTATGAAATCAGTGTTTCAATGAAAAATAATATGATTTTTTCACAAAGCAAATTACATGCATTCCTGGTCAGATATAGCCTGCGTCACATCCGCAATTTCTCACGTAAATAGCGTCTGCGAAACAACGGACAAAGCCTTGTTCAAAGACCCCCCGTGAATAGCACGGTTATATACAGTAGTTCCTTATTGGCTTACAGCGTTTTCATTCTATCGAGAGCTCTGATTGGTCAAATTGATAACTAGTGCCAGTCCCGAATCATTTAGGCAATGTTTTGATTTTGCACGTGAGATTTGACAGTTCGCGGCATAATCTAACAAAGAGTTTACAAAACGTTCGCACTTTTTAGAACTGTTAAATTCGCAACAAAAATATGTCGGACAAATGTATGGAAATTGCAATCTCTGTCAGAAAATAATTGAAAAATCCCATGATAAGTATCTGATAGAGGGAAAATCACAAACTTTCATTGTATTAGACGAATTACAAAGTCTTCGATTTGAAGTGCCACGAAGAAGCGACTGTATTTGCCGCAGTTGTTTGAACAACCTAAAGAAGAGACGAAACCTTCTCCGTCAAATAAACTAAATAGAGGACAAATTCAAACATACTGTTGCTAATTCGCAAAAGCGACAACTCGAAACTTGTGATGATGATGAACCGATCCCAAAATCATCAAACGACGCCATTTTCATTGCATCGAGGGACTAGCACTAGTTATCAATATGACCAATCAGAGCTCTCGATAGAATGGAAACGCTGTTAGCCAATCAGGAACTACTGTATAGTAACCGTGCTCTTATGTTGTTGCAGGGCTTGTATCTGAAAAAAGAGGGTTGGAAACATAAATACATGCACAAAAAACATCATATCACGATCTTAAAAAAACGTTTAGCTCTGATATGGATATGTTTTGCAGCCGTCTCTCCTCCCGGCTCATGAAAACAATTCTGAAGAAATTTGGTGAACGATTGCAGTAAACTTACGTTATGTCAAATTTATTTTGCAATTAAATAAATTTAGAATCAATGTCTATAAACTATACGTTTTAACTCTGAAAAAATTTACATTACAAAATTGCACATTCTTTGTTTTGTTTTATTTGTTGTTTTTGTTTTACTTTTTTGTTGTTTTTTTGTTTTTGTTTTTTTTTTGTTTTGTTTTTTTGTTTTGCTCACTAAAGTGTTACAAATAATTGTAAATGGCTGAATTTTATATTATTTTAATATATCACAAAATTCATCATCGGAAACCCCGATATACTCTGTCGTTCGAAACTCGCTTACAGAGAAAATACCCCAATTACTCTATAACATTTTAACAAATTGCGCTAGCGCGGTTCCAATTTTTACTTTTAACCCGTTCTTAACAATGCAGGGGCCGGTTGCACGAAACCTGAATAAAGTTATCCACTGGATAAAGTTCTCTACTCCACAGAATTTCTTTAGAAGTTATCAGCTGGATAGCGATGCAGAGGCCACAAATGTAATAACTGGCCTCAAACGTAATAACTGGCCTCAAATGTAATAACCGTTGGCCTCAAGTGTAATAACTGGCCTCAAATGTAATAAAACTGGCCTCAAATGTAATAACCATTGTCCTCAAATGTAATAACTTTAAAAATTGCACTATTTTGCGGTAATATACTTCACTTTGTTATTTCGGACACCTTGATATTGCGGAGACCTCATTATCACGAACACCTTGTTATCACGGACACCTCGTTATCACGGACACCTCGTTACAACGAGATGATTTTCAAATATACCATTATAAATTTTAATCTTAACATGTTACGGCATGCTTATGCCTACATAAATAAAATTAATTGACCAAAATGAAAGGGAAGTTTTGAAATGTTGTACTTGAATATTTAGTTCAAGAATTAAAAGTCGATAAAAACTTAAAAAAAGTCAATCAATCATGTCAATCAAACATACTATAATATAAAAATTAGGTAAACCTAATAGCGGAGCTCCGATTTAATGAAATTAATTATTCATTCAATTATTTATTTATTCATTCATGTATTCATTCACTACCAATTATCAAAATTGTTGATCAATCAATTTATCAATCAAAAATGACTACATATAAAAAAGCAAATAATTAAATGAATTAATTAATGAATAAATCCATTTCATAAATGTGAAGGGATAATTTTCTCACTTTTTTGGTGTTTTTCTATTCATGATCAAATAGTCAAATAATCCATTCAAACATTCAAATCTTTATGTGACAACATTTAATTTTACGCAAGAAATATGCACAAAAATACGAAAAATATCCGACCGTATTTTGTTAGTAACAGTCAATTGGCTTCCTTTATGTTGTTATCATGATATTACTTATAATAATATAATAATAATTATAATAATTGTCCATTACAATTTATTGTCCAATGAAAAAGTTAGAAAAGCACTAACATGGCTTCTTTGAGTTGTAAACAAATCCCCGCGCGATTCGCTCGCTTTATTACGATCTTTTAGGTTTGAAAAATGTTATAAAAATCGCCGAAAACTTCACTTTTCTGGTGAAAAGTGAAATAATTAACTTATTGGTAATCTAGCTATTTAATACGGCTGTGCATTTTTAATTATCAAATGTGAATACTGCGTAACCCGTTTAAAAAAATAGCTGAGTACACTGACGAATACAAACATTTTATTGCAAATTCAATAACAAATCAAAGAATTACAAAAATCATTTGTGGCCAGTTATTACGTTTGAGGCCAGTTATTACATTTGTGGCCAGTTATTACATTTGAGGCCAGTTATTACATTTGTGGCCAGTTATTACATTTGAGGCCAGTTATTACATTTGAGGCCAGTTATTACATTTGAGGCCAGTTATTACATTTGAGGCCAGTTATTACATTTGAGGCCAGTTATTACGTTTGAGGCCAGTTATTACATTTGTGGCCAGTTATTACATTTGAGGCCAGTTATTACATTTGAGGCCAGTTATTACATTTGAGGCCAGTTATTACATTTGAGGCCAGTTATTACATTTGAGGCCAGTTATTACGTTTGAGGCCAGTTATTACGTTTGAGGCCAGTTATTACATTTGTGGCCTCTATAACGATTTATCCGCTGGATAGCGATTTATCCGGTGGATAGCCCTATCCAGGCCTCGTTCAACTGGCCCCAGTATGTTCTCCAGGTTCAACATATTATTGAAAATATTTTTAGGGTGGTTTTCTTCCACTTATCAAGATTTTTTTTCAGTTTGTAGTCAATATGCATGAGCCAGTTTTGAGCTGCATTGCAAATGTTCGATTTTCAAATGATTGATTTTGTTTATAGAAAATAGTTGAAAATAAAAAACAGTGCTTTTCTCTTAAAGTGAATTTATGTTAGAATTTGAAGGATGTATTGTTGTTTTGAAAAGATCATAGATAACACTGTGACTGTGCCGTGCCGGTATCAGCCAACAACCAAGGACAATCTGAATCGAGTTTGGTCTTAGACTTTTCTGATCCGTCAATCAATTAATTTGTGGGTGTAACGGTTCAAAATTGATTTCCGGTGGCTGGTAGCTAGCTGACCGGAAATTAAAATAAACGAACTGCATCCCGAATTTCAAAAAAAAAATCACTTGCAACTTCAACATGACTCGTGAGCAGAAAGTCATGAACGCAAAAAGATAATTACAGTGTCCCAAATGTAGGGGAATTCATACCTACTGTCTCTGTTTTCTTACCTTTTTACAAATCTTATAATTATATAAATCTCAAAATTATAGTTAAAAGAAGAAGAGAAGAAGAGAAGAAAATCTAAAGAATTTGCAGATATCTTTTTGCTGTTGTTGTTCAACCTTTTCTGGGCCAGCAGTAGTTATCTATAAATCTCCGACCCCCATTGATTGTCAGATCAAGAAAGGCCATACTTGATAGACAAGTGTGTCAATGGTTGGTAGTGATGCAGCAGTTTTAGCTTTGAAATGTTTAAATTTTGCAGGGAGTGTATTCTGCATCTACAAGAAGAACAAAAATGAATTGCAGTTGCAATACCACCAATATAACGTTGAACACCAACACGTCAACCCCTACTGCTAGCAACACGTCTTCGTACATCTTCAATCCTGTACAGCTTGGTGTTAAACTGGGGATCGCTGGTCCATCCATTGCAGTAGGATTGTATGCACTTATAATAAACTCTCTGATCTTATACTTTATGCACAAGAAATTGAAAACAGTCCAAAGCGGTGCATTTAGACGACAAACAACAGATTATTTTGTAACAAGCCTGGCCATGTCAAATGCGCTGTCGTCATTTATAAGCCTTCCTCTCTTCATCACTGAGATGTTTTTCGATCTGACCAATTATGGTGATTCAGTCTGCAAGTTTCTAAGATACACTATGGGCTTTTGTCCTGTTGTAACCTGCATTAATTATCTATTTATAGGCATAGAGCGCTTCATGATGGTGTATTTTCCCTATGTAGTTCCTAGCACAAAGACATGTAAGAGGCTGGTAGGTACGGCGTGGTTCATAGGTATTCTTATGACTCTTTTACCTATACCAACACTTACTAATGTAAGAATTCATCTTTCTAGCAATACGCACACCGTATTTTGCATGTTTGATAGATCAAGTAATCATCGCCGTATGTTTTTCGTCGCTTTCATTTTATTAGTGTATTTTATTCCATTTATCATTCAAATTGTTACTTCTCTGATGATTGTACTTAAAATGCGACAGCAACGAACAGTTGCGACTTCAAACGAAGCGACATCAAACCAAGAAAATGCACACGAAACTCTGCAGCGTTTTAAAATCAACTATATGTTCATAACTTTAATAATTGCGTTCATCGCTCCATATCTGTTAGTGCTTTGCTACAATGGCGCTAGTTTTCTCTTTAAACTAGATACAAGTTTAACAAGTGACTATGTATTTCGCATGGTGAGCATAAGTCTTATGTATGCCAACGCATCAGTAAGTTCCACAATCATTGTCTGTAAATTTAAATATTTGCAAAATAATTTTGTCAAACTATTTAAAAAAACCACTGAATCACCATGATCGATTTACACATCAGATAATCTATAGCAAGGACTGAGAGGCTGTCAGCAAAAGATGTTTAGCACAGAGCAGATAAACATGACTGTTTGTGACAAATTTTAAGTAATATATACAATTTGAGCGGGAGATCTGTATCAGGATTTCAAACAGCGAGCTGAAAGCGTTTTAAACCTCTTATAAAACTCATTAATGATTCAGACCAGATAAACATGACTGTTTGTGATAAATTTTAAGTAATATATACAATTTGAGCAGGAGATCTGTAGAAGGATTTCAAACAGCGAGCTGAAAGCGTTTTAAACCTCTTATAAAACTCATTAAGGATTCATAAGGAAAAAACAATGAAAATCACGAACCATGAAGGAATCTGTAGATCGGACACAGATTCGTCCTGATTTGCATAAAGTTGACTATTTATTTTATCAAGATCAAATGCAGATATTTTCAATTTGCTTTCATAAAACACTTGTACTAGTTTCAGAGTTTCGCCTGCGTCCCGACAATCACATTGTATATCTAATACAGATCGGCCGCTCATATTGTATATAATTACATATCAAATTTTAATCCTAATTAATATTAATTTTAATTAAATTTTAATTAAAATTAATAATGCATGATCAGTTCCAGAACAGAGCAGCTATCATCAATTTCGTTATAGTGACGTCAGACACTTTGTTCAATTAACTAAAATTATTTAAAATATGAATGTAATTTTCCTTTCTTGATAGTCACAAAAACGTCTTTAGGTTAGAAAATAGTTATAAATCATATTGAGATTGGATAGAGTGCACGCACTAAAAGTGTGCAACATAAATACCACTAAATAGTGCAAATTTACGCTAATTCTTTTGTTTAATTAGTGCTATTTACTACTAAAATGTGTTGCACACATTTATTGTTTGCACTCTACAATGCAATCAATAACAAAGAAATATATAGTGTGACGTCATTCAATTTACTTGAACTTTTTTTTTAACATGGCTACCATAATGGTGACATGATTTAAAATGATTTGAATGTGTGTTGGCATAGCTTATTTTGAATGTAGTTCCCCTTTACTTTGAAAGTGTTAAGTCCTTCAAATTTCTCTACGTTCATTATATGATGACTTAACTTGGGCAGGGCCATGTAATGAAAAAAGTCAGTCGGAGGTTATATGAAGTTAAAAAGGTGTGGGGTACCCTCCCTGATATAATCAACGTGTATTGTTCACTGATAAGATCAACACTAGAATATGCCTCAGTCGTTTTGTTCTAACTTACACGCATATTTAGCAGAAAATCATATTCCCAGGCATTGCTTGAAGCTAATATTAGTAAGTTATCATTAAGAGAAGGCATGATGCGTGTGTCAAATATATTTAGAATATTCAGTTTAATAATCCAGTTCATAAACTCGTGGCCAGTAGAGTCTATAGTTGTATTAACCGCTACCCGCAAAGACAGGTGACTTCTGAAACCTGCCAAAACCAGTGGATTTCGGAACTTTGCCACAAACAAGTATGCCTTTGACTTAACCAGTTGAAGCTTAATGTACATCATATTGGATGATGATAATTTGTAAGTTGTACATTGGTCGATCATTGTAATTATTTGCTATTTTATTGTCTTTTTTATTATATTAGAACGTAATTATTTATATGTTATCATTCTGACCCAACCTGTGATTCAGCCTATGGCTGCAAGAGGTGTGAATAAATAGAACTATCTATCTGTATCTATCTATTTACTGTCTCGCAGCGACAAACACTTCTTCTATTTGTTTCAACGCATTGATAGGTACAATCTATGGATTTCCAAATGCTTTCGCTCATTTCTAAACTGAACTTCAACAAACATTCAGTGATATCGATTTGTAATACTGCAATACACAAACATGTAGATCAATCAAGTGTCATACATATTTCCTTATATGAATTGTGTCAATTGTACCTACCATATTTGAGCATTGGAGTAATTCAGAAATTCGAAAAAAGTGATTTTTATCGCAAAATTCTTCATTTTTTTTATTTTTTGAGTGAAAGCATACACAACAAGCCTGACATTTGGATTCCTGGCAGAAAAGAGACTGTTAAACCTAAAACAGTACCCATGTATATGTCACCACAGGAAGCCCAAAATCGAAAACAAAAGTTTGATATGGATGTCTGAAATATAAAGAAATGAATATAAAAATAGCGCTATACTTTTTTTTCGTTTTTTAGCGCCGGTTCACACCATGAATGTGCGGCATCATTTTTGTATTTTTATACATCACTAAAATTTCGTCAAATTGTCAACATTGTTCATATTTTTGCTGGCACCTTCAGAACATTGAAATGTCTTAATTTGAAGAAGAAAAAAAGTTTTTTGTTAAGTCCAACCACGGGTTTTAGCATTCTCCTTGCTTCGAGTCTTGAGAAATGTAATACTCTAATTGAATGCTAAAAACACTATATAAATCACTCCATATTCACATTTATTTTGCATGCTTTTATTCTTCCAAATACGACAATATTTTATAAAATATCAAATGAATTATAACTTGGTAGAAAAGCTCAAGTGCTTTTCAATTCAGCTGCTAAAAATCCGTGTCAGAGTGACAACCGACTGAAATCAATTGTGCATTACAAATTACAGAGCAACAATGTATCTACGTAGTTTGTTAATGAACAAATTTCACTCGATAAACCTCAAGCTCTTCTATTCATTTTCTATACAATAAAAAAAATTCCATTATGTCAACTCCTAATGTAACTCCGTTTCTGTAGCACTCACTAAATAGCATTTTAAAGGCTAGCTAACTAATTAAAGAGGCCAAACTCGACTTGGTTTTTGTTACATGTTGTGTTATTTGTTCTGTACAGAAATACCTCGGTAAACCATTTATTCTTTAAATAAAATAAAAAAGGTACTTATCGTTTGACTCAGAATGTTAGTCTTGTAAAAACGTTTCGACTGCATTTAGGGGAAATGCGTAGAAAGGGATGACGCAACACTTTATACTTGTCTATTCTGAATAGACTGCTACTAACAGCTTTTTAGTATGAACCTTGTAATAATTTTCTTGTAGTCAAAATATTGATTTTGTAAATAGAAACGAAAAGATACGAAGTAGTATATAAATTTGAGCAGTTAGGCCAGGAACGTTTCACAGTCACGGTCATACTAAATAGTTAAGTAACGTTCCGAGTAAAAACTAGTGTAGCAAACGGCAATGTAACGCATAAAGGTGTTAATTGTGTATTGTTTAAACGCTTGATCTGATTGGCTAAAACAAGAAAAATGTAATGGCCTTTGGGATATTTTTCCTATATTTTATTCGAAATCTCATTTCAGTTTTATTAAAGCGCCCTTTTTTTTCTATGAAAAGCAAGCGTCTTCTAGCCATTGTTTTGAGCAATTATGATTGGACAAAACCATTAAACACAAAAGAAACACTGTCTTGTAAACAGCATTTTGTAGATTTTACTTTAAAAATGTGTAACCCTTAGCATGATACATCAACATCGTGTAAATTAAAGAATTTCGATGTGGGGAAGTTGCAATTGCCGCACAACAATAGAAACCTCACTAGTTCTTACGTGCATTGTTACTTAATGAAGTGAACCTGAACTTGTTGTATCTATATATAAAAAGGTTCTTGTAGTCATCGTCAGGCAAAATCAATTTATAGAAACGAAAAGATACAAAGAATCAGTGTAATAATAATAATAATAATAATAATAACAATAATAATAATAATAATAATAATAATAATAATAATAATAATAATAATAATAATAATAATGTTATGGACAGCATTCCAACAAGATCTATAACAGAAACAAATAAACTGCTATATGCCACCGGATTAGTAGTCACAGGGGAACTTGGGTACAAGATGAATGAAAGGAAAAGGAATAACGACAAATATCCACCATGGAAAAGAAGAATACAGAACAGAATTAACAACATGAGGAAAGATATTAGCAGACTGAAAGAACTTGACGCGAAAAATCTGAAGAACAAAAGACTTGAGAACGTTTTAACAAATAAATATCAATTAAATAATAAATCCATCAAACAAGTGATTGAAGAGCTAAAACAACATGTAAAGGCGTTAGGTAAGAAGATAGAACGCTATGATAATAGAATCAAGCACTACCATCAAAACAAAATGTTTCAAACAAATCAGAAAGACCTGTATAAAGAACTCAATGAAACAACTAAAACCAAAAACAACGCAAAACCAAACAAAGATGAAGTAAGAACATTTTGGAGTGATCTGTGGTCAAAAGAAAAGCATCATAACACCAATGCACCTTGGCTCAAAGACGTACAGCAAGAATATGATGATGTAAGAGAACAACAAGACTTGATATTTACGAGAGAAAAGGTAAAGAAAATGGCTAAAAAGATAAAGAACTGGAAAGCGCCAGGGAAAGATGAAGTACATGGCTATTGGATAAAACATCTGACTAATTTGCACGAACGAATTGCAGCACAATTGCAACATGTATTTGAAAGTGATGAAACACCACCATGGATGACTGAAGGAAGAACGACATTGATTATGAAAGACGAAAAGAAAGGTCCCATACCAAGCAATTACCGTCCCATCACCTGTCTGCCAACTTTGTGGAAATTGATGACATCCATCATATCGGACAGCATCTATCAACATCTAGATGAGCAAGGACTTATGCCCAAGGAGCAAAAAGGTTGTAGTCGTGGCTCAAGAGGAACAAAAGATCAACTACTCATTGACAAAACCATACTAAGGAATGCCAAATTAAAGAAAAAGAACCTAGAGATGATTTGGATCGACTACAAAAAGGCATATGACTCTGTACCACACAGTTGGATTTTGGAAAGCCTGAGTACCATCAAAGTTAATGCTTCAATTAATAAATTCTTACGAAAAGCTATGAAAATGTGGAGAACAGAATTAATGGTTGAAAAAGAATCTTGCGGACTGTGTGACATCAAAAGTGGAATATTTCAGGGTGATTCATTATCTCCTCTTCTCTTCATTGTTGCGTTAATACCACTGTCAACTATTCTCAATAACACAAACAAAGGATATAAGATAAAGTGTAACCAAATCTTGAACCACCTGCTGTACATGGACGATCTGAAGCTATATGCAAAAACGGAAAGAGAAAGTGAATCATTACTTCATACGGTACGAATCTTTAGTGAAGACATCAGCATGACTTTTGGAATTGAAAAGTGTGCAAAAATAAGCGTGAAAAGAGGAAAAGTTGTCAGACGAGAAGGCATCAAACTTCCAGATGGTAAAGAGATAAAGTGTTTACAAGGAGAAGAGACTGAACTACAAATATCTTGGAGTTCTAGAGAAGGATGACATCAACCATGATAAAGTCAAGAAGAATGTACGAACAGAATACACGAGAAGACTTAAATTAATTCTAAAGTCAAAACTGAATGGAAGAAATAAAATAGTGGCCATCAATACCTACGCCATACCAGTCGTTCGATACACAGCTGGAATTGTGAAATGGAATATGGAAGAAGTCAAAGAAATGGATAGAAAGACCAGAAAACAAATGACCATCCATCGCGGATTACATCCACGTGCTGATGTTGATAGACTTTACCTACCAAGATCTAACGGAGGCAGAGGCCTGAAGTCAATCGAAGATGTTGTGCATGAAGAAGAAATTGCATTGAATGAGTATGTAAAGAAGAACGAATACCTATCTGATATCATCAAAGATACACCAGATATCATTAAAGAACATTCAGAAACAAAGAAAGAATACCATCAACGCAAACAACACGAAAGAATGCAAGCATATAAGAACAAACCACTCCATGGACAATACATAAGAAATATTGAAGGGAAGATTGACATCGAAAGTACGAACAATTGGCTAAATAAAGGAGATCTCAAAATAGAAACTGAAGGCCTCATCACAGCAGCACAAGATCAGTCATTGCCAGTGAAAGCACTGAATAATATCTATAAGAACAACGAGTCGCCGCTCTGTAGACTATGTAAAGAAAAAACTGAAACTGTGGAACATATAGTTTCAGGATGTAAAGTGCTTGCTGGAAATGAGTACAAGCAAAGACATGACAATGTGTCCAGGAATATTCATTGGCATATATGTGAGAAGAATGGAATAGAATGTGAAGACAAATGGTGGAAGCATCAACCCAAAGCAGTTGAAGAAAATGATGATGTCAAGATACTGTGGGACTTTAATATTTACACAGATAAAAAAATATCAGCCAGAAGACCTGACATCGTTGTGATAGACAAAAAAAACAAAAGAGTACAAATAATTGACATTTCCGTACCAGCTGACCACAGAATACAAGAAAAAGAAAACGAAAAGGTCAACAAATACCAAGACCTAAGGATTGAAATAGAAAGACTTTGGGAAATGAAAACTACAACAGTACCAGTAGTCATTGGATCACTAGGAGCGATACCCGCTCAATTGAAAGAACAATTAAAAAGACTAGGAATCAAATGTTGTAATATAGCGAATATTCAAAAATCTGTACTTCTGGGCACGGCCCATATCATTAGAAAAGTACTCCAGCTCTCAGGATCAGGATAGCTCTTGAGCTGGAGTTATGTAACATCTGCCAGCAATTAATATTGTAAAATCATTAGTATTTGCTGTGAAATAAAAGATAATAATAATAATTTATACAGCGCCTGTAGCAGGCCAGATCCAGGCGCATAAAATAAAGGGAAAAATTACAAATTATAAGCACATTTAAATAAATAAGATTTAAAGTTGCATTTAAAGGAGTCAAGCGATGTACAATCCCTGATGGTTTCAGGTAGAGAGTTCCACAACAATGGGGCAGCAACAGAAAACGAACGATAACCACAAGACTTTAAATTATATGACTTAACAGACAATGACAAATGGGACGACGAACGAAGTTTACGCGACGGAGAGTATCTTTCAATCAAGTCTTGAAGATAAACAGGAGCACAGCCATCAAAAATCATTGAGGTCATTAAATTCATCGAATTTATATTAGACAAAATGACGTAATTAATGTGGCTTATATTCATTGAACATTTTGTAGAAAAACACCTCCGTAGGATTTTAGCACTTTTGGCATTAAAGTGCATACTTAAGTACAGTCTTTATCGTTCTATTGTAAGATATCCTATTTGGATTTACTGGACAATGGCGTTTTTAAATGTAAAAACCCCTTTCACTGATCGGCCCTAATGCTGATATAAAGCTGCAAACATTATGATCGAAGCCACAGTTTATGCTTAACAGCTATAAAGCGACCATATCCTGGCTGATAACCAGCTCATATAAATTTTTGAATCAATATAAAAAGAACGTTCCACTTTCTCATCAACGTTTACCTATCATATCTCAAAGAACGTTGAATGCACTTGTAGAGAAGTTATTTATAAGGTAAGCAATCAATATCTTTTATCGATTATAGATTGATTATTAAAGAGAGTGATATTGGGGATGACCCGAATATTAGATCACCGCGGTCATTCATTTGTAAGGAAGTGGATTTAGAAAACGCAAATTCTAACGACTGAGCTAAATGTTTCTGTCTGAGATAAAGTTTTAGTTAACTACTTCTTCAGTCAAATCGATCTTAGCAGTTTATAAGTAATATTTTGATAAAATCTCAGTTAAAAAGAGCCGTTTAATCCGATGAAGGAACCATTGCACTCACAAAGATGTCGATATTCGACAAAGTGAAAACGTATCTCGAATACCCTCATTGTTAATTTTCATTTTCGGATACGTAATTGTTCACCCCAGTCATTTTGTCATGGGATTGGGACGGGTTCACCGGACATTTTGTTCAGCGGCTGCGCGCGTAAATATAGAAAATTAAAGATGGCCGTCGAATTGTTATGGAAGGGAGAATGCTTTTTTATGTGGATTTTTTACACGATTCAGGCTCAAATTCAACTACTATTTACAGAATAAAAGTTTATGTAACCTAAAGTTGCGATTTCACGTGTTTCATTGCCGGAAGATCTAATATAAGGGGCTCAATTAAGGTAAGCATTTCACATTAATATTGCTCAAATCCTTGAATTAAATTCGTTTTCATTTTTTTTTTCTTATGACTGGCTAAGTTATGTTTTCTTGTTGCAGATAAATGGCAAATGAAATTCAACAGCTAATTCAACTAGCATTGTTGGTGCTAGACAGAGAGGTTGGTTTTCAAAGAAAACATAAAATTAAAACTACATTATAGCTAATGATAGATTGCAAAATGATAAAACTCTCCCTTTGGCTTTATTGAAAATGCATTTTATGAAAAAGAGAACTCTAACAAACCAGTTATTTATTGTTACTGGTTTGACATATTAATTGTTTGACATATTAGTATTTTTGAATGTAATGATTTATTATCTATAATGCAAATAAGATGAACATACACTGTAATTATTTTGTGAATAAATCAAATGTCTGAATAAAAGAGTTGTTTCAAAATTTATCCCATGTTTCTCTGATTTGTTTGTATTATTTTCATACAATAATTCTGTTTAATACAAATAATTATATGATGCAACATGTCTGATTGTTTTAATTGTATTTTTGTGTATTCTTTGTTGCACTGGCAACAGACAAACTAAAAATTACAAAGGAATATGATAAAGTAAATAGGGTGATTGACAGGAAATCTCAAATGATAATTATTCCTTTTGAGGTAAAAGTGCTTTCTTACTTGATGAAAAAAACAATCAAAGGAATAAAATTCAATTTAAAGCTGATCAACTACATTCCATAAGATGTATTTTGTCAGCAAGTTTCCCTTAATCATTTTCTACTCAAAACAGACATTGTATTTTATCATTCTTTTTTCAATATCAATTTCAAATTTGAATTTGATCAATTAAATCCAGTTTTACATATCAGTTTGGACAAGAAATCAAAGAGATTAGCATGGGTAATTACAATGCATCATATGTAGCTGGGCAACATGGGTGAGTGCACTACAAAAAAAGCACCTCTAGTGTGCAGTATTTTGATTGTCAAATAGAATTGCAAATAACTGGTACAAATGAAAATCTGCATATGCACTATACAATTTCAAAACTAGTCTGATTGTGTGGTTTAATCTCATGAGGTTGGCTCAAGTTGATGATTCAAACTAGATTGTCTTTTTAATAAATATAAAGAATTTGTGCTTAAAAGAGCAATTATTGAACTGAGCTATCACAAAACCATGTGATTTATTGTTGTCTCCAGTCAATTATTTTACTTTTCCAATAATTGTATATTATTACTCTGGCCCTGCATATGACAATGAAGTGATCATATACTTAAAATTATATCAACAATGCTTTTGAATATAATTGTTTTCTTTGTTTTGCTTTATCAAAGATACAAATCATTTGCTTTGAGCAAAAGTTTTACTGTTTACTTTTATTGTAGTGATTGTTGTCCAGGTGTAGTTTTGTCTTGCATATGTCAACTCATTATGTACAAAACATGCAAAACAACACAACAATCACTGCTAACTTTTGCCTTAAAGCAATGATCAGTATCATAGATAAATTAAAACAAAGCAATACAGTGCAACAATGAGGTTTGCTCTCATGAGTGAGGTTGGCTCAAATATTGATGATTCAAATTATACTGCCTTTTTTTCAATTGCTGGAAAATTTGTTCAATAGAACAATCATTGAACTCAGCTTTCACAACACAGTGTGATTTGTTGTTGGCTCTAGCCAATTATTTGCATCTGCTCTCTGCATCGACAAACAATAATTTACATGCTTGTCACTAACAAATCACAATATTATATTCAGCCTTGTCCAATAAATGCATATTATTACTCTGCACATGATGACAATCATAAAATAAAAATGACACCAATAATATTTTTTGCACATAATTGTTTTCTTTGTTTTGCTTTATCTAAGATAGAAATCATTTCCTTTGAGCAAAAATTTCACTGTTTACTGTTATTGTAGTGCTTGTTGTCCAGGTGTAATTTTGTCTTGCATATATAATATTCAAAACAACAACAACAACAATCAATGCCAACAACAAACAATAATACTTTTGCTGAAAAGCAATGATCAGTATTTTAGATAAAGCAAAACAAACAAATCAATACAATGCAAAAATTATGTTTTCCCTTTGAAAGGTGTATGAAGTTGTGCATTAACAAAATGAACAATAATAAAACTCAAGATTGTAAATCATTTCGCTTTACTTTAATTGTAAATCACACATAAACAATTAACATAAGGAACTTATTCATATTTTACAAATTAATTGAAATTTAAAAACCCAATTGTCTTTGCAAAGGATATTTTTTTGGTCACATTTTCAACGCGTGTGATTACACCGCACGTAAACAAAATTTGACATTTAAATCAATTTACCTTGAATTTTACTTCCTTGGGATTATCATCGACATTAAAAAATACTAATTCCTCTCTGCTTGAATTCCCTTCTTCGGCTTTTAGTTGTTAAGAAAAACATTGATCAAATCTTTGCTTGATCAACTCCATTCTTTGCATCTTCAACAACATTCGTGATCATTGTTTATTTGACCGTTTAAGGACGTTCCTGGGTAAATGAAGTTCTAATGTCATTTTTATGAAACTTTGTACAAAGCTATTTCATTATATGAGGATTTCAGAAATGCAATAAAAATCCGGGGTCACCGAGTTTGTTTTTGAGGTACAAGGCGTAGAAAATGGGGTATTTTGATGACAAAACGCGCGTATTTAAACAGTACCATTTTCAAAGAAAAAAGTAATAAAAATGTTGTAAAACAGAAATCAACGCTCTTTAAAATTTGGAAAGAAAATTAATAAACTGTTGTCTTTTATTTCCAAGAAATAATAGGATTGTTTATGCCTTTCTTTACAAATAAAAATACTTTTAAGTTAAGTCCAAGGTAGGGGTCGATTTATTTTACAAAAGTGTACTGTTCTTCGTTTCATGTAATGTCATTTTTTTGTGTTTCACATATGTTGTAGTCTTGATAAAAAACTTCATTTCACGAAAGAAAAAAATAGGGGTCACCGGCTTTGTTTTCGAGATATCTTGCGGCAAAGTTGAAAAAAAATCTGGCCATCTTGAATACCGCGCGGAGACTGGGTTCTAATAATTTACAGTTTACCGCATAAAACGTTTAATATTTGCTCTTTTTGTAGGAAATTGACTTTAAACTACAGAAAAATAAACTCAATTGCTTTTCAATCAAAGACAGTTGGGACTTAGATGTAAAAAATAAAGGAAAAATTATCATTAATTTGACCAACGGTAATGAGTGCGCGCGCTCAATCTTGCGCAGTAACGATGCGCGCGACCAATACCCAGGAACGTCCTTAAAGGACCTTTTCCATCGAAAATTGACTAAAATCAGTTAACTTTAGACTACAAATACCGCGCTCCAAGGACAAAAATCAAAAAAATAAAAAGAACACGTTTTCACTGGTTCATCTGAGATCACTGTGAGCTTTAGTTTGACTATTAAAATAAAACACACGAGAAGGCTCAAAATCAGTCCTTCGGAAAGAAAAAGTCCTTTTCGAAAAAAGTGCTGCATAATACGATCAATAAAAAATACTTTTGGTCATAAAAATACACAAAATTTGGTATCAAAATGCAGGAAATTTCCAGCCGCTGCCATTGCCGTCAATCAATAGGTAATCGGAATAATAGCGACGACCTTACGACTCTCTAAAAATAGGTCATTCAGTCATCGTTAAATTCGCCCTCAGTCTCCCTAAAAATGGCGCGCGTCCAAAATGGCGACCAGCCAAATTTACCCCGACCAATCGTGCGTAAAAAATAGCTGGCGTGGTTATTTGTTTATTATTAAATTGCCTATTTTCTGACGTTATTTGGTATATAAACAATGCCCGCGATGCATCCTGGACAGGACAGCTAGCTCCTTAATTATAAAATCCAAAGCGTGATATCCATATAATCGCAAACGATCGAGAACTATCGCAAACGATCGAAAATAATTAAATTATAGGGCAACCAACGGTTTTCGATCCTACGACCGTTTTTGATCCATATATGATCGCGATCGAAATCGTTCAAAAACGGTCGTTGGATTGAAAAACTTTGGTTTCCCCAAAATCGATTTTTTTCCGATCGTTTGCGACCGTTCTCGATCGTTTGCGATTATGTGGAAACCAGGCTTTAAAACATTTGGACCATCTGGTACTGGTGCTTACATGTCGTTTGATGTAGTTAGGAGCGTTTCTCTGTAAAAAGGAAATGGACTTCCATTGTAACATTATTGAATAATCCAACGCTCTTACATCAATTTCATTGAGCGTTAATCCATTGATTCCGTTTTTTGAACTTTGTACATTACGGGAATTAAAAGTTGTTGTTTTCCCATCGTTTTACCATAACAGGTTCCATTTTTTAAATAATCTCATTAGCATTCGATGTATCGTTATATAACGATACATCGAATACAAATAAGAAAACTTTATAGGTATAAACCCCATACATGCGACCGAAATTGGACCACGGATTGGACTATATGCTCATGAATTACTATTATTTTTTTTAAGGACGAATATTAAACTATAATTCAAGGATCTTGCTGCGCTCGAGTTTATACTTGATAAAACATTGCTGCTCGTTTTTTATATAATAATTAATATACATTCTATATACTAGTATTCTGCAGAACTGATCTTTTTAAACTTACTAAGAAATAATTTGATATTTATTGAATACTTTATATCATTTTAAAAAGAATAAAAAAAGAGTGGACCTTGTTGAATTATTGAAAATTGTCTTAATTTGGTGCGACAAAATCAATGTGATAAAAAAACAGTGCTTTTCTCTTAAAGTGAATTTATGTTAGAATTTGAAGGATGTATTGTGGTTTAAGATCACGTACAGCTAAAACTGTGACTGTGCCGGTATCGGCCAACAACCAAGGACAATCTGATGCCGGTATCGGCCAACAACCAAGGACAATCTGAATCGAGTTTGGTCTTCGACTTTTCTGATCCGTCAATCAATTAATTTGTGGGTGTAACGGTTCAAAATTGGTTTCCGGTGGCTGGTAGCTATAGCTGAGCGGAAAACTGCATTCCTACTAAAAGTTGAAGCTTTGTCATAACGCGCACATTTAGTTTGACGAATTCCAATTCACACCACTTATTGATATATATTTCCAAATTGATCACTAAGTATAAGTTTTTATTTTGGTCAAATATAAAACAAGTTATCAATTATTTTGTGGCCCCTCTTACAGCGCTCTGATCACAACATGGCCTACATACTCAAACTAAACCTCCATTTTCTCAAAAGTGGCAGCTGGATAGCAAACCGTTCTACCATAGTTAGTTACTGCTAGCATTAAAATACACAAATATGTGAAAACATTTGTGTGTACTCGCGGTTTGTTTCTGTGCCGAAGCGTTCAATTTCCATAAAAATTGCTTTTCGCTCAAAAACAGCGATATTGTATAGCTAATAATTGGTCGATTATTTGGTTGCAATCTAAACATATTTTTGCTTTCAATACTTGAACTAATTGTAATTTAAGGAAAATGAGTTTTAAGCTGTAAAAAATATCTCAAAGTGTGCATAAATGTCGTTAGTTAAATAGATTATTTTAAGCTGCATCAAAATATGCTAATTAGGTCTGACTTTATTCTTTTTTTGGACGCCCTCACAACATCAAATGTGTTTTAAACCGAACTTTTAATTTTCCTTTACATATTGAGCTATTTTTCATGTATTATTTTCCATTTGAATGTAAGTTGTTTTGCACACGTTGCAACGACTCGTCAACAAGTGTCTGTGTGAACGGTGAAATCTACAACGATCGTGCTTGTATCGTGACACGCAAATGCAAAACTCTTGTGTAAAAAATGGATGAAGTGAATTGGCTTTAGTAAACAGCCTGAAAAGTAAAAAAAACATTGCTCGTTTTCTTTGTCCATTCCCTCTCATTTTATAATTAACTAGACCCTGTATTCCAGGGTAAGTCGTGCCCTGTAGACCTCAGATCTCAAATAGCATTTTTCAAGTTTATCCAGCATGTATGCTCGACACCTGCTAGTATTTTGTGCAATGGCACTAAGGGACCTGATATATGTTGATTAAATGCATGTGTAAATACTGAATAGCAATAAAGTGTAAAATGATTTTTGTGTATTTTATTAGTTTTTACAAAGTTGTACATGGCAACTCAACTTATTCAAAGGGACACAACATTAGATATTTATAAGTAATACCATGGCACGAGGGAAATTAGCGATTAAATTTCCCCGAATGGCGAGGGAAAATTTGTTGAAGTCCCGAGGGCGCAGCTGGAAAGAGTGGCATTCAGAAAGAATTCAATATTCACATTTCTGCGGTGCAACACAAATCTTTCTCAGAGTATCGGAAGCAGCGAGTGAATTTTGTCAGAATAAATGAAATCGCCAATGCATCATAAGATGTTGATGGTGAGTTAATATATATATATATATATTTCAGTTTTAAGTATTGATCTCAAATTTTGATATTTTTATCAAATGTTTTACTATAAACTTTAAATTAATGAATAACATTACAATGTAATAAGTACAGCTTATAACCTGGTCCCAGAGGTTCGATTTTGCTTGCTGCGTCTCTGTTTTTGTTGAGGCTTAAAGCGCCATAATTTTCGGGGCCGAAGGCCGAGTCGTTTTCGTGCAGCGCTTTGCGCCTCAGTGGGAGGGACAGGGTGAGTGAAGTCGAACCTCTGGGACCAGGGTACACAACTTATAATCAATTTACACATACAGTCGATCCCATTAACGTTGTTCAGAAGTTTACGATTTGATAAAACAAAAGCCCTAATTACGGATACAATCACTTCACGTGAAAATGTTATTTGAAACAATTCGTGATTCGTGAAATGCCTTTTTTTAATGCCGTGATCCGTGAAATTATCAAAAAATCGTCCGTGATTCGTGAACGGTACCCCCCCCCCCCCCCCTTCCCCAGCCTGATTATTCATACAAAGTGTTTTATTAAAGATCCCATACAATTTACAAACAAGGATATCAATGTATGACTAACATGGTCACGGATATCTAAAATCCTACCACTTTTAGCAACAGTCATTACCAAGTAGTTTGTAGAATTTGTCTTTAAATTCTATGATACATGATGTACATCAATAATTGCATCCATGCTTCAGAAAAAGATACATCAAACCTTATAACTTAATACATCATATAGTGGATATGAAGAACTTTAAAAATATAAATGCAAAATATACAACTTACTAGTTCATAGCACAAACAATGTTATTTAACCAGCTGTATTTGTTTTTAGCATAACCTTGATAGTTTGCATCAACATCCACCTTATTCTTTCCAAAGGTTTGTGAATTGCTAACACCATAATTCAAATTATTTTGTTACGGACCATAGATTGAGCATGATAATAGTCAAAATAATAATGGCAAATGTATAAATCAACCTCCCTTGACTGTTAATATGACCTGTGATTGTTTCAAAAGCATGGGTAACCACCGAAGAGTCCAACTTATTTAATTCAATATAATGCATTTGATTCAATTCTTCAAAGCTCCCTCACGAATGGAAGGGGTAGCGACCTGCATGTAAATGCAATCTTGAGCTTTGCATTACCTTTGATCATCAACATTAGAAATAAAACGCCAGAAAATTGGTAAAAATAACCACTATTTAGTCCCTCGTGGTAAACTTTCGGATGCACTACCGCTGGGCTAACTGTTGTCGGCTTTTCCACAGGAAGCCCATGCGTCTCGACGTAGAACAAAAAATCAACTTGCATTTTCTGAGTCGTCGCCCGGCCGAAGGCCTGGGCACGACTAATGAAATTAATCAATGAAGGCCCACTAAAATGTCATACAAAACATGCACGATAATCAGATTCAATGATAAAAAATAACGAGCGGATTTCGCTGCATATTTTAAGATTTTTAAAGTAAATTTATGCTTTGAAAGTGAAATTTTAGAACAATAATATTAAAACAATAATATCAAAGCAAAATGTCCTCACAAAATCTCAAGGTCTGAATATCGTTCTGAACTATTTACTACTACCATAAAGATATTTTAAATAATTTTTCACATTTATTTTATCGAAAACATATATTTGTAGATGATGGCAAGGATTGTGTAAATGATAACCAAGGAAATCGAACTTTGTTATTTTATTAATAGTCCAAAGAACCATTCAAATGCAGCTCCCTGCGGTCTTGATACAAGGTGCGTAACTTTGGATCAATATAAACCAAATATTTTATTGTTTTCACAGCATTAATTTTTTCTAGCTGTAGATTGATTCTTTTGTAATTGTAGATCATTTTAGATAAGGTTGTACCTCATTGTAGCTCATTGCGCCTTTTAGTAAGTATGGGGTAAAGCAAACTAAGTTATTCAAGATTTGGCGCTATATGTTGGTAGTTTCCGGAACCTTTTTTTATTTATCATTTCTTGCATGTTCAGATTTCCTTCATACTCACCCTTTTTCAGTAAACGATTTCAAATCTAAACGTTCTTAATGATTTTGCACATTTTTAAATTTAAAAAAATGTGATGGTGAGATTATTGACGTTATTAGTGACCCGTTAGTGGCTGTTCTAACTACTGCGATCAGTTTGATTATTCTAACATAGACTTGATAAAAGTTTAACATTCTTAGAATACTCTAAAATGGTCCTAATGGGGTTAGCAGTTAACTAAGATTCGGCCAAAATATCAGTAGCTAACGCAGGGGCGTTAGAACTGACGTTTATGAAAAATAGTTTCATACCAAGAGTTGTAAGATTGTGGAATAGCCTTCCACAATCAGCAATAGATAAGCGTGTTGACTTGGACGTCTTTAAGCATGTTATTTCAGTTTGAACACTATACATGCGCTGTGCAAATTATATGTATAAACATGTAGCACAATATTATTAAAGTGAAAGTGAAGTGAATGGCGTAACCAGACCGTTTACAGGGGGTGCACATTAAAAACCCTGGACCATTGATGAGTATTTAGTTGACTATTCACGCTGCATAAATTAAAGCAGCGTATATAAGACTATGACTATGAATAAATTATGCACTTCGGCTCAACTACTTGACCAGTCAACGTTACAGCGCTATGGCGAACAACAACGTCCAATATCCAGCACCTGCTGTCGATAACTTGAATAACGAAGTCAACGCTCCCGTAGCTCCCGTTCAAAATGCTGCACCGGATCCACAGGCCGGAGAGGTTAATGCTAATGTTGTCGAACAAGTGCCATCTCAACAAGAACGACTTGAGGTATATAACTTTATCTGCTTTGACGCTAGTTTTATAATTATTGTGTCTCTATGTGTGGCAGGTTAGCCCTTTAAAATTTTGCTATATTTCGGGACGGTATTTTCTCTGTGCAGTCTTTCTTTATCGTTACATTTGCAAATAAAAAGCATTGTTTCTTGTTTTATTCTACACATTTCGCTTAGCGTCCATATTTGCATTTATAGTATTTGTATGTTTAGACCGTACTATTCTCGTACATGTGCGTTCAGTATTATTCTAGATACCCAAACTCATGGTTGTATACATACGTTTTTATACAGGGGGTTATAAAATTAGTATTTTAGGCTTATTTTACATACAAGTCCTTTATAAATACATATTTGTTCATGCATGTGCTATATTTTTTCAAGCCATTCTAGTCACGCGGTATATTGAGCAATTTTATTCCCATGATACGTTAAATATGCGCTACTAGGCAAAGACGGGCGTGGCGTTAAGTGCTCTTTTGTTTAGTCTTATTCTTCGCGCACTTATTCATGTTTTAGCATAGTTATATGCAGATAAAATATATGTTTTAAACACATTTATATTGCATATGCAAAAAATCAAATACGTGGAATTTAAATATTTAAAAGGAAATGAAATATATATGGAAAAGAGATGAATATATGGATATGAAATATATGAAAAGGAAATACATGGATATGAAATATATGAAAAGGAAATATATGGAAATGAAATATGAAAATGAAGTATATGGAAACGAAATGAAATATATGAAAAGGAAATGAAATATATAAAAAAGGAAATATATGAAAAGGAAATGAAATAAATGAAAAGGAAATATATGGAAATGAAACATATGGAAATGAAATATATGAAAAGGAAATATATGGAAATGAAATATATGAAAAGGAAATATATGGAGATGAAATATGAAAAGGAAATATATGGAAATGAAATATATGAAAAGGAAATATATGGAAATGAAATATATGAAAAGGAAATATATGAAAAGGAAATGAAATATATAAAAAAAAAGGAAAAAAAAAAAAGAAATGAAATATATATATATAAAGGAAATATAAGAAAAGGATATGAAATATATGAAAAGGAAATGAAATATATGGAAATGAAGTATATGGAAATGAAGAATATGGAAATGAAATGAAAATGAAAATGAAATATATGAAAAGGAAATGAAATATATGAAGAAGGAAATATATGAAATATATGAAAAGGAAATGAAATATATGAAAAGGAAATGAAATATATGAAAAGGAAATATATGGAAATGAAATATATGAAAAGGAAATATATGGAAATGAAATATATGAAAAGGAAATATATGGAAATGAAATATATAAAAATGAAATTTATGGAAAGGAAATGAAATATATGAAAAGGAAATAAAATATATGGAAATAAAATACTTGAAAAGGAAATGAAATATATGGAAATGAAATGTATGAAAAGAAAGTAGAATATATGGAAATGGAATGAAATATTTGAAACGAGACGAATATATGAAAATAAGTTGGATAAAAAGAAATGAAATCTATGGAATGGAATTATATGAAATGGAATGGAATATGTCGAAATGAAATTTAATATATGAAAAGAAAATGAATTATGTGAAAAGGAAACGAAATATTTGGAGATGAATTAAGTATATGAAAGGAAAATATGAAAATTAAATGAGAGACATAGAAAGGAAATATAGAAGAAAAAGCGGAAAGTAAAATATAGATTATATAAAATGAAATATCAGATATAGAATTGAAATGAAAAGAGAACGAAATGAAGTAAAAAAAAAAACAAAACAAAAAAAAACAAAAAAAAAACAAACAAAAAAACAAACAAAAAAAACAAACAAACAAACAAACAAACAAACAAAAAAAAAATGTACCGTTGAAATTGATAATATGGAAATGAAATAAGATTTATCATATAAGTATAAGTCTATAAATTTAATAGATCAAAATAAGTTATCCTAGCAAAATAACTAAATAAATCGAAATGGAATTAAATTATGACAACACAGAAACAAACGTAAGACTTGAAATAAGATATAAAGTAATAAATGGCAGTATATAATTAAAGGATGTAATTGAACTACAATTTGTTAGAACTAATTATCTTACAAAGAATCTTATAAAAGGGTGTGTTTTATTTCAGGCACTCGTCAAAGGTTTGGGAAGCCTTGAAAAATCAGTGGCGGAGCTCACAAAGTTGACAGTTAAGGGTGTAGTGAAGCGGATAATGGATTACTCAGCCCGTCCAGTATCTGAGTTCAACAAGTATGAGGCCATTGATTTGTTGGAAACCCTGCAGAATACCGCCAGGGATAACCAGGACGAGAAAAAAGAGTACTATCGATTAGTATACCAGACGGCAAGAGGAAAGATTGACCTACCTAAGGAACATTTTAGATCCTTGGTGATGCGACTATTGGGTAGTAAGGACCACACTACAGTTTACGAGGCAGTAGCAAAGGTGGAAAAGGCGGCAGGCGGAAGAAATGCCCCCTGGGGGCCAGCAGCGTGGGGTCCAAGGCCGGCATACTGGCAACGTAACCAGTGGGAGCCTTACAACTCATACAGGGGTCGTGGATGGAGAAGCCCCAGTCCACAATGTTATGCATGCGGGAAGTACGGGCATATTGCTGCCCGCTGCTTTAGAAGGAGCCCTGGGCCAAGGCCAAGACAACCCAACACTAGGGGTCGCGGGAACGAAAGAAGTAGTTCAAGCAGTAACAGCTAAATAATAATCTTGCAAGTGGATAGTGTCCTAAATGCCAAACAATGAAGCATAGATTGTAACTTCTAAATAAATAAATAAATAAATAAAAAAAAAAACACCAGATTTATCTTCTGATTGCATTTATAGGCCGTTATTGAATGAATAAACAACAATGGTAATTAAATATTAAAGAAGTTTGGGGGGTCGAAACGAGAATACTTTTTACTGACGAGCTCTAGGTCGAATGCGTGAAAGTACCTTTAACTGAATAACAGTAACAGTTTCAATATGTCATGCTAAAACCGAAATATTATAGCATATATTAGTCCCTAAGTTTTTAATTAAAAGAATAGAATCCGAGCATGCAAGAAAAATTTCCATATAAATATATTATATTACGTACGTGCTCAGACCAATGATAATCCTTGTTGGGTCAACGGATGTGGAAGGTTTTGAAAACGGGTACCTTAACACCCTCTCGGCTTCGTGCTGTGTCAAAACCGTCCTCTGTCTGCTGACTCTTACGGGGTTTTACTGAGTTTTTTTTTTACATGTCGTTACACTTTTTGTTTCTTAGTCACAATTTTGGTCATTGGAGAAATCTATGGAATTTGATAAACTCATCGACGAGGGCTATGAGAGAAGAAAATACGTCCGTTGGGTAAATCTTCAAGGAAACCCCGTATCTGTCAGCGACAGTAGGACGGCCAACGACGTTTATGACAGCACAATCCACCTAGTGAGAGAGGGGGAAATTATAGGAGATCCTGCAAATCTAGTTCTTAGAGACCCAGATTACTTCATAGCAGGAGGGTTGCACAGACATAGTAGAAGATGGCAGGAAATGGCTAACATAGCACCCGCACCCAACCAGGAAGAGGTTTTGAAATGGATTACAGAAAAGGTATCCATATTTCCATACTTTACGCATTTTAAAGGAAGCTTTAAAGGAATGCACTACGACTCGCCTAGACCTCCTCCGAGAGTATTCAGGAATAACGCTTCATGTGAGAACTTTGGAGATTTTATAAGGAAAACGCTACTGGATCGTCTGCAATCTGGCGCCATCTCTCTTGTGGGTAAAGTCGGGATTGTACCCCCGCCATATATAGTACTTCCATTAACCGTTGAACCAACAAAGCCAAGGCTCTGTCACGATGCTAGATATTTAAACCTCTGGATGATAGATAAACCATTCTCTTTAGACAGAGTAACAGACTTACCACGCTATGTGTTAAAAGATTCCTACCAGACTGTCCTGGATGATAAATCTGGATATGACCACCTTTTGTTAACAGAAGAGAGTCGCACTTTCTTTGGAATACAATGGGGGGGCTGGTTCTTTACGTACAACACAATTCCTTTTGGCTGGAAAATTTCTGCATATGCATACCATTCGACCGGTCTTATGGCATCAAATTTCCTACGTACCCAGGGGATTCCCTGTCTGCTCTACATAGATGACAGACACAACGGCCAATTACAGGTCTCTTTAAACAAGGGCCAGTATGCTAACCTTGAAACCAACGATGAGCGGAACTATGCGGCGGCGAAATCAGCTTTGTTCTTAACTATGTATCACCTGGTACGTCTTGGATACTTCCTTGGCCTGGGTAAATCGATATTAACGCCACAAACAATAGTCAAATACTTGGGGTTCCTAATAGACTCAAATAGAGAAGTGTTTGCTCTAGTACCAGCGAAAAAAGAGAAATTTCTGGAATTAGTGAAGGAAACGCTCTTGCGCAACACCATATCTATCAAAACACTGCAAAGGTTGATCGGTAAATGCCTTTCATTTTCACTTGTGGTCCCGGCTGCTTGCTTGTTTACCCGAGAGATGAGCCGAGCAATCTCCACAGGTGTGCGCAATTCTAGGCCTATTTGTGTACGCGGAGCTTTGCGCAAGGAGATAGAGCACTGGTTGTTCCTAGAACAATGGGACGATCCCATACGCTGGAGGGACGAGAGACATAGTCAAGTCACGATCACAACTGACGCCTCACAAACAGGCTGGGCAGGCATCATTTCTTCTCCGGTGAAACAGGAGACAGCCGATTATTGGTCGAAGGAAGAGAAGTCACTCGATATAGCTACAAGGGAAGCCCTAGCAGTAGATAACAGTTTACATGCCTTTAAGGAGTTTTTGAGAGATTCTCGGGTTGATGTCTTCATTGACAACAAGGTGGTAATGCACGCATGGAATAATAAGGGTGCCAGAAGCGCGTCCCTTACTAATGTAATCAAGAAGATCTTCTTCTCAACTATGCAGCTGAATATTATTTTACATATGACATACGTTCCCACTCATCTTAACCCAGCTGATTCGCCTTCTAGAAGACTCTCTTTAGTTGACCGCACAATCTCGCCGGAGTTGTGGGCGAAGATTCAGCACGAATTTGGGGGTACTCACGGTCATACTTGCGACCTTATGGCCCTTGACACCAATGCCATGACGGACAGAAGAGGAAAAGCTCTCCCGCACTTTTCACCATATCCAACTGCAGGTTCTCTTGGTACCAATCTGTTTGCACAAGACCTCACTCTATTCCCAACAGAGTTGGCTTGCCCCTATGTTTTTCCGCCAGAGGTACTTATAGGCCCAGTTCTCCGTTTTCTACAATCGTTCAAACTCCCAAGCACTTTTGTGGTCCTAGACTCCTATCCTAGGAAGTATTGGTGGCCCATTTTACAGCGCGTTTCTTCCAAGAAACTTAGATTGGCAACTGCAGGCGACTCTAATGCTCTTTTGACCCCCTCGAAGGACGGGTGGAAATATAGTGATATACACTATGACTTATGGGTTTTCGCAGTAGCCTGGCAGTAATATTAAGCATTTAGTCAGGCTGGAACATTTAAATGTAAATTTTAAAAGGCATTTTCTTACATGTATTTATTTAAAGTATAAAAGGAAATATTCCCTGCAACTGTTCACATTAATGATTGTATAATGTACCAATTAAATGATCGCAACAGCGTTGAAGCCTCTGTCTCTTTATTTATAGGACCTCCCTGTGGTGGCAAAACTTTTCTCACCCTCGGTTAGGTGTCCTACGTGTTCTTACGCCAATGATTTGGCCTTTCGATTCTGCCAACGCTGTGGGTATGTGCGAAAGGTGATTAAACCGACCACAACAAAAAGCGATTTTACATTGAATCTGAATGATATCGATCAGCGCCTACGACAATTAATGGATTACGGCAATGCCACAGCATACACTAAGCAAAAAGACTCCCTAAGGAAGGAGTTTGAAACCTTCTTGTCTTGCCTACCAGGCTTTACTACCGTTACGAGCGCTACCTCTAGAGACATATGTCGTTTTCTCATTTTTAAAGATAAAGACGGTAAGACACAAGTTCACCATAACGGCTGCGAGAAAATAGGAATGAAAGGAAGGTTCCCTTGTGGTTGCCCAGTACGATTATCATACAAAACCATCGATTCCTACATAGGCAAATTACGCGCAATATTTCACTCCGTTGGTCGGGATGGTGAATGGGATGTGCGCTTAGGTTTGGGTAACCCAGCCGCTGATAAGCTCGTCAAAGATTACTTAAAGCTCGTCACAGCAGAACAATTGCAGGCCCGCATACAACCAAAACAGGCAACCCCGTTCTTTGTGGACAAGCTGACCCAGCTTTGTGTTTTTCTTGACAACAAACTGAGTGACACAGGCAACGCAATCGACAAGTTTATTATCGCAAGAGATCAAGCCTACTTTAAACTAGCCTTTTTCAGTGGCGATAGACCTGGGGATCTAGGCCGGGTTAAGGTCCCAGAGATACTCCGTTTCCCAAACGACGATGGTCTCCTCTTCAATCACATTTGGGGGAAAACGTTGAGAGATGGGGATGCAAATGTGTTTGGGGTACGAAGAAACCCTCATCTAGACATTTGTCCGATTAGGGGCGTCGAGCGTTACTTTGAAGTGGCGCGAGGGATGAACGTGGACCTGACACGAGGATACTTGTTCCGTCCAACCACACCTGACAAAGGTATAAAAGACGCCCCTTTCTCCTCCACTGCGGCAGAATCTAGACTAAAAGTGTACCTTGGTGAAATGAACACAGATGAAGGAGAAACCCTACACGGCTTTCGATCTGGATGTGCCATTACTCTAGCTCTTACAGGCGTCGAACTGTCTGAAATTATGGATCACGTGGGTTGGACGAGGCGCCATACGGCACTCTATTACATGCAATTAGCAAAAGTATTGAATCCAGCTGGTGCCTCAGCTCGTCTTGCATCAAACGAGGGGGCAGCGCTCACTAATTCGTGGGAAAATACCAATCAACTAAAACAGTTTGTTTGCGCCTTCCCATGTGGGGAATACTCGAGGAAGAGATCATTAGATGATCAATGAACGAAATGACACATTCCCCTAATTAGGGCCAACAATACTTATAGAGATAGAGAATCTTATCATATCCAACAAACCGCCAGCCTAGTGATGATCATGAATAGTGAGTTAGTATTGGGGGTCATGCTCATCACTAGACACCAGTTTGTTTCGGTTGTGTGATAACACTACACGACCTTATTAAGGGGGGAGCCAAAATTTTCCCCAATCTTATATGCGATGCGACAATGGATGCAGTGTAGAATAGGTTACTATTCACGCTGCATAAATTAAAGCAGCGTATATAAGACTATGACTATGAATAAATTATGCACTTCGGCTCAACTAATTGACCAGCTAGGCGGGCGCTAATGGTGTCTGGTAATTATCGCCGTGTGTATTATTTTTTGTCCCACCACACCCACCCTTTATATCGTATCACACTGTGACCATTGTTTTTGTCGCCAAAATTTTCCCCAATCTTATATGCGATGCGACAATGGATGCAGTGTAGAATAGGTTACTTTTTCACGAGGTCGGCGTGCTTTTCAAAAAGCCCGTGAAACCCCGTATTTCAATTTATTGCGCTTTTCAAATATATTACGATTATATATTTACGATTTTCTTTCGGTAGGGCTTCCTGTGTCGATGCGGTCATTTTATTGCAGGCTCAGCAGATTTCTTCATTCGATAACGTTCGGTCATAACGAGTTATGAAATGGGATTGTAAACCAGCTAAATATTGTCGTATTTAGTAGGATTGTATGCACTTATAATAAACTCTCTGATCTTGTACTTTGTTACTCTATTGTTGCCCAATGAGTAGCCAGGAGACTATTACTCGCTTTTTTTATTCTTCTTTTTGGTTAGGCGTAAAATACATTCATAGTGACTTCTATATATATTGCATATCCAGACATATCATTTCATAGTATGCACTGGTTTCGGACTTTGATACCAATTGGAAGCCAATCTCAAACCTTATATAGATTTCAATAATAAACTATCTTTCTATATTTTGGTTCATTTTAGACATTTCGTTAGAAACGTGATTTTGCCTGAGTATGCTATACATTTACAATTCAACCATATAAAAATACTAACCTATAGCGTAGCTAGTAGCTATCACGTGATTATTCCAATTTTCACTTGTTAAAGCTTTTCGCTATGAAAGTAATGCCAAAACGTGTCTGAAGATTTGTGTAAACGTTGGTGATAATTTGTTCATTAAAACTTAGTACCAAATCGTAACAATTTTAGTTTTAACTCTTCGTTTTGGTTGTGTATACAACAAGTTATGACACGCCTAGATCTTACCCTAAACTTGGCACTTGGATTATTTGGGTTCCAGATAAAGTACCTATCAATCTCCTTGCTGGAACTAATTTTAAACTTACTGTAACACGTGATAATTACTAGCTATAGTAAGGTGAAGTTCAAGTTGATCAAATATCGGAACTTTGCAGTGTAACAACTCCCCCCCACTTAGGTTGTGCAACTCCTGGTGCACTTGTCAAACATAAGTATGGTAAAAAGATAACGAGGCTTCTAGACTATAAATCGATATATGGTAAAATATTGATATAAATGCGATAAAATTTAAATTCATGCAATTGTACTAGAACGTACTGAGTCGAAGGAAAGTTTTGAGTATAGTTACGTTAGCAGGGATGCTATCATCTCCTGTTTTCTTTGTTGTTATTGTTGTTGTTGTTTTTAATAATATATATGTCTTCTAGTACTATAAAAACGTTAATATATATATAGAATGCTTATGAGAGTAAATTGTTTGTAAACGTAATAAACAGCGACCAGAACAGACGATCCCGAGTTAGTTACCCCGTTACATTGGTGGAGTAACCCGTGTTCGATCAGGTAATATATCCTTTTTGCTATGGACGATTATTAACAATGATGACTGCAGTGCTTAATACATAATTTATAATTGTACTCGTACACAATCCTTAACGTTTTCAATTGTAATGTAATTTTTTGCAAAAGTGTTAACTCGAGGTAGGGCGCGCGCGGCTCAGGCCGATCGCGAAAGCGCCAGTTTAAGTCGTGATGATAATGACGAAAGCAAGGTTAAGCGCTCGCCTTTCCAAAATTTAGTTAAATCAGTAAGTAGGTTTGTGAGAAGCCGTTCAAAAAGTACACCAGTTGCAAACTCTGATCAGTTTTCGACTCGACTTCATAGTTTTCCTGGAGACTCATCTGAATCTGTTACTGAATTTGACCGACAACAAATAACTCAAATTAGTTTAAATCCTGAAAACGAACAAGGCGAACAAAATATTGAATTTGAACAAAGGGAGCAACCTACTCAAAGTATATCACGAATTGAATCTGAACAAACAACTATACCTCTGGTTACACCTCCTAGACAAACACATACAGAACCTATTTACGATAATATTCTCGATCACTTACCACATCCACTTAGAGAGCTTCTTAATGATTATGACATTGAATCCGATGAAAATGAAAATCGACTTTATGAACCAGTAGATATAAATGAAGACGAATTTGAACGTTCAGAAACTAGTAATAACGAAGAACTAGGACACATTTTAAGTATGGAAGAACAATTGGAAGAGAAATTGCATAAAATGCGCATAGAACAAGAAGCACATGAATCAAGGCTTGCCGCTATACATAACGCTTGCACCGATGCGCTTACTATGAAAGGAACATTTACGTTTCCAACTTTTAAGGGTGAAGATACTGATGATATTGATGAGTTTATCTGTAATTTTAAGCGCGCGGCACAATTTTGTGGTTGGTCTGACACTAAACAAGCGCAAGCTATGCCCCTTTATTTGAAAGGAATCGCTAGTCAGTGGTTTAATTCATTACAAGATAGAGATACATTAAGTTTAGACGAAATATCAGGTAAACTTAAAGAAGAATTCTCATCCGAAGCATCGAAATGGCGACTAAGACAAAATTTGGAACAGCGCAAGCAAAAAGCTGATGAAAGCTTAAGCACATACAGAGCTGACATAAGAAACCAATGTAGACGCTTAGATTTGCCTCGATCTGAGTGGTTGCATCATTTTGTTAAAGGTCTAAGAACCGATATTAAGGATTATGTAGTTTTACAGCAACCATCAACTATTGAACAAGCTGAGAATTTGGCTAGACTTAAAGAGTCGGTGTCACCTAACGTAAGTGGTGTTGTTAATACAAAGGAAATCACCGATGAAATTCTGAAACAGCTTGATAAGAAATTGAATTTAAGCAATGAAACAAAATCTCAAAGCACTGCTTTAGCTGCAATGGAAGAAAAAAGTGTCCCATACCGAGTAAGCTCTCGTGGTGAACGAAAGGAGAAAAGTGAGAGGGGGCGAGACATACCAGACATGCGAGACATGCGAGATATCATTAGACAAGAGTTGAGGAGAGAATTAGGAAATAATTTCAGAGGAAAGAAACCAGACACTGATAATTCTCGAAATTTCAGAAGTCAAAGAACCCCAACTGGTATAATTATTTGTGAACACTGTGGTATTAGGGGCCATTCATCATATAACTGCAGACAGTTGCAAAGTCAAAATTTTAATAGTCAAAACCAGGGTAGAACTCAGGGAAGAAATTCAAATTACAATCCTAGAACTCAAAATCGAAGATTTTCTAGTCAAAATCAAAGTCAGCAAAACTGGACCCGGTCATCAGTCCGGTTCATAACTAGATTTGGTAATATTTTGTAAACAGTGCTTCAACCAATCAGAGAGAGCCTTGCATTAAATTTCATGGCAAACATCAATCAACACCACTCAACATACTGAGATTTACATCAAATACATGATTGAATTACATAGTTTAGGGGTCAAGAAAGCTATTTTACTCCGGGTGATACATAATATTATTTATTTCCAGTATTGATCGTTACATATTTAAATCACAAGTTTACATATCAACATCATCTGTTCTGACAATTTATAGTTGTTGCGGTCCTCGCTCAAAATTTCATCATTGACCTCTCGTAATAATTGTTTCATAATA
This sequence comes from Diadumene lineata, assembly GCA_918843875.1. NCBI lineage: Eukaryota > Metazoa > Cnidaria > Anthozoa > Actiniaria > Diadumenidae > Diadumene > Diadumene lineata. Next base: position 982,010 of record OU974069.1, read on the forward strand.
CTGCCTATAATTCATGTTTGTAAGTCTGACTGCACAATCCAATAATCTCTGATTTCTTCCCTTTCTTGAGTTTTTCGAACATCTTCGTACAGTCATAAACATCTTAACAAGTGATAAAAATACAGTCATATCTCTCTGCTAGCCGTTGTGCTATTTCTCTTCTGCATCAAAGTCATGTAATAAGCGAGAGACTTTCAGCAACATTGTAACTAGTAAATACATTTGATTGGAACTCGTGTTGTTCCCTTGTCTCATCAATGCTGTCTATGTGTCTGTGTTGCTACCGTTTGCTATGTTGCTGGCTGTATCAGCTCTCTTCCTTTTCTTGGCTTCAGATTTAACACATTGGCATCCTTTATCTAAATGAGTCGTCCGTGAAGTAAATTTTTTTTTCGACTTGTAACATTGACCTCACCGCTTCGCGCTGTGTAGAAGAAAAGCTTGCACGACACAAAGGAACTGCGGAAATTAGTCGTTTCTTTCTTGTCGTTAATATTTCAGTGATTCTGGAATTCTCTTACAAACACATCCTTACAAATCCTTTCTCTACTTTTTCTTGCTGAATGTCTCCCTTTCAGCGAAGTCGTACAAACAACTCGCCATCAGTTTATTGATCATGCATGTACATCCATTTCTGCTCGGGCCGGCTGACCTCCATTTCACAAGAATCAGACACTTCAAAGCGCTGGGCACTTCACTTTTTTGTCGGGCACTCCATCAAAACAACTTTTTAACGATAAATCAACTCTTCTAGTTTGCCTTCACATGGGCAAAATTATGAGTAGAATGGGCAAAGATCCTTAAAATCACATTTTAGCGAGTAAACACCAACGAGATGAAATAAGAAACCATTCGAAATAACCAAGGAAAACACTCGAATATTGTAAATTCAACCCTTTTGTTCACATCAATATGGCTGTTGGTTATAGACGAATGAGTAAGCGGGCAAAGAGTAATGGGAAAGGGTCTTTATCAAGCCGTAAGGGACAAAAAATAGAGGCGCTCTTGAAAAAGTTTTGTCCGCCATCTTGTGACGTAGGCATATTACCAAATCTAGTAATGAACCATATCAGGGAAACTGATCGGGGCCCCTATCAATAGACGTCCCAACCAAAGCTTGGTAGGGGCCCAAAATTATTCAGAGCCATTTACTAGGTCAGAACCAAAATTTAATCGAGTAAAACAAAATTTTAGTCAGAGCAAAGAAAATCCCAAACAGACATATTGTATGAAAGAAAGCAGAGTGAAACGATGTTATAAACGTTATGAAACAAAACCAGAACAAGTTATTGATAACGAAAATATTAAAGCTGCCACAAATTTTACAAAGAAAAGACCAATTCAGACAAAACAAGAAGTTGCGTGTGGTAATAACCATGACAAACATGATACAAATATGACGTCATATACAAAACCAAAACAAAACGTTCAGAGGGGTCGGGTTGAAATGTCGACCAATGTAACGGGGTAACTAACTCGGGATCGTCTGTTCTGGTCGCTGTTTATTACGTTTCGCACGATAGCTAATTACAAGCTATGTAACAATTTGCGGTAGACACAAGCCAGCTAGAAAGTCATTCCTTAGTAGGCGCAGTTTGTTAGAAGGAATTCCTTAGACTAGACTACTATCCTTACTTAGGTCCGTGCTGTCTTGCTAGACTTGAGTCGTCCCCAACTTGCTCACAGAGTACGAATGAATTGTGTGTTTGTAAGGCAACAGGACAGGCTTTTTATAGCTAGTTAACATGATTCCTTGTTTACATAAATAGCTACTAACTTGGAGGCATTGTTTGGGTTACTTTTAAGGAGGTATGCTTTTCGTAGCAAAGTATAAACATCGTATCGGATCTTACAGTCAAGGTTACGATGCTAAAATTAAAAGCTAGACTGTTGAAATAGCTTAAAACACTAATAAAAACTATGCTAATAAATTCGTAAACAGTTGCATCGTAACAACTTTATGAACAGGAAATTGAAAACATTCCAAAGCGGTGCATTTCGACGACAAACAACATATTATTTTATAACAAGCCTGGCCATGTCAAATGCGCTGTCCTTGTTGATAAGCCTTCCTCTTTTCGTCATGTCTTTTCGAGATGTTTTTTGATCTGACCAATTATGGTGATTCAGTCTGCAAGTTTCTAAGATACACTATGGGCTTTTTTCCTGTTGTAACCTGCATTAATTATCTAATTATAGGCATAGAGCGCTTCATGATGGTGTATTTTCCCTATGTAGTTCCTAGCACAAAGACATGTAAGAGGCTTGTAGGTACGGCGTGGTTCATAGGTACTCTTATGACTCTTTTACCCATACCAACAATTACTAATGTAAGAATTCATCTTTCTAGCAATATGCACACCGTATTTTGCATGTTTGATAGATCAAGTAATCATCGCCGTATGTTTTTCGTCGCTTTCATTTTATTAGTGTATTTTATTCCATTTATCATTCAAATTGTTACTTCTCTGATGATTGTATTTAAAATGCGCCAGCAACGAACAGTTGCGACTTCAAACGACGCGACATCAAACCAAGAAAATGCACGCGAAACTGTGCAGCGTTTTAAAATCAACTATATGTTCATAACTTTAATAATTGCGTTCATCGCTCCATATCTGTTAGTGCTTTGCTACAATGGCGCTAGTTTTCTCTTTAAGCTAGATACAAATTTCCAAGGAATAAATAGCTATTAGAATAATTCCAGCCGCAACCACCAGTCCAAACAGGAGTGAACTTGTACCGAATAACAACACCGTAAACAATGCCACGATGAAGGAAAAAAAAGTCTGAATTTCCCATTGTTCTTTTATTTGTTCACAATTAGTGTTCATCTGTTCTCTGAGAGAGTTGTTTTCTTTGTATAAAGATATCAGAATTTGCAATCGTTGCTCTTCCATTTCTGTGGAAAGTATCTTCATCTGCTCTTGTATATCTGTGGAAAGTATCATCATCTGCTCTTCTAGAGTCTTGTTTTCTTCTTGTAAAGATTTCTGTTTTTGCCGCTGCTCTTGTATTTCTGTGGAAAGTATCTTCATCTGCTCTTGTATATCTGTGGAAAGTATTCTCATCTGCTTTTTTAGAGTCTTGTTTTTTTCTTGTAAAGATTTCTGTTTTTGCCGCTGCTCTTGTATTTCTGTGGAAAGTATCTTCATCTGCTCTTGTATATCTGTGGAAAGTATTTTCATCTGCTCTTTTAGAGTCTTGTTTTCTTCTTGTAAAGATTTCTGTTTTTGCCGCTGCTCTTGTATTTCTGTGGAAAGTATTTTCATCTGCTCTTGTATATCTGTGGAAAGTATTTTCATCTGCTCTTTTAGAGTCTTGTTTTCTTCTTGTAAAGAGAACACCACTTCGGTTGTCAGTGCAAGATGGACTGTAATGACGTGGTCACTTTGCAACTTCTTTGGACCCTTATTATGAAGATAAAAATGAGAATCGTTATCATGAAGTACTAGTATTTGCCCAAGATGCTCATGTATGAAAGTTTCCAATCCAAGGGGACACTGTTACTTTCCTCTCTGTGTCAATGCTCAATGTGTCAGGTTTTACAGGTATTTAAAAAAATAACAAGATACTACAAGCAAACAGAAAGATGTCAAACAAAGATGTGGAGTTACTGGGAATCGAAGTCCGCGCACCAACTTTTCAATGGTCCATTTTCGAATTCTCTCTTTTGCATACTAAGCTTCAATTGTGCGTAAAATATTCAGAAATTTAATTGACTTTTTCACACATCACGCTTGGAGTTTTAGAAGCAATTTATAAAATTTGAGTTCGTGTTTTATCGGCGCTATAGTTACGCGGCTTCTCCTTGTACATATGCTGGTGAGCTGATCAATTGTTCGATGCTCATTGAAGCCCGAATTTTTTCGGGTTTTCTTTCAAGCAATTGCATTAAGGTGGTTGCACCGGGAAATATTGTTCATTTCAAAAGGAATTTTAAGTGAGATAATTATCATTCAAAGAAAGCTCATCGATGGAAAGTTTAATAATTATAGATTTCAAATTTGTACACTTTGTGGTGCCATGAATAGACAGGGGGGGGTTACTTGGATTAAACAAAATATAAAAATTTGACTTTAAACTCGTTTTATTCGTAAAATATATAAAATATGCTTCCATTTTTTTTTCAAAAAAACCTATTTTCCGTAAGACTGCAGTTCTAAGTGATTGATATGTCAGAGTTCCCCAAGCACAGATTTCTTTGTTGACATCTTATCTTTAATTTGTGAAAGTTTCATAACAAAATTCTCGATCAGCGCCAAGAAAAATGAATCTGTCTAACACCTATTGTCAAAAATCCTTATTTTTGTTGCAACATATGCCATTTTTTCCTTCGAAATTGCCTTGATTATCTGCCCAATGAAAATTTTGCTATTTTAAATCAATAACTGCTGCACAGAATGCTTTTAGCAGCAAGATATTCTAAGATATTTTTTTCTCGTCCCAGTCTCCGAACTCGGTAGAAGACCTTAATCCTTTGTGTTTCCTGTAAAATAACTGAACTTTCGGCGCTAAAATGATATTCTAATTATTAAAACTTTCGCCAAAAAACAAAAAAAACATAAAATAGACATGAAAATCAACCATCAGAGTTAATTTGAGATGTTTCTAAAATGGTCATTTTCAGCCCGTGCAACTACCTTACTTGCTTTCATCACCGTGGCGATCATTCAATTTACTGTATTATTTTTGGCAGCAAGACATTTACATAAAGAATTAGAAAAGTTTGTCCACAATTATTTTTGATTGTGCCTTTTCCTATTTTTTTCAGTCATCGTCTTTTAAATAGGATCCACATACCACATAAGTGCATCCAAACTGTTTGTAACTGCATTCCACTTTTTTCATGGGACATTCGTCCAAGTGATTGGTTTGGCAAGATTGATATGTTTTCTTTGTTGATTTACCCTAAAAAAAGATAGATTAGATTAAAACGTGCAACATTCGTACTATTTATGCTCCTGAATATTCAAAAGCTCTTTACAAAACTGAAGGCAAGACCAGCGGACGAATCGTATGGAAAGGTGCTTTGTGAGAAGCCAATCGAATGGTTTTACAAATTTGCATTTTGAACGCTCTTCGATCGCGTTCCAAACGCGTGTAAATGACGTCACATGTTTGATTGACGGCAGTCTCTTGCAAAGTGCATGTCATGAATTTTGCCTGTGGTGGCGCCGTAGTTTTGAAAACGGCGGTAAAACGTGCAACATTCGTACTATTTATGCTCCTGAATATTCAAACTGATTAGCATTTTTATACACCAATTTCAAAAAAGACTAATTGTACACCTTGGATTTTTCTGCATGCCGTATTACTGGATCATCTTAATTCGCAAGCAAGCCGGCTCCATGTTACCCTAACCCTTCACTCGAGTAGCCCGTATACTTACTTTGGTTAATTATCTGTATGAATACTGGTAGAAAAATTTCTGAGAAATTATTCGAAATAGGATCGTTTTCGTATATGTTGAGTACGGTACGGGAAATATAACTCTACCATGTGCCGGTGATTCCATTGTTTTCTAAGAAATTACTGTTTCGATACGATACGGTTCTGTTTGTAACAGTATCTAGTTTCATATGAATGTTATGCAAATTTTGTAACGCACGTACTATTATGTCACGCATGTATAAAAGTACTGATCACGTGAAGTAATTTTCCATGTGCTATGTTAGACATGCTGAAAAAAAAACTTGACTTCACAACAATTTTTACATTGTTACCCACTCAAGGATACTCCTATATCTGTCGTATCACGCGCGCATCTTAATAGAAGGGAGGTTCAGCATGACGTTTTGTGCGAGATACCGCGAACCGCTAACTGCAGTTTGAGGTCAGCGGTTAGCAGTTTGAAGAATTAATTAGATAGTTTTGTATTTTAGCAAAGAGTAAAACAACAACAGTGAATTGATTCAGTAATGGTCAACGAAGGCATGGTTACTATGTGAAAATAAAAACCATGAATCAGTACTTCAACATAATTATTAGATAGACTGTAATTTACGAAAACAATGAGACTTGATTTTTGTTTTAATTGACAAGGTATGTCACCAATTCTATTCTATTTTACACCAAAAACTATGGCCCACAAAGGCTTTAGAAATCTATATATCACCAGAAATGAATACACTAAACCACAGTTCTTCCCAATTAATCACCTATAAAATCTTGAAGTAAAACACTTACCGGAAACAGGCTACTCTCCAGTAGAAACGTCAACGTCAAACCTCTAACCTAACCGCAAAGGAAATGTCACGTGATATTTTGCAGTTAGCGGTTCGCGGTATCTCGCAAAATACGTCATGCTTAACCCGGCTCTCTAGTATCGTCAGTCCAACTCGTGTGAAAACGATTCTATATATCATTCATACTTACAAGAACGTTTCTGAGCTCTCCTTTCCAGTCACACCCTTCATTTGGACAATGAATAATAAATGATAGAATCTTACGTTCAGTCGCCGAGTCCTCGAATACCTTAAAAGATTTATGAAACAATAAATACATGAACGTATGATAGCGTGATGGAGTCCTATTCGTACTTAGTTGGAAAACAGTACGGTTGGGACACCGCTACGATGCGGCAGATGATTAGAATGTTTTCTTAGAAAAAACGGTTGCGATACGATGCGATTACTGTTTCCTACTCATGCAACACAAACGACCCTATAATGAAATAGAATGTAAACGTGAACACCAAGAGCTCATTTGTTTTCACTTCAATGACAATAATAGACTAGTTCTTCATTGCTCAGGCTAAGCCTCAATTGTAGGTAAGAGTTTTCCTCTCTTGGGAGCTGAAATCCATTGTTTTGTCCTCCAGGTTGACCTGCATTCCAACGAACTGCAAAGAGTCTATTGTGGGGATGCAAAAGAGAGTAGAATTGATTCTTAAAACCATTAATTGAAAATGACATATCTTACTTGGTTTAAATCGAGTTTCGTCCTGTCAAACGGGCATTGTTCATTTCTATATAAAGGAGAAAGATAAGAGTATAAACAAACAAACTAACAAACGACTGATCGTCATATGCAAACAGACGTAGACAGACAGTTGATAGGAGAATCATTAAATAAAGACAAACTATCAAGATGCTAAGTAGTACTAGTACAGTAGGCTTTAAAAGCCTATGATGTTATGTTAATCAAGCCAAGACTTTTAATCAAGACAACAGTTGATATCAAACTGCATATCACTTAGACCACGATTTCTTGATATAGGTTGAACCGATTTCTTTCAAATCGCTCTACAGTATAGAATGATGCCAATGCAACAATATGCTTTAAATAGTTGACTTATATACAAAATAGATACATGAATTTTAGGATAATAATTCAAATGCATTGTTTTCACTCTGTTTTACCTCACGTAAAAAGTCTCCCGTTTATATCTAAAAAAACGCTCTCATAGATTTCGACTGAATTCAGTGAAGGATAATTACGCCTGCTATAAGAAAACGTGAGCCTCTTTATAATTAGGATTAAAAGCTGAGAATTTTAAGAATAAGAGGAATTGAAAGAGGAATTCCCCCTTAGCGTTGCCATAGTGACGCCGATCGCCCTATAACGTATATCATAAAAAAACTCAAATCTTTACTCAATAGTCTCAATACTCCTGTAGTAATTTAATTTACCTTATGTTTTTCTGTCGATGGATGGTAGTGTTTTGAAAGTGATTTGTGTGGCTACTTTGAAACTGGGATTAGTTACCTTAATCTTAAGTTTTTTCTTTCTCAAACGTCGACTTCTTGTCTCGATTTTAAAATTGAATTTTCAAATCGAATAATCAAATCAAGATTCAAAGAATGAAATCATATCAAACTTATTCCCCATATTGTGGAATATTTGCTCAAACTATCAATATCAATTCTGTCGAAGCTTATTTGGACATTAGTTATAACACAAAAAGTTATTATAAGTAAGTTATAGATGTTACTTGTTGATACTGCATGTAAACATTGGAATTTTGCGATTTGACTGCGAAGAACCGCCATTGCCGGCTACAAAGTCCTCTGATATTGCCTACACCGACACAAGAAAGACGGTTATAAATACGGCAAAGAACTCCATCTTCACTTGCAATTTGCCCCATCGAATTTTGTCGAAAAATAGACAAATTATATGTCAAAATACAGGACATTTTATGTAGAATTCGATTTTTGCGGTAAAAATGGCCTGAGCATGCGTATCAGGGCGTAAAGTGACGTTTTCGTAACGCAACTGGGTCACAGAGGTCAATTTCTCTAGTAAAAGCACTAAAAGTTCTCTGTTTGCAAATCTAAATTGCCCCACGAAAAGTTTGCCGTAATGGCTTGAAAACTATACAATATGACAGCTATAATAGTGTAATATTTGATCACCGTGGTAAAAATGTTGTTATTTCAGAGGGTTTTGAGTAAAACGGCAATATTCTGAAAATTTTATGGAATTTATACGGTGTTTATATGGAGTCTGAAGTGGAGCGTGACACTCTTGACTTCAAAGGGGCTTTTGCGACAATAAGTTTGATATGATTAATGAACTTTTGGTGGGTACGCTCGAGTTGTTTTGACTGTAAGCAAGACGTCTAGTCGAATAATCATTCACCTTCACCAACAGACTGTACTTCGGCCATGGGTTAAAATACCTAGTCTGTAAATAATTATTTGAAAACTTCGTAGGAAAATTGCATTTCTTCATCGGGGCTCATACCTGTATTAAATCATTTACTCCCTTTCTTGGGCTTGGCGGAAGACCGAATTAGTCTGTTGGAAAAGCCGAATCGGATTTTTCGAACAAACACATTCCGGTTTTTTGCCTGCATGAAAGCATATTATTATAGCCATCGTAGATTGCTGGAATAACCTTTAGTCATTTTGACTCAAGATAGCTGGTTTTATGTGGTTAATTAAGTTTTTCCAGCTAGTTTTGGAGCATTCGTACTAACTATTACAAATGTCCGGCCGCTTCCAATAATAGCCATGGAAACGCTTTGATTCACATCCACCAAAAAAATTCAATGGAAAAACCTTTTTAGCATTTCACGCGTGTAATTGAGAAGCACTATAAATAAACATTTATAACACATTCAAATCCAAATTAAATCAAATCGGAGTAATTTGGAATCGCTTTTACGGTGTAAAAATTGTGTGACAAAGTTGCGTGACAGCTGTTTAGCATCCGATATCTCTGCTACCAAACAGCGCAGGCAAACAAAGAAAGCGATTCAAATTCTCACTTTCTGCAAGTAATATCTCAAGTTTTAGAGTTATTAACGAATTAATTAAGTCAATTAATTAAGACAACGACTAATTCTAAATAAGAAATTACTGGAGTCATACTATGCTGGAGTTTATAAACGCCACTGTAAACTCACAAGAATATTTCTATATCATTCAAAGTAGCTCTGAAAACCAAATGCATTCAATTGTATTCAAAACATATAAAAGCTACATTTTCACGTATTGATGAATAATAAACTCGTCAGAAACTTACCCGGAATGTTGATGATAGCACGACAAACAATCTTTGCAGAATTTGTGCCCACATATTGTTTGAACTGGATTTCGTAGAACTGAATGACATATAGTACATATATATTCTGCATCAATGTCATTCACAAATTTAAAGTCAAATCCAGAAGGAACAGTGTGTCCTTGAGCCATTTTAAGTCCTGATTTCTAGAAATAGAAACGGAAAACTTTTCGGAAATGGAAAGTGAAAGTTTACACGTATGGAAAGCTGTTTACAGTTCATTTATACCACTTGGGTAATTTATAATGCGCATGCGTTGCTATTCAAGCAATATAACAATCTCATACTCAGAGCCCGCGTTTTTCCTCGCCAGCAGCGGATAACAAGGGCTCTGACATAATCCGATTTTTGTTAAAATTTGATTGGTCATTCAATTTTGACAACCACGCAAGCGCAAACAACCGGAAACACAAATAAACTCAAGCTAGATGTTTGTGACCGTTTTTAGCAGTAGAAAATATATAAAATATGATAAAAAATTAAGTCTGTAATTGTGAATCGCTATTTTCTTTACCTTCCTAGAGAATTTCAGCCAATTTGAAGCAATAGTTAGGAAATTTTTTAATGTTTCGCCCTTCGTCACACACGGCTGCCAACGGCCGACAGAATTTCTCTTCTAGCTCGTCGAAAATCACAAATTAACCTAAAATCCCTTCGGATTATGTTTACTCAATAAATAATCATTACAATCTATGAATTTTGTTCCAAAACTTCCACAATATCACTAGGAAAAATCCATTTTCATTGACGATATCCGGTATGTTGATCGATGCTCCGATTGATGCTGGATATCGATTTCATCAGAATTACAACGGATTTTACTTTTAAATATCAGCTCTGACATAATCTCCATTCCCATTGGTCGGTTTGTACAGTGGCCGTAAAGGCGCATGCGCAGCCGGAAGTCCAAGAAACCTTGGACTTTTCAGTGGATTATGCCAGAGTCCTTGTTTCGAGCCGCTGGCCGAAGTAACGAGGACTCGGGGTACGAGATTGGCAATATAATGTCGAGGTCAAAATGACCAGGGTGGCTTATTCATCCGGCCGGCCCCCGAGTAGTAGTTGGCACTGGTAATAACTTTGATCTCAGACGAACATATACAAAGGTTTTACAAGCTCCATGAAAAAAATAATAAAAAAGTAAATAAATAAAAAATAAAAAAGTAAATAAATAAATGAATGAATGAATGAATGAATGAATGAATGAATGAATGAATGAATGAATGATGAATGAATGAATGAATGAATGAATGGCATGAATGAATGGCATGAATGAATGAATGAATGAATAAAAATAGATAAATAAATAAATAAATAAATAAAAATAAATAAATAAATAAATAAATAAATAAATAAATAAATGAATGAATGGATGGATGGATGGATGGATGGATGGATGGATGGATGGATGGATGGATGGATGGATACAAATTGCAATGCAATGCAATGCAATGCAATGCAATGCAATGCAATGCAATGCAATGCAATGCAATGCAATGCAATGCAATACAATACAATACAATACAATACAATAACTTTATTTAAACACGAAAGCTCTATCAATATTAAGTACATTATAAAATATAAACCTAATTTTGTTCTACCTAGAGGCCGTGTTTGAAAAATGTACAGCTTTATTAAAAACATTGGAAGCTTATATGGTAAAAATATATAATTGTGAAAAAGAGAATAAACATATGGTTCAAAAAGAAATACATGTAATTTACTTTCTGTAGATAACAGATATATTTGTTTCAATTGATGTTCAGGTCAAGACGTTTTATTCTCTTTTTAAATTTGGAAATGGAGGGCTCCTCCTTCAAGTCTTTTGGAAGTGAGTTCCATAGTTTAGCACCAGTGTACGCAAAACTGTTCCTATATATGTCAGTTCTAACCTTTGGAATTTGTAAAGTGTTAGATTGGCGTAATGAATAATATTGTGAGCTAGCCAATATCATCTTTGAACATTTCCTTCAAATATGGAGGCGTTAGGCCATTAACGATTTTAAACATCATAATTGCTTTTTGTTCTTGTCGGCTTTCAGCTAGTTTCTTCCAGCCGAGTTGTTTGAAAATTTCAGTAGTTCGTACATTGGTGTAAGGTGCTCCAGTTATTATGCGGGCCGCACGATTTTGTAATTTTTGGAGTGTCTCTGCTAGATAGTCATCAAACCCGTCCCAGACCAAACAGCAATAGTTGAAATAAGGTTCAACTGTTGACTTATATATCTTACATCGGCAGTTTTGGTCTAGGATGGGCTTGAGTTGGATGGATGGATGGATGGATGGATGGATGTAATGTAATGTAATGTAAAACTTTATTTACCCACGGTAGTTATATCAAATAATTACAATTTACATATAAAAATTTGGTCTTCCTATAAGCCGTGCAAAAATTACAATTTAATAAATCAATTATAGGTAATTAGTAAGTATATGTATAAGATTAAAAATCCATTACTGTATAAATCATTTTTCAATGTTGGGTGGATGGATGGATGGATGGATAGATGAATGGATGGATGGATGAATGGATGGATGGATGGATGGATGGATGGATGGATGAATGAATAAATAAATAAATAAATAAATAAACAAATAAATAAATAAACCAAAGAAACACTTGGTTGAACGAGTATTAGTACAAAAAATGTAAAGAGTAAAAGAAACGACCATTTTTTCCACGATGGGTTGAAAAACTTCACAGAACTGCTGAGTGAAAGTCTAATTATCAGGACCAAGTCAATGTAAAACTGTAATTACCGTTATTCAATATATTTAATCAACTGGCTTTTACTTTTTTTCTCTGTTTTCCCTCTCAGTGTCCACTCGATAATGACACTCGGGTAAATGAATGTATATCCTTTGTTTACTTAAAAGACGACCAGATTTTTGACTTTTAAGAACAAGTATTTGTTAGAGTCAAACAAAGTTGGAAATGAAAATTCAAATACACCATTAAAACTTTATGTGCAGGTAGGTCATCTAGGGGGGTGCATGAAAACACCCCATATTAGGGTTGTCAATTGTATTGTTGCCATGGAAACTCAAAATCTTTGGACCCACCCCATAGTCATCATTCAGAGAAGAAAATTCAATGATTTGAAGCACAAATGTATTGGCATATTTCTCCACTGTAAATAATTCAATTTTATTCATATTTGCTGTAGTAGTAATAGCACTCTTTGGCTATACAAACATTATAGTATACTTGGTTGGTTATTAATATACACGGAGAAAATTGCCTTTCATTTGGAGATGATGAACACCTTATTTATCATGTGGTAAAATTGACTTGACTCAATTACTCATATCACCCAAAGTGGAGGGAGTTGAAACTTGACTTTACTAGTACAACTTATTCGAAGATTGATCTTTATAAATATGCAAAAAAATCATTGGGAACTAACATAACTTGTGTGTAGGAGCGAGCTCAAATTTGCTGACATTTCAAAATATTCTAAAATGGCTTATATTATAACTGGATTAATTACATGTTTCAAGACACGATTGCTCGGCCAAAGATAATAAATATGTTCCTTAAAGCTGCATTGTTTTGTTTGTAGTTCGTTCAATTGGTTTACAGACTGAAGTAAACTCTACAAAATGGTTAGTGTTTAGAGGCCTACCTGACAAATATGTCGAATTTTGCAACGATGACTTTCCATAGTCGATTTTTCAGCTCATCATGAAATTCTAGCCAATACAGCCTTACACAATATCCAAGTGGTCTTAGAGATGACTCAGTTAATGGTGTACATCCAATTCCATGGAATTATATGACGTTTTCATTCAGAAAAATCCATGTTTTCAGGTCTGTCGTTTTAACCTTTCGGAGCCGAACGCCAACTTCTAAACATTTTGCTTTGTACTGAAGTTGTTTTAGTACCAAATATTCACGGTTGTCTTTGTTTTTGTCACTGATTTTCGATCGCTTTTCTACATGAATTTTACACTACTCCGCTCACACTACACTGACGCCACGCCGACTATCACATTACACCCTGATTCACTTCCGCTCTATACAATTACAATAAATCACTTCCGGTCACGCTCCCCTAAAATTTAGAATGCATTTCTTAAATTTTACAATCTTCTGCTTAGTGAATCTACGAAAGTTCATTTTCTATCTAATAATCAATGTCATTTAAATCATTATGTCCATAAGTTTTTTAACATCTTATTTGAACTGCAACAATAACAAAATAGTTCTCAGTCATATCACTTGTGTGATAACTAAATGTACATTAGTTTAACTCTTCATGCTCACACAGAGCCCTAATGGCTTGTCTTGCTTCTTGCGCAGCTTTTCTGGTGCTCCTGCGTTGCATGGGTTGCTGTGGTGGTTGGGTCGTCCGCTGCTGTCTGAGTGGCTGCTCTGATCTCCAATGGACAAACTAGATATATGGACGTGACGGATCAGTTTGTCTGTGAAGACTCCTTTCTCGAGATAGATCGGTTGATAGCCCGTGATTCTCCCCTTACATCTCAGTATGCCTTTGTCGTCCTTCACTATCGTCCACCCTGGATTCTCTAGACCTGTGCTGACGTCTGATTGTATTCTCTTTATCCAGTGTTCCTCCGCTTTGCTGATCTCATCTAAGGTGAGTGGCATGAGCTCCTTTCCTCTCGCTGTCTTTGCTCGACAATTGATTACGAATCGTAGGGCCCATGCTGTGATTCTCATGGCTTTCCAGTACGAGTGCTTCTCTATGACTACGTCCCACTCATCTTGCTCACGCTTAACAGTAAGGAGGGCATTTAATTTGGCTGGGCTGCATTCTTCACTGACTCTTGATGAGGTCTCCAGCTTTGGCTGTTCTGGCCATTCGTTCTCATCCAGTAACCAGTCAGGTCCTTCGTACCACTTCTCTACTTCCATCTTGTCAAGCAATGCACCCGGCGACTTCCCAAGTCAGCAAGGTTATTTCCGGTAGGGCAGTACTTCCATTCAATCTTGAGGTCGTTTGACATCTCTGCTATCTTTCTGACGCGATTAGAAACGAAGACTTTCCATGGTTTCGCTGGATTACATATCCAGTAGAGAGCGGTCATGCTGTCCATCCATATGGTAATTGACTTGATGGGCCAGCGTTGTAAGGCTGTGTTGATATTCTTTGCTAGGTTCGCTGCCATGTGTCCACTGATCAGTTCCAACCTCGGTATTGTTGTGTTGCGCTTAGATATTCTTGACTTTGATGTTAGCAGTCCTTTCACTACTCCTGATGAATGTTCTATCACTGCTATGGCTACTGCTGAGCACGCTGCGTTACTTGCATCTGCAAACACGTGTAGGTGAACGCTGGTAATGTCGCTGATTCCCCGAGGTATACTTCTCGGCACTTTGACGTTTCGCAGTCGGCCAATCCAGTTGTTCCATCGCTTCTGTATATCATCTGGTACTGGGGCATTCCAGCTCTTACACTCGTCGCATGCGTCTCGGTAGATGGCTTTGCCGTGGACTGTAGCTGGTGATATCAAACCAAGCGGGTCGTACACTCTACTTAACTGACTCAGGATCTCTCTCTTGGTTACTTGACCCTTGCTTGTGTCACACTTGATGTCTGTGTTAATCTCAATTGTGTCTTCTCGTTTATCCCATTTGTAGCCAAGTATCTTCGATGGATTTGCTTCTGCGTCGAGCTCTAGAACATCCGACTCCCACTTGTGTACCGGGAATTTCGCATGCTCCATTACTGTAGTTGCTTCTTGTTTGAATCGCTTCAGCTCCTCGATATTTGCTGCGGTCTTCATCAGATTGTCAACGTATGTATTTTCCTTGAGTGCTGTCACGGTCTCTTGTAGGTCTTTACTTTGTAGATCAAAGTGATGCTGTAGCGTCGCTCCAAGCATAAACGGACTAGCCTCAGCTCCGAACGGTACTCTAGTGAATCTCAGATGTTCTTCTCTGCCGTTTATGTTAAACAGGAACCTGAATGCGTCTCTGTCTTTGTCTGCTATAGCTATCTGCAGGAACGCCTTTTCTAGGTCTGCCAGTAACAGGTGTGGTGACATACGGGCTCTGATGAGGATGTCCCAGAGGAGTGGCTGTAGAGGTGGTCCTGTATGCATACACTCGTTCACACTGTTCGCTAATGGATGAGGTTTAGCGCTTCCGTCAAACACCATTCGCACCTTGGTTGTGCTTGCGGTTTCTCTCACTACAGGTTTGTGAGGCATGTAGAATACCCGGTCACCGCTAGGTATGGCTGGAGCTCTCTCAACGATGCCATTCTCTAACTGGTCTGTCACTATCTTTCTATATTCAACCTCTAGCTTGCTGTCGTGACTTAGCTTTCTCTCCACATTCTCTAGTCGTCGTCTACTGGGGTTTTCATTTGTGTTGTCTATCTCAGCTCCCGGTATCCAGGGGACCTGGACTTCATACCTGCCTTCACTATTCACAACAATGTTCTCCTTAAACTCTGTAAGTACCGTCGAGTCGACGTTCTCTCCCCTGTCTTCTATTCCTAATACGTCTAAGGAATACAGTCGTTCACAGTGTTCGTCAATCTCCCTGATGTACATGCAACCAGAACTAGAGTACTCAGTCCCCCCGTGTATGACCCACCCAAAGGTCGTCTCTTCTACTATCGGGTCTTCCGGTTTCCCCTTGCACACTTGATCAGTTCTTATCCTACAGTATGTACTATCACTAAGGATGATGTCGATTTGATACTCATCAGATTCAATGTAGTAGAAGGTTTTCCCGCGTGCATGTGGATATTTCTCTTTGAGGTCTTTGATAGTAGGTCTACTGATAGTCGTGAAGTCTGGCACTCTACTTCCGCTCAGTTCAATTCTCTCGGTTTCACGATTGTCTAATGACTTCATTTCTACGTTGAATATAGGTAATGATTGTGTTTTCACACCGTTCACAGTTACAATGTTTTGTGTCTCATGTCTCACTGGTTTTAGTTTAAGCCTTTTCGCTGCTTCACTAGACACAAAGTTCCTCCCCGACCCGGTGTCGAGAAAGGCCCACAGGATCGAATCCTCAATTTTAACGGGAATAATGGCTGGTAGGCTCTTTTCAGTCGAAGGGGTGTATCCATTTAGAACTCCGGTTTGTTGTGGTTTGTCAGACGAGCTCTCATTACCCCGTGTGCAGAGACTAGTGTGGTGTTTTCCCTTGCATTTGAAACATCCCCTGCTGCGACATTGATTTGCTTGATGGCCCGATCGTGCGCAGTTGAAGCAAAACTTCCTTTCTGCAAAAAAGCGTTTGCGTTCTTCTACAGTGGTGTAGGCTGTGCAGTGCTCCCCCCAATGGCTACCCTCACAATATAAACACTTTGGGTGCTTTCCCTTGTTGGCTGGGGTGGTTGTTTCTGGCCCGTTTGCAAAGAAGTGCTTCTCTCTTCTCTTAGGGGGGTCTCCCTTGGTGTCGTCCTCTACCTTGTTACGTTTTAGCCATTTTTGAATTGAGGTTAACAGTTGTGACATATCCCAGTCCTCCCAGTCATCATCGGTGCGAACAAGATCGGGTTTAACTTGCGGTAATTTGTTAATTGTGGGTATGACCAAAGCTTTCAGTGTATCTCCCTCCCCAAGGGACTGTAACGCGTCAAAGTTTTTAGTTAGTTTCTCATAAAATTCTCGCACTTTCTCGTAGCTGGTACCGCGAACGGGGGCTAAGTTTATTAGTTCATCCATGTGGGCTGCGCTGACTAATTTTGTGTGGCCATATTCACTTCGTAACCGTTCCCACGCTGTTTTATACCCCACGGCCCCGGGTTTAAGGTTAGAAAATCTATCTCTTACCTTAGGACCAACTAATTCGAGCAAATATCCAAATTTCTCTTCGTCAGAAATTGGCGACTTGTCAATTTGTGAAACGAACATGTTTTCAAACCTGATCCAGTCGCTCGGCGTTCCTTTGAATGGCGTGATCTTCAGCTCCGGCAACTTCGTTCGTCTTTGATTCTGAGCTCGCTCCATCTCCATCTCCATCTTTTTCTCAGTCAACTTTAGCTCCGCTTTCATCCTTTCTTCAAGCATTTCTCTTTCTTTGTCGTACATGGTCTTGCGAAATTCTTCTTCTTTCTGGTGTTTGTATTGTAAACATTCTTCCGTAGCTGCTTCGTTCTCTTCTCTTTGTCTTTTCTCTAACGACTTTTGTAGTTTCACCTTCGTTTGAAGTAATGGAGTACAACTGGCCTTTAAGTTCTTTTTCCATTGTCTAATAGATCTATTGGTAGCGGTTCCAAGTTCTAACTTTAGTTCTTGTAAGTTAGTGATCATTTCATTGATCTTGTCATGTATTGAATTACACTTATTTAGTACCATCTTTAACTCTTCGTAATCATCGTTTTCTTCGCTTTCTTTGGCATCCTCTAGAAAGAATTCCAACTTTTCGATTTCTTTGCAGATCTTTTGTTCTTTCTCCTTCTCTTTGTCTGTAAGTTCGATTTCTTGTTCTGCGTCGCTCATGGTTGTCGTTTGACCTTTTACAGTATGAATGTTCACAAGTCTTAGTTCACGTTTCTATTGGGTTGTGTCGTCACCTTTTCCACGTTGTTTTCCATCCAATCCTGGTCACGGCACCACTTGTGTACTGAAGTTGTTTTAGTACCAAATATTCACGGTTGTCTTTATTTTTGTCACTGATTTTCGATCGCTTTTCTACATGAATTTTACACTACTCCGCTCACACTACACTGACGCCACGCCGACTATCACATTACACCCTGATTCACTTCCGCTCTATACAATTACAATAAATCACTTCCGGTCAGCTTCACAAATAGAACAAATTATGATCTATCCTGCTTGAAATGGGCACATAAAAGTATTGCCAGTCCTTCTTAACGTGCTGTACTCTCCAATGAATTGACATTGTATCTTAGAAGACGAAAATTTCCCATTCTATGAATTGACTTTGTTTTTTATTGCTGGGTATTACCGATGACCATATAGAATGAGTTGGTAATAATTATCGAGGGGGTGGGGGAGGGGATTGTTTTGAAACGTTAAGTACGTTCTTTTATACTGCATTCAAATAACTTTAAACTCGCCACAGCTTCATTTTGTGAGGTTGTGATAATCATTCACGCTTCTTACTTTTTTTACAGAAAATAACAGTGTTTTTTTATTGTAAATCATGAGTGCATAAATTGAGCTATTGATCCCTGACTGATAATTTAACCGCTTCAGTCCCGTATAATTTTCACGATATCTGTTGCTGATTACATGTAAGATCAGGGGCCGCGGAGTGTTTCGAGTTAATAGGGGCCTAACGAGCGCCGAAGGCAGGATTTTTTAGGGGGGTCCATTCCTCCCCAGCAGAAAACCATTACTGCCTCCAGAAAAAAAATTGAACATACAAAGATTTTGAGAAAAGACGGGTAACGACAGAGACTACTCCTAAACTCTCATTAGAGTAACACACACACAAATTATGACAATAGTAATAATTTATTTTAGGGGTGGGGACTGTAGTCACCCTGCCACACCCCTCCCCCCCCCCCCTGCTCCGCGGTTCCTGACGCAATAGTCTCATCGGCTTTTACCTAATTGCTTTTTTTTTATTTTTTGTTGATATGTTTGTTCACTTCTCCTCCTTTTTAGGTCTGTATCACTGTGGTGATGTTTTATCGATGTCGAGGGCAATTGCTCAAAACATCAAACAAGGCGTTCACATAGGGCTCCTTTCGTCTACTTGTGACCTCTATTTCATACTTTTTACAGATCTCTCTTTTAAAGACATTTTAAGGCTGGCTAGCTGTGCTTTTGACATTGTACATAGTACCATGTTACTATACATATAACATTCGTCAGTGGTTGATACTGTATGCCCATCCTGATCAAGCATCTCAACAATCTCTTCCGTCACTTGACAAATCATTTCTTCATGCTCAAATGCGTCATTGTCCATTTCGGAAATGTTTTTCCTTTTTGCGGCAGCTCGAGAAAAATACGAAGAGATTTGAGCAGATGTTAGAAATTCATCAGCATTGAAAATGCGTTTTCCATCTTTATCCCGAGCTGTTCTCATTAACTTTGCAACCTCTTCACCAGTTGATTTTTTCCCTAGTTCACCTTGCTTAAATTTTTCATCCATGAATTGTTTTTGCTTATCAGTAAATCTTTTATTCTGTACCGATGATTTTAATGCCCATCCCTTTGAGCACCGATCATTGATATCTTGACTGTCTTGGGCATTTACTGGACTTGCAGCTGGTAGGTTAGGGTGATTTCTAAACTGACCATCTTCAAGATGCTGTGCATACTGTAATTTCGCGACATCTTGCAAACTCATCTTTTCAAGTACATAAGTGTGCTTCCCAAATTCTATGTGCTTCTCCAAAGCTGAATAGCGCGCAAACATCTTAGTGCATGACTGTTCTGTGCAGGGAAACAGCTTTGACGTGGTGGACGGAGGGTCGTCTGGGCTCTCACAGACTTCACTGGAGCTGTTTTCATCACTGCTAGACTCATCTTCACTTGATTCTGGGTCGACGGGTGTGTCATTCTCTTGATCTTTTTTCTGTATAGAAAGAACTGTCAGTGACCATAATGTAAACTTTTGAGAGATTAAAAAGTTGTGATTGAAGAGTGATTGGTATAAATACTGACTGAGATCAAAACTTACACGTTTATTTATGTGATATCATAAGATACCCTACCTTACCACGTCCCCTGTGAAATACACCAACAAAATCTTGGTCTTGCCCGAACTGATCTTTAATCCAATGGTAGTCATTGACTTGCGGTACTGTAACGTAAGTCAAGTAATGGATATGAAAATAGACACACAAACAAACAAACAAACAAATCAACAAGAAAAAAATCAACAAACCAACAAATGGATCTGTTCTAGAACAGTTTTTCTGCTAATTGTATAGATTTCAGTAGACATACCTATGTCAAAGTTCTCCCATGAATAATATTTACCGGCGCCAATCCCGTACGCACGATACACAGTGAATCCTTTCTTGATGTAATGGAAGTTGTTTAAACTGTTGGTTCCTTCCATTTTCCATGATGGCAATGGGCTTTTATTCTTCACACGTATTACCACAGCGCGCACTCCTAGTATGCCACCTCTCGATTCGATTGCCTTCTTCAAATCTAATGCAGTGAGGACAGAAAAGCCCTCGTTGACATAACTCTTTACGTGAGCCTTGATTTGGGCTGACTTTCTGTCACATGCCCCCTTCCCTCCTTGGGGATCACTGAAATCTAATTGACACACTTGTATGCCACTTCGCTGGGAAATGACATCTGTTGAGAGAACTGTTTGCGCCGAGTGATAACATCCGGCGTTATCCATTCGAAAGTACGCCCTTTCTATTTCAGGATGATCTCGTTTTAACGTATGCAGCACGTGATCCATGATGAGAACAATAGCTGTCGAGTCTTGCTGCCCTGATTCCATGATATGAATCAAGGTCTGAGTCTCCAAAGCACCACCTCCGGATTTCCAGTGACACACCGAAACATGCCATGATATGCCTCTTTTTCCAAAAAAGTCACTTTGAGCTTCACGGTATTGGGCTGGCATGAACCTCATTGCAAAATCTTGCCAAATGAGACAAGGACAAAGACAAGGTAGATTCTAAGGATTCTAATACATCAATGCGTGCTCGATCCTGATTTATGGTGCGAAGCTGGTGTGATTTCCAAGCTGAAATGGAGGATTTTGCGTTTTTTAAGAGAAACACTAACTCATCTTGATCATCTTCGACCAAGTTTGCCTCCTCTACAGCCATGTCTATTAAGTTGAGAATCTGTATATTAAACGGGAGACATACGTCAATGTAATCCTAATTATCATGAACATATGGAACTGTCGAGTTCTATTGTGAAAATAACAATACCTTTTTCAATTGAAGGCATCTTTCACAGATGACGGTGTGTTGGTGATTACACGGTGCCTGAAACGATGGGTTTTTATCATCACTTAACGCGTAGTTGATGCAGTGGTCAGGACAAGGGCTTTCGAGGGACATGTGTACCTAGAAACAGAAATCAAAACAGACTGTTTACTTGAGACACCTAAGATACATTATGCTGTCTGATGAAAAACTAACCATGTTATATTTCACACTTAAAATTTTACTTCTTTTCATCCAGATGATAACAGCAACAGATTTTAACAAACCTTGTAGTCACCCTTTAGGTATTGTTTACTCTCCAGTAATGCGTCTTTAACGTTTTCGTCTGTCACTGTGTTTATACAAGCATTTGGAAGTTTGTCAACTATCAGCTTTAGGTCGTCAAAGGCTTTCGAACCTTTGGCAAGATAGTTGTCCAGGCCTTTCATGCATTTGCGTACACTTGCTACACAACTCTCGGACACTATTTTCAATAGAGTGCTTCTGCAAAGTGGTGTGAACCCTGTCTCCTTACAGATATGAAGGTACTGATCTACTAATCGAGAAGGGATTAGCAGTCGAATGACATTGGGTATTTCAATTTCTTCTCCAGTACTGAGCTTGAGCTTTCTTCTCCCGAATGGTAAATCTTGAATAACGTTCTGTGAAGTGATATATTCTATAAAGTGATCTACTTGTGATGGTTGGATTCTTTGTCTCAAAACTTTTGAAGTTACTCCAATCTGAGTAGCTAGTGCATTTGGCCCGTACTGGAGACCAAAACGTCGGGCGTTAGTGAATCGATGACGTGAAAGACCAGGTATAAGCTTTTCAAGATCATTGAATGACAACTTGTCTGCCATAACGCTAAGAATTGCTTTCCGAGTATTACCATCAGAGGCTTGCTTGTAGCTTTCGATTAAAGCGACCAGAAGGGAGGACTCGCTATTCAAAGATGGCTCATTATATTGTTTATTCATGCTTGGTGACAATTTCAGTGCACTCCACAGTGCACCCGCATCATTTGGTGCTATAGTCTCTAGTACCGTAGTAACGACATCTTCAATCTTGGATGTATAGTATCGTCTAGTTTTGGGTGTGGCTTCCTCCCAACCAATGCTAAGAGTTCGAGTTATGGGGTCATGGTTACTGAGTGTAAGAAGGTTGTTGATAGCATCTAGTTTTTCTGCAGCTGATCTCTTCTGCAGTATGACTTCATCATCACTCGAATCTGCATCATAAGCAGCGCTTTCTATATTCCATGAAGAATCTAGCTTTTAAGGTTTTATGCAAAGGCTTCTTACTTCACGCAGCTTTTGCAGACAGCTGTTTTTGCTTGCACGGGCCTCCGAGGTCTATGTAGAGGTAAAAACAACAACAATAAAACAATATCTTTTTCAAGAACAAGAAATATTGCATATACATCTTAAAGTACCTGTATTTCTGTTTCTTGTACATTGTGGCAAATAACCGTTGCCATTCCTTTCCTGCACTGAGCGCAAATAGCTACAAAGATAAGCAAAAGAAAAAGAGAATTTTAATCCGTGTAATTCACAAAATTGAATGAGAAGTAGCAAGAGATTAAATTTTTCTAACCTGCTCCAATAGGGATCAGTTTTCCTGTCACTTTCAATATATACTCTGATTGATTCTTCTGCAATGCACATCCTTTCTCCTCGCTCGCTATTTGCTTATGCCACGCAAATTCTTCTGGTATCTGACATTTTCGTCCGCGGCCCCGCCAGCAAATCCCCAGGCGATCACGATGGAGCTCACAAATCTTCATACTGAAAGCTTCTTCGCGGCCGATATCAAATAGTCCTAAAAGACGAATGAAAAACTCTTTCACGTTAAATCCGATCAAATGCTCCATGCTTGATTATTACTATCTTTGATAATATTTCATGGAATACTTACTGTAGCATAGTGTTTAATAACCTCTACGAAATGTACAATATCACTACTGAGAATATACACTTGTCAAGCAGCAAAATGACAAGTCAATAAGAAAGACTTGCTACTGTACATTATACTGCTCCTCAGCAGTATAACGAATACTTCATGCAGCTTTCTATTCTATCTCAACAGCTTATATTTGTGCCTATTCAGGTTGGGTTAATAAAAACAGTGATCCAAAAACAATGTTATAGATATCAGATAAATTATCTATGTGATAAAACTATCACATTAGCGACAAGATTCTACTGTCATATTCATCAATAATGTCATCGAATTACTCACCTGCTCGAAACAATAGTAGGTCAAGTTCATCTTTTATTTCGTTTGAAGAGCTAAGATGAAAGCTCTCCAAATGTTTCCTTACATCTTTATTACATTCGGATAGTCTAATAACATCTCCTTTACAATCACAGCTGAGAAAGTTTCTAAACTTGCAAGTATTTACGTTTTCCATTTTTTGTCTTCTCGTACCGTTCAAACAAAAACATTTCTTCTTCCTTGATGATGGGCTTCCTGTGGTATTTTGACTTATCAAATATCATCATCACTTTTAAAATATTAGCGGAGCTCCGCGCGGGCCGAAGGCCCGCGCAAGCGGAGCACCATAATTAAGAAAATATGGTAAACCATCGAGCTCATTTCAAATCGACCACAGGAAGCCCAGAAATTCGTACAACGTACGTACGTACATACATACATACATACATACGTACGTCCGTGTACACTCACGCGCAAATTTGCTGACCAGTTTTAGTCGGCGCCAAAACATTCATTATTTTTGCAGTTTGATGTAGTTCACTGAAATTTTTCTACAAAATGTATTTCTACACTGGACAAAGAGCATGAAAATGGTAAAGCTAAGCTGACGGCTTGAAGAGATTTGACTGAGAAAGACAAACAAAGACCGCGGCGTGAAAAAGAAAAATAACTACGATTCAACGATGAAAAGCTACTTCAAAATATTTTTACTGACAAAATGGGTAAAAGTCGCTCGTGGCGCAGTTTTTAACCATCCAAATGTGCAGTCATGCAGAGCTGTCATAATTCATTCAAAAGTCATTCAAAGCAAGAGATTTTTCAAGTCGTATTTTATGGAAGAGTTTATTTCACAAGTTTGTCAGATGGTAGAAAGGCCGTATTCTCCATGGATTCTTTGTGGCGTTTGCCAGTCATTACTTATCAACTAGTCTACTTGTAAAAGTAAAATCGACGGCGACAAAACTTTCATAAAGAAAAAAAAAACAAATACTCGCTGCATTTGCAGCAATTCAAAAGAGGTGAACAGCAAGACGAACACGACTCACGAAGATAATTTCACTCTGTTCATTCATCAATTTTTACGGGATATTCATAACACGGAGAGCTTTAGGATCAATGCAGATTTATCAACTATTCACGACAAAATAATATTCATACAAGATGTTTGTCAAAAAAGTAGGACTGCCAGTTCAGGGAGTTGATGGAAATGCAAATTTAGCACAATGTGTGATCGAGCAACACGAGCTTGCCATCGCCGTTCAATTGAACATTGAAAACTTTTTAGAGGCCGTGCAAATGTTTTTTGTCACTTTTAAAATTCGAAAAACATGAACAAGCTTATTGTAATCAGAACTGAGGACAAAAAGTTCAGTGGAAAAGTGACAGTAGAGGAC
The DNA here is from genome assembly GCA_918843875.1 of Diadumene lineata. Taxonomy (NCBI): domain Eukaryota; kingdom Metazoa; phylum Cnidaria; class Anthozoa; order Actiniaria; family Diadumenidae; genus Diadumene; species Diadumene lineata. Next base: position 1,006,953 of record OU974069.1, read on the forward strand.
ATGAAACGTGGCGCCGGTATGTTTACATTTTTTGACGATCTTTAATTGATTTCTTTTTTACCATCCACATGAAAGCAGTTTGCAATATTTATATTTCCTTCTTTTTGTAAGATATTTCTCCATCGTTGAGTTGTTTATGTGTGTGTGTGTTTTTTTTATTGGATTCTTGTAATTCTTTGATTTGTTATTGAATGCAATAAAACGCTTGTGTGAATTCGTCATTGTACTCATCTGCAAGTTAAAATTTCAAAAGTTCATACTAGCTATTTCTTAAAGAGTTGTGTAGTATTCACATTTGATAATTAAAAATGCACAACCGTTTTAGATAGCTAGATTACCAATAAGTAATTCATTACACATTTCACCAGAAAAGTGGAAGTTTTATTGATTTTGATAGCATTTTTGCAAACGGGAAAGAGCGTAAAGCGAGAAGCGCGCGGGGATTTGTTTACAACTCAAAGAAGACATGTTGGTGCTCTTCTAACTTCTCATTGGACAATCAATTTTAATTGACAGGTGCTATTTTTACCTTGCATAACAACATAAAGGAAGCCAAAAATATATATAGGGTCGGATATTTTTCGCATTTTTGTACATATTTCTTGCGTATAATAAAATGTTGTCGCATGCATAAAGATTTGAATATTTCAATTGATTATATGATTATTTGATCAAAAAAATAAAATAACATTCCAAAAAAAAAAAAAAAAAAGAGAAAATTATTCTCACTTTTTTTTTCTATGTTATTTTCTTTTCATGATTATTTGAATGGATTAATTCATTTATTTGTTTACTTTTTTATCGATAGTCATTTTGATTGATTAATTGATCAACAATTTGATAATTGGTAGTGAATGAACAAATGAATGAATGAATGATTGAATGAATAATTCATTTCATCAAATCGGAGCTCCGCTATTAGGCTTACCTAATTTTTATATTAAATAAAATTGAAAATGATAGCGACGAAAAAAATTCTTTAATTAACTAGCGTTTGTGTAAATGTTAAAAAAGAGTACTGGATAATGTATAATTTTAGCGGAGCTCCGCGCGGGCCGAAGGCCCGCGCAAGCGGAGCACCATAATTAAGAAAATATGGTAAACCATCGAGCTCATTTCAAATCGACCACAGGAAGCCCAGAAATTCGTACAACGTACGTACGTACATACATACATACATACGTACGTCCGTGTACACTCACGCGCAAATTTGCTGACCAGTTTTAGTCGGCGCGAAAACATTCATTATTTTTGCAGTTTGATGTAGTTCACTGAAATTTTTCTACAAAATGTATTTCTACACTGGACAAAGAGCATGAAAATGGTAAAGCTAAGCTGACGGCTTGAAGAGATTTGACTGAGAAAGAGAAACAAAGACCGCGGCGTGAAAAAGAAAAATAACTACGATTCAACGATGAAAAGGTACTTCAAAATATTTTCACTGACAAAATGGGTAAAAGTCGCTCATGGCGCTGTTTTTAACCATCCAAATGTTCAGTCATGCAGAGCTGTCATAATTCATTCAAAAGTCATTCAAAGCAAGAGGTTTTTCAAGTCGTATTTTATGAAACAAGTTTGTCAGATGGTAGAAAGGCCGTATTCTCCATGGATTCTTCGTGGCGTTTGCCAGTCATTACTTATCAACTAGTCTACTTGTAAAAGTAAAATCGACGGCGACAAAACTTTCATAAAGAAAAAAAAACAAATACGCGCTGCATTTGCAGCAATTCAAAAGAGGTGAACAGCAAGACGAACACGACTCACGAAGATAATTTCACTCTGTTCATTCAGCAATTTTTCGGGATATTCATAACGCGGAGAGCTTTAGGATCAATGCAGATTTATCAACTATTCACGACAAAATAATATTCATACAAGATGTTTGTCAAAAAAGTAGGACTGCCAGTTCAGGGAGTGGATGGAAATGCAAATTTAGCACAATGTGTGATCGAGCAACACGAGCTTGCCATCGCCGTTCAATTGAACTTTGTAAACTTTTTAGAGGCCGTGCAAATGTTTTTTTGCCACTTTTAAAATTCTAAAACCATGAACAAGCTTATTGTAATCAGAACTGAGGACAAAAAGTTCAGTGGAAAAGTGACAGTAGAGGACATGAAACGTGGCGCCGGTATGTTTACATTTTTTGACGATCTTTAATGAATTTCTTTTTTACCATCCACATGAAAGCAGTTTGCAATATTTATATTTCCTTCTTTTTGTAAGATATTTCTCCATCGTTGAGTTGTTTATGTGTGTGTGTGTGTGTGCGTTTTTTTTTATTGGATTCTTGTAATTCTTTGATTTGTTATTGAATGCAATAAAACGCTTGTGTGAATTCGTCATTGTACTCATCTGCAAGTTAAAATTTCAAAAGTTCATACTAGCTATTTCTTAAAGAGCTATTCACATTTGATAATTAGAAATGCACAACCGTTTTCGATAACTAGATTACCAATAAGTAATTCGTTACACATTTCACCAGAAAAGTGAAAGTTTTGTTGATTTTGATAACATATTTGCAAACGGGAAAGAGCGTAAAGCGAGAATCGCGCGGGGATTTGTTTACAACTCAAAGAAGCCAGTTAGTGCTCTTCTAACTTCTCATTGGACAATCAATTTTAATTGACAGGTGCTATTTTTACCTTGCATAACAACATAAAGGAAGCCAAAAATAGGGTCGGATATTTTTCGCATTTTTGTACATATTTCTTGCGTATAATAAATTGTTGTCGCATGCATAAAGAATATTTCAATTGATTATATGATTATTTGATCATAAAAAGAAAATAACATAGCAAAAAAAAAAAAAAAAAAAAAAAAAAAAAAAAGAAAAAAGAAAGAAAAAAAGAAAAAAAAAGAAAAAAAAGAGAAAATTATTCTCACTTTTTTTTTCTATGTTATTTTCTTTTCATGATTATTTGAATGGATTAATTCATTTATTTGTTTACTTTTTTATCTATAGTCATTTTGATTGATTAATTGATCAACATTTTGATAATTGGTAGTGAATGAACAAATGAATGAATGAATGATTGAATGAATAATTCATTTCATCAAATCGGAGCTCCGCTATTAGGTTTACCTAATTTTTATATTAATTTTTAAAATCTACAATATAAATGGGGTTCAAATGGTCAGCGGTAGTACCTAATAAAAACAACGTGCAAAATAGATTTGTACCGTGACTTCTTCGGACTTTTCGTCTTCTAAAATACAATGTCAATTCATTGGAGAGTACAGCACGTTAAGAAGGACTGGCAATACGTTTATGTGCCCATTTCAAGCAGGATAGATCATAATTTGTTCTATTTGTGAAGCAAAATGTTTAGAAGTTGGCGTTCGGCTCCGAAAGGTTAAAACGACAGACCTGAAAACATGGATTTTTCTGAATGACTGAAACGTCATATAATTCCATGGAATTGGATGTACACCATTAACTGAGTCATCTCTAAGAACACTTGGATATTGTGTAAGGCTGTATTGGCTAGAATTTCATGATGAGCTGAAAAATCGACTATGGAAAGTCATCGTTGCAAAATTCGACATATTTTGTCAGGTAGGCCTCTAAACCTTAACCATTTTGTAGAGTTTACTTCTGTAAACCAATTGAACGAACTACAAACAAAACAATGCAGCTTTAAGGAACATATTTATTATCTTTGGGCGAGCAATCGTGTCTTGAAACATGTAATTAATCCAGTTATAATATAAGCCATTTTAGAATATTTTGAAATGTCAGCAAATTTGAGCTCGCTCCTACACACAAGTTATGTTAGTTCCCAATGATTTTTTTGCATATTTACAAAGATCAATCTTCGAATAAGTTGTACTAGTAAAGTCAAGTTTCAACTCCTTCCACTTTGGGTGATATGAGTAATTGAGTCAAGTCAATTTTACCACATGATAAATAAGGTTTTCATCATCTCCAAATGAAAGGCAATTTTCTCCGTGTATATTAATAACCAACCAAGTATACTATAATGTTTGTATAGCCAAAGAGTGCTATTACTACTACAGCAAATATGAATAAAATTGAATTATTTACAGTGGAGAAATATGCCAATACATTTGTGCTTCAAATCATTGAATTTTCTTCTCTGAATGATGACTATGGGGTGGGTCCAAAGATTTTGAGTTTCCATGGCAACAATACAATTGACAACCCTAATATGGGGTGTTTTCATGCACCCCCCTAGATGACCTACCTGCACATAAAGTTTCAATGGGGTATTTGAATTTTCATTTCCAACTTTGTTTGACTCTAACAAATACTTGTTCTTAATTAGTTTTAAAACTTTACTCATTTTCAAATTTTGTTCATATTATGTTAGTATTATTTTCACTTTACACATTAAAAAATTGTTTTACGCCTAGCCTTTATTATCTATTTGAGTTAATACTATTACCTGGACAAATAAATATATCGAAAGAAGGAAAATTGGGTGGCACGAGTACGAAAATGTATACAATTTTAGGCAAACACATTAGAACGAGGCACCTCGTTCAAGCAGCAAATCTATTCAAAATCATGGATTAAATTATGGTGTGTTTCATGAGGCGTCTATTTTTACTCGGGCTTCTGTAAGAAGGCACGAGGTATAAAAAGCCCATCGTTATTTTTATTTTTTGTGGTCGTCTATGAAAAGCAGGCTTAACTGCGCATGCGCATGGGTAGGGGCACTGAGCATGTGCGTTTGAAGGAGCAGTCTTGTACATCCACTGGATCAGTGCAGAAGTTTCCAGATTATGGCTCTAATTTTGTTGTGAAATAAGCTCAAGCTACATACAAGTGCGCACTCGTTCGGTAAAAGATGTCGAGCGTTTTCGGAACGTGTTTACATGGTGATAGAACACCTTACAAGCGAATCGAGACTATTTATCTTGAACAATATTTACCTAGAAACATTTATAGTGAACTATTTATCGAGAACAATCAACCTATCTATACAAATAGCCAAACTTGTAAATCTTTTGCTGATAAACAAGGGAAATAACTACTGTAAGCGAAGGCGAAAACTGACACTGGTATGTAACTCACAGTGTGCTGTGATCTTTTCCAATTGTTTGGAAAATATATGGATTGTCTTATTAGTTGTTGTTGCAATGTTTTAAACACTGAAAATTAATTGTTTTCCTACTTATAAACTGAATCGTGATAACTGCTGTTACTTTACTGTCTAGCTTATGTAATGAATCTTTTGAACATTTCGGAGTATGTTTATGTAATATTATTATTGATTTAATGTTTGTTACATTTATTAAATGAAACAAACATTAAATAAAGCGAGTTTTCCGTTTTGCATGTCATTAAATATACTGAATAAATCAGGTATTTGTATAAATGTATACTACAACGTTCTTGCAAACGAGTATTATATGGCGAAATAAATAAATCAAGTTAGTGTTTTCTGATTTATAATTATAAACATAGACTTCAATCATAACATGACCTAATAACAACAATGAATATTGGACTTCAGTTGTATAGTCAGCAAAACAAACATTTCCTTTGTAATCTAAATTACCAAAAATATTAAATGTATTAGAGAACTTGGTAAGAGTTTTTCAGAAAATGCACATCACCTGATTACAATAGAAGTGAACTGAAAGGTGTGCATATAAATGTAAACTGTTTAAATGACTACACCAATGCTAATCTGAGTTATGGGGATTTGCTGTATTTGATATTCAATATTGAATGTCGCCATTAGCTATTGGAATCCAAACACATTTTACAATAATAAAGATGGAAACAAACAAATAATTTATAATATGAATTTAAATTTGCATAATTACATAACACTTTTCTAATACTCCATCCCTAAACAGTGTCTATAAGTTTAAGGGGGTTTCTTTTCAATATCTCCTTTTTTGAAAGTGTGGCTAAAGTACAAGGAGAAGCCCGAGTTCACGCAGTTATGCGTCTAGTTCATTATGAAGCGCATTCCACACCTTGCAAACTAAGTTGATTTAATACTATAATATTAGTAATATTATAAGTATAATCTGTTAAGGTTTGAAAGAATAAGTACAACCTTAGACTTAGTACAACCCGCACTAGGACAAAATAATTTTAGTAAGGATTAGGATTATAAATCACCCAAAGTTTGTCTACGACAAATTAAAAGTATTTAGTGGAATTGTTCGGTTTGATATCTTATTGGACTTCAAATTTTCATTAAGATTGAGACTCATTTCAAATATGAAGAACAATTCAATGATCATTCGTCTTTTTTATCGTTTCGTTTTACACATATACAATTAAGCACAGTTCATATTTTATTATAGGAGCCTATGCCCCGCTTGTTTTAACGGTCAAAACTTCGTACGGTATTGTGTTGTCTGGACCTAAATCTGCTGGTAGTTCAGACATGAAATATGTTTGACAATTTTATGTCTATTGTGTTGGTAAATAACTTGAAAGGGGTGCATTCTGTTTGTGTTGATTATGTATATATTATATAACGCGTGCTCTTATTGGCTAAAACATGCAAAAACCTGAATATATTAGAATATTATAATAGCCGCAACCACCAGTTGACACAGGAGTGAACTTGTACCGAATAACAACACCACCAACAATACCACGATGAAGGCTGTAATTCTATTTGAGGAACTGGAAGTCTGCATATCCCGTTGTTCTTTTATTTGTTTGGAATGAGTGTTGATCTGTTCTCTGAGAGAATTGTTTTCTTCGTATAAAGATATCTCAATTTCCCGTCGTTGCTCTTTCATTTCTGCGGAAAGTATCTTCATCTGATCTTTTAGAGTCTTGTTTTCTTCTTGTAAAGATTTCTGTTTTTGCCGCTGCTCTTGTATTTCTGTGGAAAGTATCTCCATCTGCTCTTTTAGAGTCTTGTTTTCTTCTTGTAAAGAGAACACCATTTCGGTTGTCAGTGCAAGATGGGCTGTAATGACGTGGTCACTTTGCGACTTCTTTGGACCCTTGTTATGAAGATAAAAATGAGAATGGTTATTATTATTAAGGTAAAGCTATGTAGCATGAAGTACTAGTGTTTGCCCAGGACGCTAGTTCTCAAGCTACTTAAGGCCAAGGTCTCCGGAGCACTCTGAAAAAAAGCTTAAAATATGAATACTTTCTTTATTTCTAGTTGAATAAGAGAAGTATTTAACTCATATACAGAATCAATGTCCTTAGCAAAAAAACAGCAAATCGAAAATGGGCGGAGTAGAATGCACTTTGCGCACCAACTCTTCATTGGTACATTTTCGAATTTTCTCTTCTGCCTACTTAGCCTAAATGGGCATATCACAAAAAGATGTATTTGTATAGCATTTCATTTTATTTTTTTTTATTTTTTTTATTTGCTTCGCCTATTACCAGGCAGGGCACCACAACAGCTTTCACCAATAACATTAGGACCTCTGTGATTGATCGGCTTACTTTGTATATAATTCTGCTAGCCTTTCGACCATCTTTTAGTCATGAAATATAACTGCCTATTCGCTATTCTCACGGGCGGCGGAACCGGAGGGGCCGGGGGGGCCTGGGGGACACGGGTTCCCCCCCCCCCCCACAAAATATTTTGGAGGGGCTCGGCCCCCCCACAAAATATTGGTTAAAAGACATTAATGCATGAGTTTACACAGCTTTTGGGGTGGGGGATGAGGAGCGGAGGGGTGGTTGATTATAGTGCCCCCCCATGGCTGTTACTGTTCCGCCGCCCCTGATTCTAGCGAAGCACAAATCATGGGGCCTGCCAAGTGTAGACCAAGGACTCAGTTTCCCGTGATTCCCTACGCACTATAAATCGAAAATGGTGGCCGCGCACATCGCCTATTGTCAATTGTTCGATTCTCATTGAAGCCCGAATTTTTTTTGTCTTCCTTTCAAGCAATTGCATTATAGCTAGTGTGCGCGGGCGCCATTTTGGATTTACAGCGCGCAGGGAATCACGGGAAACTGAGTCCTTGGTCAAGACATGGCAGTCGACATAATTTGTGCTTCTCTAGAGCAGCTTTAAACTTTACTTGAAAAATCTATAGCAAATCCAACGAAATTGTTAAGGATCTTTTACCTGTTGCTTTCCTGAGTGAACAGATTCAAGGAAAATACGTTTTAGAGCTAAACGATGGTAACAAAATGGTATACAAAGTAAGCCAATGCATCACGGATGTTCTCATGATAATATTTGACATTCAAGCTATGTTATTGAAAATAAAAGACCTCTTTTTGACTTAAGATAAGAATCTTTTATGCGGATGACAGATATGTATAACTTACAGTAAACAACTTTGCAAAAACAAACAAATTTATGATAACAATGAGAAACATATTGAAAAAGTGATTTTTTTTTCAGAGAGATCAGTCCGGTAATTTTTTAAACAAACAAACGATAACTGTGTGAATACTAAAAAAAAATGATGCAATCAGTAAGAGATAGACTAAGATCGAGGGAATTGAATTCACACACTTGCAAGCGACAAAACCTGCGAACAGATATTGCATGAATTTATCTATACGTATTGTTCAGCATATTTACATATCTTTGAACGTTGTCTTAGAAACGAGTCGGCCATTGGAACGTCACTTCGACGTTCGCTAGCGGCTCGGTAAGTTTCTCCGTTGATATTACGATTTTCTCGTAAATTCGTTTAATTTATTGTTTGTATGATCAAAGATTCTGTTAACGGGATTTATTGTAAACACATTTATGTGATTCTATTGTAGTAACTAGAATAAACGGCTAACCTGACTACGAATTGTGCAATTAGTCGAAGTGCTTTGTTTTCGTGGCGAACAAATACTCAATAGATAAACGTGAACCTGGATCTAAAATAGATATGACCCAATTAGAACTAGTGAATTGTCATACAAATAAATCTATTTTGTGATTTTGAACGAACAAAATAGAACCAGTTCAAAGCCTTTTATATGTGGCAATCTAAATTGTCTTCAGTTCCCTCGACATCTAGAGCTTATCATTAATTTAATAAAACATTAGTTGCGGTTACACTAAGATCGTTTACCACGGTTACCAAGGTATTTTTGCCTAGGTCGAATTACTGTGGTAATAATGACTTACCACGCTATCGCGGTTATACTTAAACTGAGTACCTCGGTAAACATTGACCTTTCACCTTTCAAAACTAGCGCGAACGCACGAATGTTTTACCGCGAAGCAGTAGACACGACCGATAGCAATGATGAACATATCTCCAGAAGAAACTTTTCTACTCTCTTTCCTGATTCTCCTTATATGCAATCGACCATCTTCACATCTTCATATATACTTCTACTTCTAAAGATGATCAGCCCAAAGACGTCGTAGGTACAATTTTCTTCGTATGTTGAAAGTGCATTTAATTCGACTATTGCAAAACTACAAAAGAAATCGAGCTCCGAGACGGGCTTGGGTCCTTCCACGACCACAACATTGGTTTCAAGAACTCCTGAACAATAGAATTCTTGATCACTGTTGGAAAGAAAACTTCCGAGTCTCGAGAGATACTTTTGAATATATTTGTCAACTTGTTGCACCAGCAATTACGCGCCAAAATACAAGATTGCGGGTCCCGATTCCTGTAGAGAAGAGAGTCGCTGTAGGTTTATGGAGTGTCGATGTCAATGTGAAAGATAACGGAGCACTTGCACATGCATTTGGATTAACAAAGAATAGGTGGAGAATTCTACAAAAAAGGTTGGACGATCAATCAGATCGTGTTCCGGACACAATATTTGCATGCTGTGTGCTGCACAACATTTGCATTTTACGAGGAGATCAATATGATGATGATGATGATCACTTTGATGATGACCATGATGATACTGATGGTAATGATGCTCCCCCCTCTCGTGATGCTGCAGAAGTTCTACAAGCTGTTGTTGACTATTTAGCAGACCAGTAAAAAGTAATTCAACTAGACCAAAGAATTGATCTTATTTCTATATAACAATCCATTCAATCAAGTTTTTCAATGTGTTTTTATTCATGATGATATAATTGATTGCAGTTAGATGTATGTATATTGTTGTAATTACATGGTGAAAAATATTATTACTGCTGGAAAGCATAATGCCGTAGATAGCATTTTTTAGATAACTTTTGTATTAGGTGTATTAATCTTTGTCATTCAACTTATATCACTTGCAATGCATGTAATTATGATTCTACAGTTTAAAAAAATAGAAGAAAAAATTAAAAGAATATAAAAACTTTTACTTTTTGTGTATTCTTGAGTTTTGTATTGTTGTGCTTGTAAATGCAAATATCCAATAAAATAAACTCTAAACAGTAACAAATACATTTTAGAATAAGTTTTGTTTTAAAACCCGGTTACTTTTTTGAAAAAATGTCTCCTAATTTACCAAGTACAGCAACCATAAACTCTTGGTGTCTCTTCTCCGCATCATTTTGCATATTTACAATTGTTTCCAGAGCTTTGCGATCACTTTCCTCTGCCTTTAACATGGCTTCTTGCTGCTTTTCTAACAGATCAATAAGCTTACTAGTATCATCACCCTTCTCGGTACTTCTCCGTTGTTTTTTTAGCTGGTTGTTCACGTGTACTTGGGTCTGATTTCTTTTTCGTTTTGCCTGCCAATTGTTCAGCATTGACTTCTTCGTTGTCTTTTTCGTCGTCTTCGGCGTCATCTAGAATACCCGATTCCTTTACAAACTTCGGGTTAACTTTATCAGAGTGCCCCATAAACTCGTCTATATCGTCAAAGTGTTCAAAGTCAATTCGTCCGCGTCCTGTCTTGTTGTTATCAACCACCGCCTTGTACTTATCAAACAATACCCTCCATTTCTCCTTTACTTGGACAAGCGTCTTCGTAGTTTTGATCTGGGATTCGGTACATCCCTCGATGAAACTGTCATAAATTAAATCCCAAGTAGACTTCTTGCCACGACTACTCTTTGTGGTCTTTAATCGGTCGTAATACTCTTTATACGATGCTATTAGAATCTTGACCTCTGCATTATCCCATCGGTTTTTAGTTGAGATTTTAGTTGATTTTTCAGCTGTGTTTGAGCTTGGGATAGGAGCCTGCACTGCGTTAGAACAACTTGAGTTAGTTGGAGGAGTTCCAGACGGAACAAAGTAGAATCGTCCTTGGTTGTAGGGAGGAGGTTGATTCTGCTGTAATCCTGATGTACCAGGCTGAGCCATGTAGTTATGGCGTACCATCGGGGCCAAAATTCAACATTAACAATTTGACATTGTACTTTTGAAATTTGTGCTGATTTCACAATTCGACTTTCAAGTTTATATTTTCTTGTGGTCACTTTACAATTCAACATTATACTTCCAATAATTGAACATTGTACTTTACGTAATTCAACATGCAACATTCGCGATTCGACTTTGTACTTTTCACCATCGAACATTCAACTTGCTTCGTTTGAATATCCAACCGCAATCCAATCACCATCAGTCATCGTGGGCTCAAGAAATATCAAAAATCATTCCCCAGTAGGGGATAGGGGTATTCAACCTCGCTACACCGTACCCTTGAATTTTATCGCGAAGCCTTTCCCTGACGGTTGCAAAAAGATAGCGGATCAACGTAAGGAAACTAAATGAAGTCAGGTCAGCCCTTTTAAAGACTTTAAAAGTGGCTGACCGACTTACCTCCTTGGGTTCTTTGCCAACCATCGGCACCCGTGGACCGAAAGTACAGACTCAAGGTACAGGTAAGCATTGCATTTATAGAACAAAAGATTTCAGAAATTCCACACTTGCATAATCCGCGTAGTTGCTAAAAGCCGGAACTACCCACAACGAGCCACAACGAGCCACAATAATGAATAAATAAATTAGTTATTAATCATTGGTTATTAGTCATGCTGCTGAATGGCTCAAACTTCAAAATTCATTCATTTACTAAATATTATCTATTGATTTATTAAATAAATAGAGTTGTATAAAAAAACGAAAACGATGTCATAGTATGCTTTTTTTCCCCGCAACATTGAAATGGCTTCCGAGTCTAAATATAACACACTAGACATCTTGTCAAAAATCACAGCAAAGCATTCCCACGCCAGAGAATAGACTGCAACAAAGGCAAACAACAGCAATGTGAATTTTTTGATTTATTATCATAATATTATCATCGTTTTCATTTTTGTTTCGTTATCGTTTTGGGTCGTTGTGGGTAGTTCCGGCTTTTAGCAACTACGCGGATTATGCAAGTGTGGAATTTCTGAAATCTTTTGTTCTATAAAAGCAATGCTTACCTGTACCTTGAGTTTGTACTTTCGGTCCACGGGTGCCGGTGGTTGGCAAAGAACCCAAGGAGAAAAGTTGGTCAGCCACTTTTAAAAGGGCTGACCTGACTTAATTTAGTTCTTACGTCGATCCGCCGTCTTTTTGCAACCGTAAGGGGAATGCTTCGCGATAAAATTCAAGGGTACGGTGTAGGGAGGGCTGGTTGAATACCCCTATCCCCTACTGGGGAATAATTTTTGATATTTCTTGAGCCCACGATGACTGATGGTGATTGGATTGCGGTTGGATATTCAAACGAAGCAAGTTGAATGTTCGATGGTGAAAAGTACAAAGTCGAATCGCGAATGTTGCATGTTGAATTACGTAAAATACAATGTTCAAATCTTGGAAGTACAATGTTGAATTGTAAAGTGACCACAAGAAAATATAAACTTGAAAGTCGAATTGTGAAGTCAGCACAAATTTCAAAAGTACAATGTTGAATTAGCGGGTTGAATTTTGGCCCCGATGGTACGCCATATGTAGTGACGGTTGAATAAATAACCGTTGTAAAGATCGTTGCCTGACATCCTTATAATACACGTTTCAGTACTAGTAGGCAAAACCTTCGACTACAGATTTACATCACACAGCAAGTAAACAAAAATAGTGTGATTTCCTGGATTAGCCTTAAGAACTCATCTGATTGGTCAATTTACCTTGGGACTCCAAAACACCCATGCTCGTTGGTAGGGTAAATGTCACAGGAGGCTTCTTTGTTAATTTTGATGTATCTATGGTTTACCTTGGTAAACATCGGTTACATTAGGAAATCCGGTTTGCCGTGGTATTTCATCACTTTACCGTGGTAAACGATCTTAGTGTAATTGGAATCGCTTAAAGCGATTTGATACTCAAACTGAAAGCTTTGACATGGCAAAAATCGATATAAGATGGATGTAATAATTCACAACATACCTAGATCGCAATGATTGAATATTTCTCGCTTTTTAACCATCTTCTAGCCATGAAATATAACTGCCTTGAATCTGTTCACTCACGAAAGCAACAGGTAATAGATACTTAACAATTTCGTTGGATTTGCTACAAGTAAATTTTACAGCTATTCTAGCGAAGCACAAATTATGGCGACTGTCTTAGACCAAGGACTCAGTTTTCCGTGATTCCCTGCGCGCTATAAATCAAAAATGTCGCCCGCGCACGTTGGCTATTGCTTTCATCACCGTGGCGATCATTCAATTTACTGTATATTTTTTTGTACAAGATATTCACATAAAGAATTAGAAAAGTTTGCCCACATTTCTTTTTGATTGAGCCTTTTCCTATTTTTCTCAGTCATCGTTTTTAATAGAATCCACATACCACATAAGTGCATCCAAACTGTTTGTAACTGCATTCCACTTTTGTCATGGGACATTCGTCCAAGTGATTGGTTTGGCAAGATTGATCATCTGTTTTCTTTGTTGATTTACCCAATAAAAAGATAAATTGAATTAAAACGTGCCACATTCGTACTATTTATGCTCCTGAATATTCAAACTGATTAGCATTTTTATACACCAATTTCAAAAAAAAAGATTAATTGCACACGTCCTTAGATTTTTCTGCATACCGCATAACTGAATCATCTTAAGGTAGTACCGGATCGTCAGAAATCGTCAATGAATTTTTTTTAATTCTGTCATTTGAAGATTATTGCTAGGGCATTCAAATACTGGAAAAAAATTATGTGGTCACCGTATTGGTTTTCGAGGTATAAGTCGTCAAAAAGTGCGATTTTTCAGTTTTCCGCGCGTTTTTACAGAAAATCTACCTCAATCAATAAATTCAAATCACTCCTATCCATTTATACAAGAAAAGCAAAAACCTGTTTCGAAATATAGGTATTGAGTTTAGAAAACACATCAGAATAAAAAATTCTTCCAATATTTTATAAGTAGTGTAAAAAATAAATTTGTAGAAAGCAACATTCCTTGTATTCGGGCAAATTATATGTTCGTGCGGAAGTAAAAATGTTGAAATTTGAGAAAATTGATAAATGAACTTGTTTCTTTTTCTCTCTTTATCTAAAGAATAAAATATGCTAAATAAAAAGAAAGCTAAAACCGTGCGAAAATCGTTGTAATTTCGATGTTTTGGCCGGGAAAGCATGGGCACTAATTTCCATTTAGGTCCATATAAAGCGCCTCAAAGTTAATTTTGAGTGAAAAGTCCGCAAATGGGTACGGTTTCAATTTTGCTGCGCAGGAAATTTTATTCAGATCCACATGCGCACGCTGGATGCGCAGTAGCAAGGGTCCGGTACTACCTTAATTTGCAAGCAAGCCGGTTCATGTTACCCTAACCCTTCACCCCAGTAGCCCGTAGGCTTTGGTTTATTAACTGTATGAGTTGATTCGAGTTTTACCAAGAGCACGAATTGTTTTTAGATGAATACTGACAGAAAAATTTTAAAGAAAATATCAGAAATAGGATCGTTTTCGTATATGTGGAGTACGGTACGGGAAATATAACTCTACGATATGGCCGGTAGATGATTCCATTGTTTTCTAGGAAATTACCGTTTCGATAAGATACGGTTCTGTTTCCCACTCAAGAATACTACTATATCTGTCGTATCACGCGCGTACCGTAGTAGTATCGTCAGTCCAACTCGTGTGAAAACGATTCTACATATCATTCATACTTACAAGAATGTTTCTGAGCTCTCCTTTCCAGTCACAGCCTTCATTTGGACAATGAATAATAAATGAAAGAATCTTACGCTCAGTCGCCGTGTCTTCGAATACCTTAAAAGATTTATGAAACAATAAATAAATGAACTTATGATAGCGTGATGGAGTCCTATTCGTACTTAATAAGCCTGGTTTCCATATAATCGCTACGATCGCCACAATCGCCACGGTCGCTGAACTCGATCGCCACGATCGCCAAGATAGAATTCGAGCGATCCCAGCGATCGAGTTCGCCACAGTCGCCACGATCGCTCAGATCGCTGAACTAGTGGTTTCCACATAATCGCTGCGATCGCTCGTCACTTTTTCCGGCGATTGTGGCGATCGTAGCGATTATATGTAAACCAGGCTTTAGTTGGAAACACTACAGTTGGGATACCGCTACGATGCAGCAGATGACTAGAATGTTTTCTTAGAAAAACGGTTAAGATACGATGCGATTACTGTTTCCTACTCATGCAACACAAACGACCCTATAATGAAATAGAATGTAAACGTGAACACCAAGAGCTCATTTGTTTTCACTTCAATGACAATAATAGACTAGTTCGTCATTGCTCAGGCTAAGCCTCAATTGTAGGTAAATTAACAAAAGAGTCAAGACAAAACCATTGGTATTTATATTGTTTTTGGATTGGTTCATTCCCACGGGATGTACCTCGTACAAAAGAATATCACATACTATCGAGGCTTAGCCTGAGCAATGAAGAACATGAAACTGCACTATTACCTTACTATTTAAGACAGTCAAATCTCGAAAATCCATACTCTATTCAAGAAAAATTGCACGTAGACCCTCTGCATTCCGTAGAGATGTGACCACTATGTGAATTTCATTCATTTTGACTTCATGTTCTATTAGGAACCGGTCATTATTTATCGCCTGGGTGGCGGAGGGTTTTTTGGGGGATCAGGGATCAGATGGAAATCACAGCTTTGAAAGGGAGGATCATTTACAATTTTCATTTACAATGTTCCTTTGGAAAGGCTAAAATCGTTTAAAATTGCTTTGAATCGCGTAAAATTTCTTAAAATCGTTCAAAATTTCTTACAATCGCTCAAAATCGCTGAAAATCGTTTAAAATCGCTCAAAATTGCTTAAAATCGCTCAAAAATCGCTCTAAAATGCTTAAAATCGCTCAAAATTGCTTACATTCGCGGAAAATTGTTAAAAATTGCTTACAATCGCTCAAAATCATATCGTTCAAAATTGTCTATAATCGCTCAAAAAGTTGCCTGAAATAGCGTTTAAATCGCAACAGATTAATAGTAAGACATAGTAAGATGTTTGAAAATTGGTATATAGAGTGCAAACATCAACGATCTGAAAATTAATTTTAATATAATGCAAACAAGTATAAAATGTAAATCATCATAAAAAAAGATCACCTTAAGTTTTCCCTACCTATGAGGGGGGATCATCACAATTTTATGATGCTGAAGGGGGGAATCTGTTAAATTTTACGTCGTCTAGAAAAATCCTCCGCAGACCTCCCCCCACCAAGCGATAAATAATGACCGGTCCCTTAGACTAAATATCAACATAGGAAAAGTGCACCCCTAAGGGAGTAACCACCCCCGGTATTACCTCCAAAAAGTCTGAAGGAATAGTCTCCTCCCTCCAGTTATTGTGTGTAATAATTAAATATTTTATTAATTAATCTATTAATGTAAATCATGGAAAATACATGGTAATAATCAAACAGATATGAATGAATGTGACATTAAAGCAGCCCCATCGATCTGGAGGAGGACAAAGCCAAAGATTTTTCCTCTCTTGGGAGCTGAAATCCATTGTTTTGTCCTCCAGGTTGAGCTGCATCCCAACGAACTGCAAGGAGTCTATTATGGGGATGCAAAAGAGAGTAGAATAGATTCTTAAAACCATTAATTGAAAATGACAAACCTTACTTGGTTTAAATCGAGTTTTTTCCTGTCAAACGGGCATTGTTCCTGTCTATATAAAGTAGAAAGATAAGAATATAAACAAACAAACTAACAAACCAAGCGAACGACCGACTGATCGCGCAAACAGACAGACAGCTGATAGGAAACTCGTTAAATAAAGACAAACTATACTAACTGATATAGTAGCACATGTCCAGACGCCCTTTAGCACAGGTATGAATTCAAAAGTTCGAGAACGACCATGTTTTGGCTCTAACGCGAGTTTTTTTCATAATCCCACCAGAATTTTTGTTTGATTTCAAATGCGCGAGCAGTCTATTTGCATTCTGAAGAGCATTTCACAGGATTTCGAAAACCACTTTATTGTAATATTCCGATTTACAGTTCTTGTTTACTCAACTCCAGCCTCTTTAGCTGTCATATTACAACTGTCCGTGGTTATTCGAGAAATGTATACAGAAGAATGGGATTAGAAAACTGTCATGAAAAATAAAATAACTGCTTGTCAATTAAACGAGCGAAATGACAAAAATAATCCTCCCAGCGAATTAGGTGTCGGTGAATGCCAATCAAAGCGTTTCCATGGTTATTGTTCGAAGCGGGCACTTGTAATTGTTAGCAGGAGTGCTCCACAACTAGCTGGAAAAACTAAATATTAACTACGTAAAATCAGCTATTGTGAGCCAAAATGACTAAATCTTATTCAATCAGTTAGTATTGCTTCTTAAAAATCAAAGAATTTTAGGGAAATGCGGTGGTTTCAAGAAAGTGAGCGCCTTCAACTAGTAAAGTAAAATTGAAACATCGCATTCCGATCGGCAAATCATTGTGAATTTCCAAAACAATTTTTTTTTCAATTAAATTCACTCATATTTTTTAAATTGTTTCCTTCGGTTATCTCCAAATTAACAGGCTCTTGTTTTCGTGGTGCCTTTACAATACAGCAAACTGCTTGATCGTTACGGTAATAACTTTTCGGCAAAATTGCGAAATCACAGTTGAGTTCGAGACTCAACGGAAGTCATTTTCCAGACATTTCAAGCAAGTACGCTACCTGTGATTGGTCAATGGTCTGTGAAGAATATAACAAGCGCTACAATTGGTCCATTCCCATTTTTCAGAATGCGGATCAGTTTGACATAGTAAATTTGATATGTCGGACACGGAGAGCAAAAATACGCCGTTCAGCAGAGAGCGAACTAAGACCGAATTACGGAATCAGTCTAACCAACCAAAACTTCTATTGAATTCATTAGAATATTCGATTCCAGTAATCAAATTTGGAAACAAGTCTACAAAATTCAAAATAACGTATTTACAAAAAAAAAAAACAAAAAAAAAAAAAGAAAAAAGAAAAAAAAAACTAAATAAGCAAAAGAACATCTTTTTTTTTATCAAGAAATACTTCAGTGATAGTTTCTACACAGTTTGATCTTACAAGTTTTTTTTCTGTCTTAACAGAGACTTCTTGTCTCAAATGCATTAGACTGGTTAATTTCAAAATTGAATATTCAAATCGAATGAAATCCAGATTCAAAGAATGAAATCATTAATGAGCTTTTGGTGGGTACGCTCGAGTTGTTTTGACTATACTTCGGCCATGGGTTAAATACCTAGTCTGTAAATAATTATTTGAAAACTTCGAAGGAAAATTTCATTTCTTCATTGGGGCTCATACCTGTATTAAATCATTTACTGCCTTTCTTGGGCTTGGCGGAAGACCGAAGTAGTTTGTTGGTAAAGCCGAATCGGATTTGTCGAACAAAAACCTAATTCGCTGGAAAAGGGTTTTTTAGCATTTCGCGCGTGTTATTGAGAAGCGCTAAAAATAAACATTTGTAACACATTCCAATACAAATTAAATCAAATCAGAGTAATTTGGAATCGTTTTTACGGGTGTAAAAATTTCGTGACAAAGTTGCGTGACAGCTATTTAGCATCCAATATGAAACAGCGTTGGCTCAGAAACAACTAAGGCCCTGACAAACATGTTAAAATACCAGTTTCTGCAAGTAATATCTCAAGTTTTAGTGTCTTTAGGACGTCACATTCGACCCAAGAATTAATTAAGGCAACAACTTATTCTAAAGAAGAAATTACTGGAGTTTATAAACGTCACTGTAAACTCACAAGAATATTTCTATATCATTCAAAGTCGCTTTGAAAACCAAATACATTCAATTGTATTCATAACATATCAAAGCTACATTTTCACATATCGATGAATAATAAACTCGTCAGAAACTTACCCGGAATGTTGATGATAGCACGACAAACAATCTTTGCAGAATTTGTGTCCACATTTTGTTTGAACTGGATTTCGTAGAACTGTATGACATATAGTACATATATATTCTTCATCGATGTCATTTACAAATTTAAAGTCAAATCCAGAAGGAACAGTTTGTCCTTGATCCATTTCAAGTTCTGTAGAAATTAAAACGGAAAACTTTTCGGAAATAGGAAATAGAAAGTTTACACGTGTGGACAGATGTACAAATCTACGGGCAATGTATTGCTTCACTTGGGTAGTTTGTAATGCGCATGCGTTGCTGTTAATGCGTTGCTGTTAATCATTGTGAATTTCCAAAACAATTTTTTTTTCAATTAAATTCACTCATATTTTTTAAATTGTTTCCTTCGGTTATCTCCAAATTAACAGGCTCTTGTTTTCGTGGTGCCTTTACAATACAGCAAACTGCTTGATCGTTACGGTAATAACTTTTCGGCAAAATTGCGAAATCACAGTTGAGTTCGAGACTCAACGGAAGTCATTTTCCAGACATTTCAAGCAAGTACGCTACCTGTGATTGGTCAATGGTCTGTGAAGAATATAACAAGCGCTACAATTGGTCCATTCCCATTTTTCAGAATGCGGATCAGTTTGACATAGTAAATTTGATATGTCGGACACGGAGAGCAAAAATACGCCGTTCAGCAGAGAGCGAACTAAGACCGAATTACGGAATCAGTCTAACCAACCAAAACTTCTATTGAATTCATTAGAATATTCGATTCCAGTAATCAAATTTGGAAACAAGTCTACAAAATTCAAAATAACGTATTTACAAAAAAAAAAACAAAAAAAAAAAAAAGAAAAAAGAAAAAAAAAACTAAATAAGCAAAAGAACATCTTTTTTTTTATCAAGAAATACTTCAGTGATAGTTTCTACACAGTTTGATCTTACAAGTTTTTTTTCTGTCTTAACAGAGACTTCTTGTCTCAAATGCATTAGACTGGTTAATTTCAAAATTGAATATTCAAATCGAATGAAATCCAGATTCAAAGAATGAAATCATTAATGAGCTTTTGGTGGGTACGCTCGAGTTGTTTTGACTATACTTCGGCCATGGGTTAAATACCTAGTCTGTAAATAATTATTTGAAAACTTCGAAGGAAAATTTCATTTCTTCATTGGGGCTCATACCTGTATTAAATCATTTACTGCCTTTCTTGGGCTTGGCGGAAGACCGAAGTAGTTTGTTGGTAAAGCCGAATCGGATTTGTCGAACAAAAACCTAATTCGCTGGAAAAGGGTTTTTTAGCATTTCGCGCGTGTTATTGAGAAGCGCTAAAAATAAACATTTGTAACACATTCCAATACAAATTAAATCAAATCAGAGTAATTTGGAATCGTTTTTACGGGTGTAAAAATTTCGTGACAAAGTTGCGTGACAGCTATTTAGCATCCAATATGAAACAGCGTTGGCTCAGAAACAACTAAGGCCCTGACAAACATGTTAAAATACCAGTTTCTGCAAGTAATATCTCAAGTTTTAGTGTCTTTAGGACGTCACATTCGACCCAAGAATTAATTAAGGCAACAACTTATTCTAAAGAAGAAATTACTGGAGTTTATAAACGTCACTGTAAACTCACAAGAATATTTCTATATCATTCAAAGTCGCTTTGAAAACCAAATACATTCAATTGTATTCATAACATATCAAAGCTACATTTTCACATATCGATGAATAATAAACTCGTCAGAAACTTACCCGGAATGTTGATGATAGCACGACAAACAATCTTTGCAGAATTTGTGTCCACATTTTGTTTGAACTGGATTTCGTAGAACTGTATGACATATAGTACATATATATTCTTCATCGATGTCATTTACAAATTTAAAGTCAAATCCAGAAGGAACAGTTTGTCCTTGATCCATTTCAAGTTCTGTAGAAATTAAAACGGAAAACTTTTCGGAAATAGGAAATAGAAAGTTTACACGTGTGGACAGATGTACAAATCTACGGGCAATGTATTGCTTCA
This sequence comes from Diadumene lineata, assembly GCA_918843875.1. NCBI lineage: Eukaryota > Metazoa > Cnidaria > Anthozoa > Actiniaria > Diadumenidae > Diadumene > Diadumene lineata. The sequence continues at coordinate 1,028,067 of OU974069.1, forward strand.
CTTGGGTAGTTTGTAATGCGCATGCGTTGCTGTTAATGCAACATTATGTCGAGGTCAAAATGACCAGGGTAATTTCCTGTGGCTTATTCATATCAAACAATTACTGTCGTTCGTTGGGGCTCCTGTGTAATTTTCATTTTTTTTGGGTTTCCTACGGTGGCTCCAAAGGGACATTGTGATATGCCTGCATTTGTCGAGATAAATATCGAGTTAGAAAACAAATTAAAAATGCGAGATAAATAGCAAAAATGCGAGTTAGCAAAAATGCGAGATAGAAAAAATGCGAGATAGAAAAAATGCGAGATAGAAAAATGCGAGATAGAAAAATACGAGATAAAAAATGCGAGTTAGCAAAATACGAGATAGAAAAATATGAGATAGAAAAATGCGAGATAGCAAAAATGCGAGCTGCCAAAAATGCGAGATAACAAAAATGCAAGATAGCAAAAATGCGAGATTACAAAAATGCGAGATTACAAAAATGCGAGATAGAAAAATGCGATAGCAAAAATGCGAGATAACAAAAATAGTCGAGCGGGACTGGGACAAAGTTGTGGCCATGGACGTTTTATCATGGCGGATGTGAAAATAATTGAATGTGTCAGCTATTCAAAAGAAGGGAAATAAAATCCCATAGAAATGCAATAAAACTCGATAAAACTCACCTCATAGTACTCACTGCAAACGATGCAAGACTCCTCGTTTGGGCTTCCTGCGGTCGGCACTTTTGTCATTTTTTGTTTATCTCATAGTTTTCCTATCTCGCATTTTTCTATCTCGCATTTTTGGTATCTCGCATTTTTTCTATCTCGCATTTTTTCTATCTCGCATTTTTGCTATCTCGTATTTTTCTATCTCGCATTTTTTCTATCTCGCATTTTTTCTATCTCGCATTTTTTCTATCTCGCATTTTTTCTATCTCGCATTTTTTCTATCTCGCATTTTTTCTATCTCGCATTTTTGCTATCTCGCATGCATTTTTTCTATCTCGCATTTTTGCTATCTCGTATTTTTGTTTTCTAACCCGATATTTATCTCGACAAATGCAGGTATATCACCATGTCCCTTTGGAGCCACCGTAGTTTCCTGTCCTCCTAAACAAAATTCAAAATGGTTGCCAGCTTGATAACGTTGTTCACTGCAATCTCTGTAAGTTTTCATCGAATTTGTAGATAGTAGAAAATCAACAAAATAGAAACCATTCTCACTTCCAAATAAGGTAAGATTACCAAATATGGTTATGGATGCGAACGACAGTTTTCTTTAAGATGATTGTTTGATATGCATCCCGATCCCCGAGTAGTAGTTGGCACTGGCAATAACTTTGATCTCAGACGAACATCATACAAGGGTTGAGCAAGCTCCGTAAAAAAATAAATAAATAAATAAATAAAAAAGCAAACAAATAAGCCAAAGAAACACTTGGTTGAACCAGTATTAGTACAAAAAATGTAAAGAGTAAAAGACACGACCATTTTTTTCACGATGGGCCGAAAAACTGCAAAGAACTACTGAGTGAAAGTCTAATTATCAGGACCAGTCAATGTAAAACTGTAATTACCGTTGTTAAATATATTTAATCAAGTGGCTTTTACTTTTTTACTCTGTTTTCCTTCTCAGTGTCCACTCCTGATGACACTCAGGTAAATAAATGTATAATTTCGATTTTCCCTATTATTTACTATAAATATACTTAATGAAACAGAAAGATAAAGCTTTTGAAGTTGATAAAATACAAAAAATATTTATAAATAAGAAAACTACACAGCTATGAGTGAGTTGGCAGTGCCTGAACTGAGTACTAAAATAGTAGGCATGTGCTTGCAGAGTGTAGTATTGAAAGAAATACTAAGAAAAAAATATCTAATGCCCTTGGCGGTACTTGAACGAACGTCTTCGGTATTCTAGTCCGACGTGTTAACGACGTCTGTGCTTCTTCAGTCGACCTCGGTAGTAAATATGAAATGAGTTATGTTCTATACTAGAAAGATTACATAATCAAGACTTTTTGCTATTGACCGAATTACCCAATACAATGGCAATATTTGAATGTAATTATGAGATGCACTATAGTCCCAGCTATACTGGCAACATATACGACATATCATTGATACCGAATAACTTCCATGTAAATGCATTATATCCCTGTAAGATGTTTCCATTTACTTGTACTCCAGTGTCGGCCAATATCAATTTTGCTATGCCTTAAGATATTGTCGGAATACCAACACTTTTAAAGCTGTGCATGTTTAAAAACATTTTAGCTCTAGTAAATGTTATATATTTGTGCCACATAATATGACACAAATATATAGCACTTACTGGAGTTATATTTACACTCAGTGTACTCATACGCTGTAGCAAAGCTGCATATATTGTTAATTATGCATTTACTATTTATCTACTTTCAAAAGTATTTCTGTTCTCCAAGATTCATGTGTAACTAGCTCAAGTAAACACCTACAGGCTGGACGTCTAAATTTCCTCCATCGCAGACATTATCGTACAAGAGCTAACTGCTTACACGAGTTTTCATAAAACTGCTTCAGAAGAATCTTTAAGGTACCCCGAGTAAACGCCTACGTGGCGTCTAGTTTAATTTAATGTGCAACCTACCAGTAACAATCACTATTTGACAATTCCAATAATTTGTACTCGTTGTAACCGTTCTGATGGACACTCTGAAGGGGTTAAACCTATTCCAAACTAAAATGGGTTTTTCCAAAATAGGACATTTTCAGTGAAATATTGGATAATTTGACGGAAAAATACACAAATTTGTGAAAAATCAACATTTTTCACTTAAAATTTAAAAATATTGTGAAAATTGAGTATATTTGTATGCAAGAAAAAACAAATTTGTGAAAAATCAACTTTTTTCACTTAAAATTTAAAAATATTGTGAAAATTGAGTATATTTGTATGCAAGAAAAAACAAATTTGTGAAAAATCAACTTTTTTCACTTAAAATTTAAAAATATTGTGAAAATTGAGTATATTTGTATGCAAGAAAAAACAAATTTGTCAAAAATCAACATTTTTCACTTCAAATTAAAAATATTGTGAAAATTGAGTATATTTGTACCATTTACTTTCAAGTCAGTGAAAGACATACAAAATTGTCTAGCTTTTATGGATATGCAGAAATTCTGCATCATCTGAGAATGCAGAAATTATGCATCATCCGACCATGCAGAAATTCTGCATCATCTGACAATGCAGAAATTCTGCATCATCTGACTATGCAGAAATTCTGCAAGCTCTGACAACATTGAAATTGAATTACATATTTTACACACAACAAAATCTTTTATCCAAAATGAGCTATCATAATTATAAATTGCTAACAGAATCAGTTGTTATGTTTAATTACATGTTCATAGATGTGTAATTTTTTCTAGTCATAACCAAATTAGTGCTATTTACTAAAAATTGTGTAAACTCTTGCACACATTTAATGTTCCAATTCCAGTTGATCAGTCGATTGGCATAATTAATATAATACATATTAATTGCCTAAGTTTAGTTATTTATTACTACCGGTAGTGCTATCACACAAAGTTTCTCTTGACAATTAAAGGATTCAATATTCATTTATTTGCCAATAATGTAAATTACAATAATTTCAGATGTTTACAAACAAACTATCCCTTGTATACTGAAAAGTTGTAATAATATCTAACATTATTTGCAAGAGTATTTTTGATTGTCTAAAAATAACAATAATACCATTGTCGAACAATTAGGCAGCTACTGTCTTTGAAGTTGTGGACCTGAAAAACAATTCAAGTTGACTGCTTAGTTATGTTCCCCTCTACTAACTATGGTTATAACATAGATAATAAGAAACATAAAAAAGTAAAGTGCACGCACTAAAATTGTGCAAGATAAATATTACTAACTAGTGGTATTTTATGCAAATTATATTGCTTTATTTTGTTTAATTAGTGCTATTTAGTTATAAATAGTGACAACTGTTGCACACTTTTAGTAAGTGCACTCTATTCATTCAAGCTGAATCACTTTAAAAGTGAAATTTCTAATTTAAAAAAAATAACCAACAACAACAACTTATGTAATGGTTCATCGATTGGTGAACTTCTAGGGAAACAGACGTCTTTCAGACTCTCCAGTCAGTTTAAAAAATCGAAATATCAGTGCACACCATATAAACAGACTTACTAATCATCATATGAACTCATTAAGAGGACCATATTCTTGATTTCGAATCAAACTTATGATCCTAACACAACAATAAACTAAACATCCAACTAACTTACCTCAAACGACGGTCTTTTGCATGAATTATACTCTTAAATTTCTTCACTCATCCTTAGATATCCCTATACAAGTATTTTCAATAATATGCTTCTAGTTCAGAGGTATTTTACATGAAAAAAATAGTCCTTTTGATGTAGATTTGTTATCGCCACACTAGCTTAGTCGACCGCCAAAAATTCGTTTGGTCACATGGCAAGGCCTCTCTTCATTGGTCGTACAAGTCACGTGATGGGATGTTTCGTGTGTTGACATTCCATGACCCATTGTGCAACTAACGGATTTCACGTAGACACGAGTTGTTCCTTGGCTTTCTCTTCGTAAAACAGCGTTCATTCGGAGGTATTATACAGAAAGTATCGTGCTTAAGAAGTGTAAAAGGATCTAGTGGAAAATTCTTCCATTGACGAGGTAAGTTTGACGTGTATTTGATTATTATGAATAATCAATTGAAATGTTTCGAATGTCCATGTTGACATATTTATAAATAAATCATATGATATGATATCAAAATTGATTGATTTATCGGAGAAAACATGAAATATTGTTGTCCAAATGACATGAAAAAAGCTCTTTTATTACTTATTGTTAGGTTGTGAGTATTTAAATATTGTTTCGGCTGATCGATTAGTCAAAAAGCAAATCAAATGAGATTCGAGAGAAGCTTATAATTGACAGCTTTCTTGTTTTCCTGCTAACGGAGCCGCTCTCGTGTTCTCTCCTCTGTCATGTGCTTTTTTCTTTGGAAAGAGACTCTGCTAGCAGCAAAGTCAGTTGTCTCAAAACTATTTCTATTCTGAAATACTCGCTATATTTTTTTAACTTTACCCACATTGTAATAATCCTCTATAAACTCATTGATAAAGTATTATCTTATAATTTCATCTAATTATGTATTCTGTAATCTTAGAGGGCGTACACTAAAAGTATGCAACATAAATACCACTAAATAGTGTTATTTTGTGATAATTCGCTTGTTGAATTAGTGCTATTTAACACTAAATAGTGACAACTGTTGCACACATTTAGTGTTTGCAATCTAAGAACGAAATAAACTTGAAACTTTAATATTAAACATTGAATTGCTGTTTTTGTCGTATCTAAATCTTAAATATTATTTTTGTCAATAGGTCTACTTCTAAGGCATATGCCATCAACATTCAAGTCAGCTCAGAATAGAAGAATCTACTTTTAAGGCCGGTACACACTAGGCGACAAGTCGCAGCGACTTGTCCACTCGACATGTCGCAGCGACAATTTCCTCCCGTGTGTACTAACATTTATTGGCGAAAATTGTTGTCGCCGCGACAGAATTTTGTTGCTGCGACTTGCCAAATGAAATTCAACCGGTTGGATTTGCTGAACCAGTGCACACTGAGGCGACATGTCGCGGGGACATGTCGCTGCGACTTGTCGCCTAGTGTGTGCCGGCCTTTAGGTTTTAAATTCATACACTGAATATCTTGGTTCCAGGTGCTTTCTTTTCGTATTTGATTGTTTGATTATTTTGTCTTCATGATATTTCATAGCAAAACCACTACAAGAAAACCTCTGGAAACAAGATTTTACTGCTTTATTTAAAAAAAAAACCTTTACCACTTTGAAGACATAACTAATTGCCGTAATACATTATGATGTCACATCAGAACAATCCTCAACAATCGATTGTTTACACTCAAAGGATCATGGTCGTCGGATAGGGTTCATATCAAATTCACCAAAGTGTGTGAATAGTATCAAGCACATATAACCACAAACTATACCTGAAAACCAGGTCACTTTAGATGAAACTGTTTTGCTAGTTGCAAATTTTGTTGAATTTTCTATTGAATTTGGAGATTCCATCCCCAAGTAAACAAGCAATGACGTCATAGTGAATTAGGGCAATTGCAAAAATGCTCTGAAATTTTGTCTTTAAATGTATCTCTCTTTTTCTAAATCAGTAGAGCTCAATTGTTAAAATTTCTATTACCATGTTCAAATAACGTTTGTTTATGTCTGAAAACAATACGTTTTCGGGTCTTTTTACAAAACAGTCAATGGAGAATTTCTGCATGCTATGTCTCGTTAAAAAACGTGAGATTTCACTGAAAACAGTCAATGCAGAATTTCTGCATCTTATGTCTCGTTAAAAAACGTGAGATTTCAATGAAAACAGTCAATGCAGAATTTCTGCATGTTATGTCTCGTTAAAAACTTGAGCTTTCATTGAAAACAGTCAATGCAGAATTTCTGCATGTTATGTCTCGCTAAAAAACGTGAGAATTCACTGAAAACAGTCAATGCAGAATTTCTGCATGTTATGTCTCGCTAAAAAACGTGAGATTTCACTGAAAATAGTTTATGCAGAATTTCTGCATAAAATTTCTTGTCAAAAATCGTACATTTTCACGAAATAAATAAATCTGCAGCGAAGTATAGCTGATTTTATACAAAAATTGTAAAAGTTGTAGAATTTCTGCTACTTTTATCGAAAAAATTAGAAATTTAGTGAAATAATTAAAAAATGAGAGGACTAATTTTTGCATTCCGTGATATTTAGTCTTATTCAACAGCGCTTTAGTAACATTTTTCAGAATTCATTGAAATTTGGCATATTCTGGCGAGATTTTTTGTCGTTCCGACAAATACGTGGAATTTTCGATCATGCCATTTTCGATAACATTCCGCGAGAAACGGTAAATTTTCACTGAAAAATGGTAAATTTGGTGAAATTATCTCAATTTTGTCGAAAAAACATCACATTTTCAGTGAAAAATGCTAGATTCTCGCGGGATTTTCCAAATTGGAAAAACCCATTTTAGTTTGGAATAGGTTGTTAAGGGCTCGTTGAATCCTGCTGATACCTGTGACATCATAGTGAAGTCAAAAGGAGGAGAATGTCCAAGACTTGTCATGGTGGGAGGGGCGGCTGCTGGGAACTACGACTATGGTGAACCGAACATACAATATTAGCATCCGTTTTGGGGAGGAACAGGAAGCCCGACACTAAAAACGGATGCGAGAGGAGGCTAATACAATATAAACATAGAACGTTTTTGGATGTTTGTATATGATGGTAGGTTAGACGTAGATAGCTATTAGAATAATTTCAACTGAAATCACTTGTCGCCACAGGAGTGAACCTGTCATGAAGAACAATACCAACAGAAATATCACGATGAATGAGTATTTCAATGGTAAATTCGAGTAATTCTCTTTGAGGAAGAATCTGAATCTCACCCTTGTTTTTTTATTTCATAGGAATACGTGTCCACCTGTAGTTCGAGAAAGTCGTATAAAAGTGTCTGAATTTTCCGTTGCTCTTCCGTTTCTTTGGAATGCGCGTTCATCTGATGTTTGAGAAATTTGTTTGGAATGCGTTTTAATTTCATCAGCTGTTTGAGAGAGTTGTTTTCTTTTTGTAAAGATTTCTGTTTTTCACGTTTCTCTTGTATTTCTTTGGAATGCGTGTTTATATTCTGTTTGAGAGATTTGTTTTCTTCTTGTAAAGATTTCTGTTTTTCCCGCTGCTCTTGTGTTTTGTTCACTAATTATGACTAACGTTTCTGTATTCTCGAGGAAATGAATTATGTAATATATAAAAAACGAGCAGGAGTGTTTATATCCACGATAAAACACGACTTGCGAGTTTTTTATATGACTTCTAAACCAATACATATTTCTCGATATGATTATAAAAGATTTACGCAAAATTTGAGTTCTAAATTTATAAGTGAATTTGTTCTTAAATCCAGTGTACAACTTCGATTTGGCTGACTATAAAGAGAACAATGCGCATTGTAATCAGGCCTTTTAGTTGGACGCTCAACAAATACTATTCAATAAGTTCATTAGTAAGTTAGTCATTTTAGAAATAGTGTTTTTATTAAACAGAAGCACACGTGCAATTTGTTATTCATGTTTGCCTCAAACTAAGATTCTGTGTAATGGGCCATATCATTACGAAGATGTCGCGGTTTCGAAAAGTCAAAACGGCTGAGGAACAGAAAAAAACTTGGAAGATGCTGTTCCTTCGAGTACGAAATATTCAAATAAGTGGGCCTGCAAAATTTTTGCTGATTGGCAGACGCAAAGACAAAATCACGACCCAAAAAATGAAGTTTTCACTTATGAAGTAAAAGAAGTTTCAGCAATCCAAGACTTGTCCCGGCAAATAGATGAGTTTAATGCCGAGTCGATGGATTTTTGGCTAGCTAAGTTTATACAGGAAGTCGCTAAGCAAAATGGAGAACGATATCCACCAAAAAGTATCTAGCTTGCACTGTTAGTGTTCAGTAAACCATGATAGTTATAGAACTGTTTAATAAACATGAGTGTTATAACTGCGATGCAGCCCACAGTTATAACACTCATGTTTATTAAACAGTTCTATAACTATTATGGTTTACTGAACACTAACAGTGCAAATAATAACTTTATCTGCGATAAGAGGTCCAACCATGTGACCTATTGGTGGATTCTCATTGGGCTAGAAGCTCATGAATTGTTAATGAGTTTTAGAATAGAATATGAAAGATTTCTAAAGACTATTATGGTATAGAGAAAGGTTAAAACGTCATCTCGCTTCTGGGCTATTTCTCCATATTGCTGTATATAGTATGCAAACGCTTAATGTGTGGTAAATAGCACTAATTAAACAAAATACAACAATAGAATTAACATAAAATAGCACTAATTAGTGGTATTTATGTTGCACACTTTTAGTGCGTGTATTCTTTATAGTCCTTTGACTATAAGGTAATGCACAATCTAAGTTAAAATGTAATTTACAGTCAAAGGTGACATTTTTATATTTTTATATATCAATCAAATTTCGTTAAATTCTCACTATTGTTCATATTTTCGCTGTCACCTTCAGAACATTGAAATCACAAAAACTTGAGTTCTCTATTATACAGGGAGCTTTGTCATTGAAACAAATCATTGATAATCATATTTATGCAGAGTCCAGTTCTTTACGATTTTACAAAAAATAGCCAATAAAAACGTGTTGCGTTATTACTATTTTTATTATTGTTGTTGTTATGTAATATATAAAAAACGAGCAGGAGTGTTTTATCGTGAGATATAAACACGAGCGCAGCGAGTGTTTATATCCACGATAAAACACGACTTGCGAGTTTTTTATATGACTTCTAAAACCAAAACATATTTCTCGATATGATTTTAAAAGATTTACGCAAAATTTGAGTTCTAAATTTAAAAGTGAATTTGTTCTTAAATCCAGTGTACAACTTCGATTTGGCTGACTATTAAGAGAACAATGCGCATTGTAATCAGGCCTTTTAGTTGGACGCTCAACAAATACTATTCAATAAGTTCATTAGTAAGTTAGTCATTTTAGAAATAGTGTTTTTATTAAACAGAAGCACACGTGCAATTTGTTATTCATGTTTGCCTCAACCTAAGATTCTGTGTAATGGGCCATATCATTACGAAGATGTCGCGGTTTCGAAAAGTCAAAACGGCTGAGGAACAGAAAAAAAACTTGGAAGATGCTGTTCCTTCGAGTACGAAATATTCAAATAAGTGGGCCTGCAAAATTTTTGCTGATTGGCAGACGCAAAGACAAAATCACGACCCAAAAAATGAAGTTTTCACTTATGAAGTAAAAGAAGTTTCAGCAATCCAAGACTTGTCCCGGCAAATAGATGAGTTTAATGCCGAGTCGATGGATTTTTGGCTAGCTAAGTTTATACAGGAAGTCGCTAAGCAAAATGGAGAACGATATCCACCAAAAAGTATCTAGCTTGCACTGTTAGTGTTCAGTAAACCATGATAGTTATAGAACTGTTTAATAAACAAGAGTGTTATAACTGCGATGCAGCCCACAGTTATAACACAACATGTTTATTAAACAGTTCTATAACTATTATGGTTTACTGAACACTAACAGTGCAAATAATAACTTTATCTGCGATAAGAGGTCCAACCATGTGACCTATTGGTGGATTCTCATTGGGCTAGAAGCTCATGAATTATTAATGAGTTTTAGAAGTTTATTTACTACTTACATAATATTACAAGTACAATCTGGTATATCACAATGTTGGTAAGGTTTGAAAGAATAATGTACATAAATTGTACAGCAAATCAATATTCAATTTCAGACTTGTTTGGCTAACAAACAATAGTACAGCCCGCGCAAGAACAGAAGAATTTTAGTAAGGATTAAGATTATAAATCACTAAAAGTTTGTCTATGAAAAATGAAAAAAAAGTATTTAGTGTAATGGTTCGGTTTAATATCTTATTGGACTTCAAATTTACATTAAGATTGAGAGTCATTTCAAATATGGAAAAAAACTTAATGATCATTCGTCTTTTTATCGTTTCGTTTTACACATAAACAATTAAGCACAGTTCATATTTTGTTATAGGAGCCTATGGCTCGCTTAATTTTAACGGTCAAAACTTCGTACGGTATTGTGTTGTCTGGACCTAATTCTCCTGACCTATTTCAGACGTGAAATAATTCCAGCTGCAACCACCAGTCGACACAGGAATGAACTTGTATCGAAGAACAACACCGCCAACGATACCGCAATGAATGAGTATTTTAAGGCTGTAATTTTATTTGAGGAGGAAATCTGCATATCTCGTTGTTCTTTTATTTGTTTGGAATGAGTGTTGATCTGTTCTCTGAGAGAGTTGTTTGCTTCGTATAAAGATGTCTGAATTTCCTGTCGTTGCTCTTTTATTTCTGTGGAAAGTATCTCCATCTGTTCTTTTAGAGTCTTGTTTTCTTCTTGTAGAGAGAACAACATTTCGGTTGTCAGTGCAAGATGGGCTGTAATGACGTGGTCACTTTGCGACTTCTTTGGACCCTTATCATGAAGATAAAAATGAGAATCGTTATCATGAAGTACTAGTATTTGCCAAGGATGCTCATGTATGAAATTTTCCAATCCAATTTTCCTCTCTGTGTCAATGTTCCTCAGTTTTTACGGGTATATAAAGAAATAACAAGATACTACAAGCAAACAGAAAGATGTCAAAACAAAGATGTGTGGAGTTACTGGGAATCGAAGTCTGCGCACCAACTCTTCAATGGTCCATTTTCGAATTCTCTCTTTGCCACACTAAGCCACAATTGTGCGTAAAATATTCAGAAATTTAATTGACTTTTTCACACATGCGCAGACTCCACTTTTCCACGGGCCGTTACTAAACGGAAGAGTATATTAAACCTTGTAAGGCTAAGGCTGTATAAAAGAGAATTCAAAGCTGAACTAATCAGTGTGCTTATAGTTGGTTGGTTGGCTGACTTGTTGGTTGATTGGTTGGTTGGTTAATTGTCAGTGGCATTTATGGTTGCGCCACGAGAGTTTGTTAATGAGAGTTTGAGTCCCACAGAAATTACTAAAAACATTTTACGCCTATTTTTTCTTCTTTTCTAAATACATTAAAACCTTTTGTAATAAATAATTCTTTTTGAAAAGAAGCAACGTACAACTAATTTCAGTGCTGTATTTGCAGCAAAAGGCAGTATGAGATATTTACAAGGATGTGATAACAGTGAGTTGCAAGTTTCTTTCTAGAACTTATAATTAATGAATGAGTGATTTCCAAAGCAAATCAATATCTGTGATGAGTTTATAACTACTGATATACAACTGTCCTAATTTGCATAAACTTAAAACGGGCTTCAATGAGAATCGAACTCATGACCTTTGCTTGGCCAGTGCAATACACTACCAACAGAGGTATGAAGCCACATACGCTGGTGAGCTGGTCAATTTTTCATCGTTTTTAATAGGATCCACATACCATATAAGTGCATCCAAACTGTTTGTAACTGCATTCCACTTTTTTCATAAGACATTCGTCCAAGTGATTGGTTTGACAAGATTGATCATCTGTTTTCTTTGTTGATTTACCCTATAAATAGATAAATTGGATTACCGCCGTATTCAAAACCACGCGGCCACCACAGGCAAAATTCACGACCTGCACTTTGCAATACACTGCCGTCAATCAAACATGTGACGTCATTTAAACACCAAGAGCGTCTTTTTTATCGCAACTGTTTGGAAAGATACACCCGTTCGATTTAGCAGATAGTGAACTCGACCTGAACACCGAGTATGTAAATATTCGATACGGTTCTGTTTGTAACAGTATCTAGTTTCATATAAATGTTATGCAAATTTTGTAACGCACGTACTATTATGTCACGCATGTAAAAGCACTGATCACGTGAAGTAATTTTCCATGTGCTATGTTAGACATGCTGAAAAAAACATTAACTTGACTTTACAACAAGTTTTACACTAAATACTCCTATATCTGTCTTTTCACGCGCGTATCTTAATAGTAGGGAGGTTTAGCATGACGTTTTGTGCGAGATACCGCGAACCGCTAACTGCAGTTTGAGGCCAGCGGTTAGCAGTTTGAAGTATTAATTAGATGGTTTTGTATTTTAGCAAAGAGTAAAACAACAACAGTGAATTGATTCAGTAATGATCAACGAAGGCATGATTACTATGTGAAAATAAAAACCATGAATCAGTACTTCAACATAATTATTAGATAGAGTGTAATTTACGAAAACAATGAGACTTGACGGGCGCGATGTTTGTTTTAATTGACAAGGTATGTCACCAATTCTATTCTATTTACACCAAAAAATATGGCCCACAAAGGCTTTAGAAATCTATATATCAGAACGGAATACACTAAACCACAGTTCTTCCCAATTAATCACCTATAAAATCTTGAAGGAAAACACTTACCGGAAACCCCGGGGGGGGGGGGGGGTTACTACCCTATATCGACTATACTACACAGATTGTTGAATTTAGGTAGAAAAACAACAATTAGAAACGTTTTGTGTCCACAATATATTGTTGAACTGCCGAAAAAAGTTTGCAATTGTCATTCGCATTTAAATTATTGCAGCCATTCAGTAACCAGTTCAATTTCTGTTTTAATTTTCCATTTATCCATACATTTCCTAATATATCTGCAGCAGAGGCAAGTAAAACTTCCCTTTGAGCAGCATAATTTGGGCAAACTAATAAATAGTGTAAAATAGTTTCACTTTCACAATTACAATCACAGAGTGGCGTAGATGAACAGTTAATTTTATATAAATATTCATTTAAAGCACAAGCTTCCAATCTTAAGACTGGGAATCACTTAATGTCACCCATGACTGGAAGAATAATTTTTTTGCAAAATTCTCATTATTTGCCTGAATAAAGGTCTTAGTATCACATTTATATTGGGAAAGTTTTAGATCGATTTGAATTTTAGTTTTCGAGTTATGGGCAAAAATGTGAAATTTGACCTCATCAACAGTTTTTCACGCGTGTTCGAGTGTTCTTCGATTGAAGCAAAAAATCACTTAAATTTCGCAAAGTTAAGCAAAATAAATATATCACACCTAAAGAAAACATAATGGAGAGTATCTGAGGCCATTTTATTTTCAAAAAAAGCATATGTAAAATATTTTGCAGATTTTTCAATATTTTGTAATTTTCCACTAGTGTTTTTGTATGCCATGTTTAAGCGGCTATATCTCCACTGGTACATCGATTAGCACAGAAATATCAATGCAGCATTGAAAACACACTCCATACATGACTTTTATCCCAAAACATTTTGGGGCAATTTAAAAGTGAGCTCGAACGAGCGTTGTCAACATACCTGATTTTCGTGCATGTTTGACCTTGTGAGCCGTAACGGTCGCCGTGATGTCAACACAAACTACTAGTCATGTCGAGGTCTATTTCGACGAAAACCAAAAATCAACATCCCAAACCACAGTAGAATTAGTTCTTTGGCATCAGATAATCCAGAAGAACGACCATAAGGGGAAACATCGATCAAAGTGTAACTACAAAACTCCATTGCTGTTGTGTTTCGTAATCGAGTAAAATTTAGCATCAACAATTCGACGCTGAAAATTGACAAAATAATAGCTTACATAGAGTTGATGCAATGAAACGCTAGTTGAAGAGTTGAAGCTTTGTACGGATGGAATTCCTTGCCTTATTTTGATTGGTTTCAAAACAAAATTGTACTCTCGCGATCGTGAGAACAGAGATCAAAATTATCGATTAGTCGTTTTGTGACAAAATACACAGGAAACCCAATAATCAAGGTATTTCGAGAAGATAAAAAGTTTGTTTTCTTCTATGTCAAAAGTATGTTGAACATTAAAATGTGGCAAAAGCTACCTGCTGTTCAAAAAGTGGCATAATAAATAGCTCCCCCCTGCGCCGGTCGCAAACTGCTTTCGCCTGTTCATGGAAAGTGAAACTAGAGAGTAAATTCACAGAATAACAAATAAATGAGGTACAAATATGAATGGTCTAGGGTTGAAAAATAATAAGGAGTTGTTTCCAATACGCGGTCACGGACCAACGGACTAAAACAAAACAAAAGCAAAAATAAATAAATAAATAAATAAATAAATAAATAAATAAATAAATAAATAAATAAATAAATAAATAAATAAATAAATAAATAAATAAATAAATAAATAAATAAATAAATAAATAAATAAATAAATAAATAAATAAATAGATAGATAGATAGATAGATAGATAGATAGATAGATAGATAGATAGATAGATAGATAAATAAATAAATAATAAATAAAATAAATAAATAAAATAAATAAATAGATAAATAAATAAATAAATAGATAAAAAATAGATAGATAGATAGATAGATAAATAAATAAATAAATAAACGAATGAACGAAGGAATGAATGAATGAACGAATGAACGAACGAACGAATGAATGAATGAATGAACGAATGAATGAATGAACGAATGAAGGAAGGAATGAATGAATGAACGAATGAATGAATGAACGAACGAACGAACGAACGAACGAACGAATGAATGAATGAATGAATGAATGAATGAATAAAATAACATGAAATTCTCTTAAAATGAAAGGAAATTATTATGCAGAGAACAGAACAAGAATAACGGAATAATGGAATAAAACGAACTATATAAAACTAAAAGGAAAATCGAAAATCGAACAAAAAAGAACTCTACTAAAACGAAATGAAATAAATTGAAACGTAAAAAAAAAGAATATAATAAAACGAAATTATGGAATTTAACGAAAGAAAGCGAAAAAGAAATGAAATGAAAATTGACTATAATAATCGCATTCATAAAATTGAATAGAATGTCCCACTACGCACTTTGCGAACGTGTAAAGAAAAATCGATATCGGCAGTCCATAGTCCAATCTATATTTTGCACACTATAGCACAATATAATATTGTATCTTATCAACTAGTGAGTAAACATGGACTGCACACCGTGTTACATAGTTTCTTGAGCAACATACGGAGATTTTTTGTATTAAACTACCTCAAATTATGGAGTTTCGGTACTGACTAATTCTCCTTATATTCTGTCTATTTGTTAAACTTCAGCTGCGGTGTTTCTTTAGAACCAATTCTCAACTTATGTTTATTGTTGCTCTGTAATATATGTAACATGGTGTGCGGTCCATGTTTACTTAATATTATAAAAATATGAGGTACTCTACTGTGCAATAGTTCAGAACATGGTGTATAACTTACTATGGACTGCCCCGATCATTTGTATTCTGCTAAAATTATAATATATGGTGAAATAAAAATTTTCCTTTTAGTTTTATATAGTTCGTTTTATTCCATTATTCTTGTTCTGTTCACTGCATAATGATTTCCTTTCATTTTAAGAGAATTTCATTCATTCATTCATTCACTCATTCATTCATTCAGGGTCCTGAAGGGGTAAAACGGGAGCCGGGATTGGCCCTATTTTAGGCCGGGAAAACGGGATTTGGGTCGCCGGGAACGGGATTCAATATGCCTCAATGGGAACGGGATTTTCTCAACATGTCTCAAATCTCTCCTGTTTGAAGTGTCTTTATCAGAAGTGATAATAAAAAAGAGTAAAAGTCATGAAAGAATTGAAGTACTTTATGCTATTTTTAACATGTTGACAGTTATAACAAGGCCCATAATCAAAGAGGTCCCTAATCCGTAAGTTTAGGGCATTTTGGTCCCTTGAACCTGGGAATTTACGTTCAGCGGTCTCATACTGCACTAGCATTCATTCATTCATTCATTCATTCATTCATTCATTCATTCATTCATTCATTCATTCATTCATTCATTCATTCATTCATTCATTCATTCATTCATTCATTCATTCATTCATTCATTCATTCATTCATTCATTCATTCATTCATTCATTCATTCATTCATTCATTCATTCATTCATTCATTCATTCATTCATTCATTCATTCATTCATTCATTCATTCATTCATTCATTCATTCATTCATTCATTCATTCATTCATTCATTCATTCATTCATTCATTCATTCATTCATTCATTCATTCATTCATTCATTCATTCATTCATTCATTCATTCATTCATTCATTCATTCATTCATTCATTCATTCATTCATTCATTCATTCATTCATTCATTTATTTATTTATTTATTTATTTATTTTTGCTTTTGTTTTGTTTTAGTCCGTTGGTCCGTGACCGCGTATTGGAAACAACTCCTTATTATTTTTCAACCCTAGTCCATTCATATTTGTACCTCATTTATTTGTTATTCTGTGAATTTACTCTCTAGTTTCATGACTTTCCATGAACAGGCGAAAGCAGTTTGCGACCGGCGCAGGGGGGAGCATTTATTATGCCACTTTTTGAACAGCAGGTAGCTTTTGCCACATTTTAATGTACAACATACTTTTGACATAGTTATCTCGAAAAAAAATAATGTGAAGTTTTTCCTTATATTTGATAAATGTTATTTTTGAGATAGAAGAAAACAAACTTTTTATCTTCTCGAAATACCTTGATTATTGGGTTTCCTGTGTATTTTGTCACAAAACGACTAATCGATAATTTTGATCTCTGTTCTCACGATCGCGAGAGTACAATTTTGTTTTGAAACCAATCAAAATAAGGCAAGGAATTCCATCCGTACAAAGCTTCAACTCTACAACTAGCGTTTTATTGCATCAACTCTATATAAGCTATTATTTTGTCAATTTTCAGCGTCGAATTGTTGATGCTAAATTTTACTCGATTACGAAACACAACAGCAATGGATTTTTGTAGTTACACTTTGATCGATGTTTCCCCTTATGGTCGTTCTTCTGGATTATCTGATGCCAAAGAACTAATTCTACTGTGGTTTGGGATGTTGATTTTTGGTTTTCGTCGAAATAGACCTCGACATGACTAGTAGTTTGTGTTGACATCACGGCGACCGTTACGGCTCACAAGGTCAAACATGCACGAAAATCAGGTATGTTGACAACGCTCGTTCGAGCTCACTTTTAAATTGCCCCAAAATGTTTTGGGATAAAAGTCATGTATGGAGTGTGTTTTCAATGCTGCATTGATATTTCTGTGCTAATCGATGTACCAGTGGAGATATAGCCGCTTAAACATGGCATACAAAAACACTAGTGGAAAATTACAAAATATTGAAAAATCTGCAAAATATTTTACATATGCTTTTTTTGAAAATAAAATGGCCTCAGATACTCTCCATTATGTTTTCTTTAGGTGTGATATATTTATTTTGCTTAACTTTGCGAAATTTAAGTGATTTTTTGCTTCAATCGAAGAACACTCGAACACGCGTGAAAAACTGTTGATGAGGTCAAATTTCACATTTTTGCCCATAACTCGAAAACTAAAATTCAAATCGATCTAAAACTTTCCCAATATAAATGTGATACTAAGACCTTTATTCAGGCAAATAATGAGAATTTTGCAAAAAAATTATTCTTCCAGTCATGGGTGACATTAAGTGATTCCCAGTCTTAAGCGAGTGTGCAATATGGACGCACATCTTGATATTGAAAAATTGAATAGTTTGTTATATTTCGTAGTACAAAATTTGTCACAAATTTGATTCTTAAAACTTCTTAAAGATTTTGATTCTCTCATTTCTATGTCTAAAGAATTCCATTTGTTTACGGTTGCTGGAAAAAAAGAACTTTTAAAGCGTTCGATTCTACATGAGAAAGGGCTTAAATTAATATAAAAATTAGGTAAACCTAATAGCGGAGCTCCAACAAAATGGCTAAAATCAATATAGTTATTCGGATAATTTTAATTGGTGCGAGCACAATGTTATATAATTTGATATGTTTTTATGGCAAAACAAAAATGCTTCCTTTGCAGCAACTTAATGTTAAGTGCTTTACAGAAATATGACCTGAACACCTAACCCTATTTCAGCTATTAACCACCCTCCCCCTTCCTTTCTGCACAAAAATGAATTAATGCACCCTCTCACTTTGATAGCCTTTGCTTATCAGAACACCAGCAAATATGGATGACATTTGTAGTCTTTATTGTCTACAACAATTAATACAGCTACAACAAATCAGTAAAGTAAAAATTATAATTACATCTATGATTATAATTTAAATTATTTACAAGTGCCTGGCTGATATGAACAACCGGTTGATAAATAAATAGCATGGAAAAACAACAACTGTGCTGAAACGTAGTGCCCATCCATTGTAAACACATTTTACTCTTGGGTTGAGAGCAGTAAAAACACGTAACAACAAAACGCAAATTATGTTGATCATATTATTATAGATATAGCTGTTCTTGATATGGTTGTCTTGTTGAAATACTGATTTAGTAAATAGCAAAGTCATTTGCATATTTCATGATTTTTATTTTTAAAGAAACGATGAGTCAAAATTTACAAAATAACTTCTTCACATAATTATAACAACTATGTAACTATATAATATGTGCTGCTTTATATTAAAAACAAGAAAATTAAAAAAACATGATATATGCAAATGATATTGTTATTTACTAAATCAGTATTTCAACTCGACAACCTTTTTAAGAACAGCTGTATGTTGATGTTCAATAATATTTTAAATTAAGTTAAAATTGTACATTTTTTCAAACCTGTTTTGAGAGATCATTATTTCTTATATCTTTATAATACAATTGTATTATAAAGATATTAGAGATAAAAATATCAATTAGTATGTTTGAGGTCTTTAATAGTGAACAACTGCCAAGTGTGTCTTGCCATTTCTACCTGTGAAGAATCAAACAAATAGAATGACTTAGAACACATTATTGACTTTGTGAAATGCAATGAAAATTGGAAGACCACTAAATTCACTTTGTGTCAGAATGCAAAATTTACAAATGAAATTCCACCATTTAACAAGAATTAATGAAACTTCCATGAACATATTTGACCATTTAGGGTTATTTCCTCTGCCTCTCTTATCAAATACAAGCAGCATTTTTTCATTTATTCTTCAATGTCAAATATAACTGTTACAGTCTCTGATAACAAAATACTAAACAAACACACATGTATAAGCTGCAAAACACTGATAAAGAGATTACAGCTAACAAATAAACAAACAAAAATCTAATTTAACATAAAAAAACTGAGCAAATAAAAAAAATGAGAAAACAGTTCAATGTTCAATTTAATGTCAAAAAGAGAAATGATTTTAAAACAATGCAGTAGTCAAGTGGGATTTGAGCCAAATTAGCCTCCACTGTCTAAAAACATTGGTTTTAAGCTTAAATATTGCCATATTGTATTTGTTGATATGCAAATCTAAAAGCTCAAAAAATTGCAAAATCCTAACTCGTAAGACTTGTAACTTGTAAAAAAATCTGCTCATACAATGGGAAAATCACAAACCAAATATAGCTAGTAATTTTAGTTAAGATTGTTGCTGTATTGGTTGGTTATGTCCATGAAATATGACAGAATTTGGATTTTTTTCATTCATTTGTTTAATTGGAATTGATGGAAATCATATTTATGTACGAAAGTTTAATTTTAGATAAAAATATGTTTATGTAAAAACAATTAATATGTCAAAGATTAGCAATGCTAAATAGTACAATTTTATGCTAACTGTATTGTTTTCCATTGTTGGATCAGCACTATAATATTGTTCTAGTAAATAGTATCTATCAATGTCACTTATCCATAAATGTAATTTGTTTACCCTCATACACATTATTACAGATGTAGTGAGAATGAAAACCAATGGTTTCAGTTGTACATATACTTTGCAATAACAGCTCATCACTATAAACTCATGTTCTAGAATATTATGACTCATCTCTTATCTGAGTGTGAATTAAATGCTGCTTTAAGTTATTTTCTCAAATAAAAATGTCAAAACTTAAGTAGTGGCTTTTTTAACAAATTGCATAATATTTTCTTGGCCATATATATTTCAATGCAATTCTTAAACATAATTTCTCAACTACAGAAAAACTAGAAACGCGAGTGTAGAGTAATTTTGTTTTCAAAACTAATGAGGACATTTTGAGCATTTTAAACTGAACATTTTGTACGTAATCAGCCGGCAAATAAATTTACATGATTTAAAAGACAGACATTTTACTCTGACTACAAGGTATTTAGGCTTATATACTGGCTTATATAATAAGGTAACTAAGTTTGTAAACGAAACTAGGCTAAAGAAAGACTTCACGAAGAGAATTTCAGAAATAAAAGTGTATTGTTGGAGAGAAAACACTAACCTGCACTTCTCCAGTGATAATGCTAATTTACAAAGGACAAAAGGTCATTGAAATAATTGTGCAAATCCATAAAGGATTGCTTTTACAGCCAACGTTAACGACAGCCGACACTCCACACAAGTAGTCCGCCATTTTCTTCTACGAGAGATTTGCGGTTGCTATGTCAACGAATCGACCACTGTCGTTGCTTGAGAAATAAAATCGATTTATTTTTGTAAATTTTTCTTTCTTTCTTAGTGATTAAATTAAAGCAAAAATAATACTACGTTTTCGCTTCTTACCAGAGACAGATGACTCCTGATCTCTTGCTTTTTTCTTCTTCCGAAGCCATTTGACTCAGTTGAATGAATCCATGAGCGCCTTCAGTCATTTCGTATGTTGTCCTTTTCCTTTTGCTTTTTTTGTGAGGATTCCTCCTTATCTAAAATTGTCTTTTTATGATTCAGTAAAGTTTTCTATGATTGTCTTTGTTGACCATTTACTATCTGCTTAGGTAAAATTTCTTCTACACTTGTCAGTTGACGCTTTCTTTCTCGCTCAGCTCGCTTTGCTTTTCTTCGTTGAAAGTCCTTCGTGTTTCTTTTCCTAGTCTTTGTTGTTGTTGTTTTTTTTCTTACTCGGTCAAAACACTTTCACCAGCGGCTTAGCTTTACCAGTTTCTTTCTTCTTGTCCATTGTAGAAATATTTTTTTTAGTTTTAAACAGTGAAAACCAGTCTTTTTAAGGTTTTAGTAAACTGAACATAATTTGCTAAAGACTTTTTTTGTGTGCTCAGTGTGTCGAGGACAGCAAATTTCCTATGTTTGTCACGAGTCTAAAATTTGTCAAAGTTGTGGCGCGAAAACTTCGGCTCACTAAAACTGGTCAGCAAGTTTGCGTGTGAGTGTACACGGACGGACGACGTATGTACGTATGTATGTATGTATGTACGGACGGACGTTGTACGTCTTTTCGAATTTCGGGCTTCCTGTGGTCGATTTCAAATGAGCTCCATGGTTTACCATATTTTCTTAATTATGGTGCTCCGCTTGCGCGGGCCTTCGGCCCGCGCGGAGCTCCGCTATAACCTGATCTCAAAGAACGGTTTGAACGTTGATTTACTGTGGAAGGTAGTAATTCAGACAAATAGGGTGGTGTCGCTTTTGCTACAATTTTGTACATGATGGCAAGTTGGTGAATCATGCGTCTACGACTTAATTCATCCCAAGCTAGTTCTTCGCGTAAAAGTTTGGAACTTGTTCCCTTTATTGCACCTGTGACTACTCTGGCTGCTTCGTACTGAACATGTTCTAAGAGATCTTTTTCAGTGATCGTACAATTATCCCAAATAGCATCGCCATATTCTAGAAGTGGTCGAATAAGGCTTTTATACAGACATATAAGAGTCGATCTATCTAACCTGTATTTTACAGCCTTCAATAAATTTAAGCGTCGGAGTGCTTTATCAGTTATTTTAACTATATGATTCTTCCATGACAAATTTTTATTCAAAGTGTTCCCAAGATGCTCATGATAATCAACTTCCTCAATTTTATTATTGTCCATATATAAGATAGGGTGATTGACCTTAGATTTTAATGAAAAAGTCATGCTTCTAGTTTTTGTTGCATTCAAAGTAACCTTCCACTGTTTAGCCCACTCACTAATCTTTTCAAGGTCACCATTTAAGCTATTTGCTGATTTAGAAGGATCGTCAACTATTTCAAAAAGTGTTGTATCATCGGCATAGATGTAAGGTTGAGTGTTCAGACCATTAACTATGTCGTTTATGTAAATCAAAAAGAGGAGTGGTCCAAGCACAGACCCTTGTGGAACCCCTGCCCCAATGCTCCTCCACTCAGAACTTTGTCCATCAATTACAACCCTTTGTTCCCTGTTCTGTAAATAACTTTCAATCCATCGCAAAAAAACACCTCCCACCCCAAGAGACCTAAGCTTACACAATAAACCTCCATGCCAAACTTTATCAAAAGCCTTACTAATATCAAGAAATACTACTCTTACCTCTTTACCTTTATCTAAACATTGATGTATTTGATGCACTAAATGAATAAGCTGATACACTGTTGAATCACCAGGCCTGAAACCTGACTGAAATTTGTACAAGAAATTTATGCCAAGTAGATAATTGTATAAACGCGAAAAGGCGATTTTTTCAGCAATTTTAGAAAGAGAAGGCAATAAAGATACAGGGCGATAATTTGCTTTTAGATGGCGATTATCTTTTTTAAATAAGGGAATAACGTTGGCGCGCTTCCACATTTTTGGGTACTGACCTAGCGAAAAAGATAAGTTAATAAAGTCTGTAAAAGTTGAATGGAAACACTCAGCGCATAGCTTAATAATTTTATTCCCAATTTCATCATATCCACAAGCCTTTGACGTATCAACATTACTCATTAAGTTCAAGACCTCAGTCTTTGTTGCATGAATAGCTTTCAGTGAACTATTAATTAAAAAAACCGGCAGAGTAGGAGGAACATCATTTGAATCCATTAAAAACGTTTGCTCAGTAAAGTGTTTATTGAAAAGACGTGCTTTTTCCTCCGGGAGCACAACATGAACATCATTTTCTATTATAGTTGGAATTGAGGGCAAACTATTATTCAATAAACGCTTTGAAATTGTCCACCACTTTTTATTTCCGAGTGACGTATCACTTAAACTATTGTTTGCTTTTTCATAATACATTTTCTTTGCACTACGTATTTTAGAGACCGTATAATTGCGCTGTCTTCTGTAACGCTCCCAGGAGATTTCAGATTTTAAACGATTATGCAAACGTAAAAAACGATCACGTTTTCGTATAGCTAAACGGACCTGCCTATTCATCCAAGGTTTATCATTGTGCCTAATTGTGATGGTTTTATATGGAATGTGTTTTTGTACAATGGATTTAAATTGTGAAAAATAAGCATCATAAATAGCATCAATATCGAAACCGTTAGTAAGGAAATGATTCCAGTTTTCATTAACTAAATCATTATTTAACTTTTCAGTATCAACGTCATTAAAATCCCAAACTTGTCTTTTAAAAGAATTTGGGGCATAACTTTTAACGTCTAGTTCAGCAATAATAAAACAATGATCACAATTTGCTGGTGGACTGAAAACTTTGTAATCTTTAAATAAATTTGAATTGTTAGTTAAAATAAGGTCCAAATTTGTAGCACTATTTCTAGAGAAACGCGTCGGTTCAGTAATAATTTGCGAGAGACCGTTTCTAAAAAGAAAGCTATGAAATTGACGACCTATCGGAGTGCCCTGTGACGGATTTTGAGGATTATAATGAGCATTGAAATCACCGAGTAAAATCATATTATATCTTATTGGTAACTGATTTATCTTATCCACAGAAGATTGAAAATTATCAAAGAAAGTTGTAATCGAAATAATATCATTATCTGGTGGTCTGTAGCACGCACCAAACAAAAAATCTAAATCCTTAATTTTACATTCAATCCAAAGACATTCAAAATCACTGATAATCAAGTCGTCTCTTTGTTTAACTACAATACAATCTGAAGTATAAAAAGCGACACCGCCCCCTATTCTTCCGCTTCTATCCAATCGAATAATTGTGTTGTATCCCTGAATACAAAGACTCTCATTAGAAATATGATCATTGAGCCATGTTTCTGTCAATCCAAAAATACTAACATTATTTTGCCTAACTAAGTATGAAATTTCATCTAATTTATTTCCAGCAAGTAAACTTCTAACGTTCAAAAGGCCAATAGTTAATGATTTAGGAGATAATGGACCTGGATTTGTTTCAATGTCATTTGCTAAAATTAACCTAAGAATTAAACAGAAAAGGCAAAATCCTAACAAACCAATTCCAAACAGATATTTGATACTTAAATAATATTTAAATTTCGAGATCAAAATTTTGACTCTATTAAAAAGCCCAATTGCTGCTCGATAAATTTCGAGGTCAAAAGAAATTATTTTACATTCAGGAAATTGGCAGGAACAAGATCGTTGACTTTAAAAAAAAGATAAGAGCAGCACGTGTGTCTGAATTGATATACTTATACAAATCATATAATGTTTGTAAACAATTGTAATTTGTCATAAACAGGGTATGGAAGCTAGCTAGGTATTTTTTGTCATAAACAGGGTAACCCCTACAGGATCCCAGCGGAACACCCCTACCCAGATCTGAAGGGAGTACCCCCCGGGCCGGAAACAGGCCCCTCTCCAGTAGAAACGTAAACGTCAAACCTCTAACCTAACCGCAAAGGAAATGTCACGTGATATTTTGCAGTTAGCGGTTCGCGGTATCTCGCAAAATACGTCATGCTTAACCTCTGTAGTATCGTCAATCCAACTCGTGTGAAAACGATTCTATATATCATTCATACTTACAAGAACGTTTCTGAGCTCTCCTTTCCAGTCACACCCTTCGTTTGGACAATGAATGATAAATGATAGAATCTTACGCTCAGTCGCCGAGTCTTCGAATACCTTAAAAGATTAATGAAACAATGGTTAAATGAAATTATGATAGCGTGAGTCATTTTCGTACTTAGTTGGAAACAGTACGGTTGGGATATAGCTACGATGCAGCAGATGACTAGAATGTTTTCTTAGAAAAAAACGGTTGTGATACTATGCGATACTGTTTCCTACTCATGCAACACAAACGACCCTATAATGAAATAGAATGTAAACGTGAACACCAAGAGCTCATTTGTTTTCACTTCAATGACAATAATAGACTAGTTCGTCATTGCTCAGGCTAAGCCTCAATTGTAGGTAAATTAACAAAAGAGTCAAGACAAAACCATTGGTATTTATATTGTTTTTGGATTGGTTCATTCCCACGGGATGTACCTCGTACAAAATATGTCACATACTATCGAGGTTTTGTCTGAGCAATGAAGAACATGAAACTGGACTAGTACCCTCCCAGGGTGTAGGGGAGGGGGTGATCTGCAATCCAGTTTCTATTCAAGACAATAAGATCTCGAAAATCCATACCCTATTCAAGAGAAATTGGTCAAATGTACATGTTATCCATCCCGTAGAGATGTCAATATGTCACTATTATTCATTTGCACTTTAGGTTATATTAGATGAAATATTAACACCTTGTTTAAGACATAGTAAACATAGGGAAACTACACCCCTATTCAAGAGAACTGAAGATTGAAAACGTGAAGACGGAAAACCATGCCCTATTTGGCAGAAAGTCTCCGTATGGTAAATATAAGGGCGTATTCACCCCCACCCCACCCGGGCATAACCTCCAAATCGTCTGAAGGTATAGACTCCTTGCCAAATGAACTTCAGTTATTCTGAGTAATAATCATATATTAATTAATCTATTAATGGAAATAATGGAAATTATATGGTAATAAACAAACAGATATGAATGAATGTGATCATGACATTAAAGCAGCCCGATCGATCTGGAGGACACAGCCAAAGATTTTTCCTCTTTTGGGAGCTCCATTGTTTTGTCCTCCAGGTTGAGTTGCATTCCAACGAACTGCAAGGAGTCTATTGTGGGGATGCAAAAGAGAGTATAATAGATTCTTAAAACCATTTTAAATTGAAAATGACAAACCTTACTTGGTTTAAATCGAGTTTCGTCCTGTCAAACGGGTATTGTTCATTTCTATATAAAGGAGAAAAATAAGTAAACAAACAAACTACCAAACCAAGCGAACGAACGACTGATCGTCACATACAAACAGACAGACAGCTGATAGGAAAATCATTAAATAAAGACAAACTATCAAGATACTAAGTAGTACTAATATAGTAGGCTTTAAAAGACTATGATGTTATTTTAATCAAGCCAAGACTTTTAATCAAGACAACAGTTGATATCAAACTGCATATCACGATTTCTTGATATAGGTTGAACCAATTTCTTTCGAATCACTCTACAGTATAAAATGGTGCCAAATTAAGCAACAATATGCTTTAAATAGTTGACTTAGATACAAAATAGACACATGCATTTTTGGATAATAATTCAAATGCATTGTTTTCACTCTGTTTTACCTCACATAAAAAGTCTCCCGTTTATATCTAAAAAAACGCTCTCATAGATTTCGACTGAATTCACGTGGGTAAAGGATAATTACGTCAGCTATAAGAAATCGTGAGACTTTTTATAACTAGGATTAAAAGCTGAGAATTTTAAGAATATGTGAAAAGAGGAATTCCCCTTTAGCGTTGCCATAGTGACGCCGATCGCCCTATAACATACATCTTAAAAAAAAACTTCAATCCTTACTCAATACTCCTGTAGTAATCAATTTACCGTATGTTTTTCTGTAGACGGATGGTAGGGTTTTGAAAGTGATTTGTGTGGCTACTTTGAAACTGGGGTTAACTACCTTTGCAAGTTTTTTTCTGTCTCAAACGTCGACTTATTGTCTCGAATGCATTAGACTGGTTGATTTCAAATCGAATAATCAAATCAAGTTTCAAAGAATGAAACCAACAATGAACTTTTGGTGGGTACGCTCGAGTTGTTTTGACTGTAAGCGAGACGTCTAGTCGAATAATCATTCAGCTTTACCAACAGACTGTACTTCGGCCATGGGTTAAATACCTAGTCTGTAAATAATTATTTGAAAAATACGAAGGAAAATTGCATTTCTTCATTGGGGCTCATAGCTGTATTAAATCATTTACTCCCTTTCTTGGGCTTGGCGGAAGACCAAAGTAGTCTGTTGGTAAAGCCGAATCGGATTTTTCGAACAAACATTCCGGTTTTTTGCCTGCATGAAAGCATATTATTAATAGCCATCGTAGATTGCTGGAATAACCTTTAGTCATTTTGACTCAAGATAGCTGGTTTTATGTGGTTAATTAAGTTTTTCCAGCTAGTTTTGGAGCATTCGTACTAACTATTACAAATGTCCGGCCGCTTCCAATAATAGCCATGGAAACGCTTTGATTTACACCCACCAAAAACCTAATTCACTGGAAAAACTTTTTTAGCATTTCACGCATGTAATTGAGTAGTACTATAAATAAACATTTATAACACATTGCAATCCAAATTAAATCAAATCGGAGCAATTTGGAGTTACGGGTGTAAAAATTGCGTGACAAAGTTGCGTGACAGCTATTTAGCATCCGATATCTCTGCTACCAAACACCGCAGGCAAACAAAGGAAGCGATTCAAATTCTCAGAAACAACTAAGGCCCTGACAAACATGTTAAAATACCACTTTCTGCATGTTATATCTCAAGTTTTAGTGTTATTAACGAACTAATTAAGTCAATTAATTAAGACAACAACTAATTATAAATAAGAAATTACTGGAGTCATACTATGCTGAAGTTTATAAACGTCACTGTGAACTCACAAGAATATTTCTATATCATTCAAAGTCGCTTTGAAAACCAAATACATTCTATTGTATTCGTAACATATCAAAGCTACATTTTCACGTATTGATGAATAATAAAATCGTCAGAAACTTACCCGGAATGTTGATGATAGCACGACAAACAATCTCTGCAGAATTTGTGCCCACATTTTGTTTGAACTGGATTTCGTAGAACTGAATGGCATATAGTACATATATATTCTTCATCAATGTCATTTACAAATTTAAAGTCAAATCCAGAAGGAACAGTGTGTCCTTGAGCCATTTCAAGTCCTGATTTCTAGAAATAGAAACGGAAAACTTTTCGGAAATAGGAAAGTGAAAGTTTACACGTATGTAAAGCTGTCTACGGTTCATTTATATCATTTGGGTAATTTATAATGCGCATGCGTTGCTATTCAAGCAACATAATGTCGAGGTCAAAATGACCAGGGTGGCTTATTCATCCCGGCCCCCGAGTAGTAGTTGGCACTGGTAATAACTTTGATCTCAGACGAACATATACAAAGGTTTTACAAGCTCCGTGAAAAAAATAAAAAAGTAAATAAATAAATAAATAAATAAATAAATAAATAAATAAATAAATAAATAAATAAATAAATAAATAAATAAATAAATAAATAAATAAATTAATTAAAAAATAAATAAATAATAAAAAATAAAATAAAATAAATAAATAAATAAATAAGTAAATTAATAAATTAATTAATTAATAAATAAATAAATACTTTTTTTATTATTATTTAAATAATTTTATAATTTATCGAAGAAAACTTAAAAACCTAAAAATTACATACACTCTGAAATTGAATTTAAAATACAAATTAACAATAGTAAAAATCTAGAGTTTTACTAAAAATAATGATATGACAAGATATAGATCAGCATATAGAGGAAAATAAACTCAGATTGTCCATTTGAAGTAATATTAAAATTCCTAATATTTGGAAAAACAAAATATATGTAAATATATATATAAAATAAAATAAATAAATAAAATAAATAAATGAATGAATGAATGAATGAATGAATGAATAAATAAATAAATCATCGAAAAAACACTTGGTTGAACGAGTATTAGTACAAAAAATGTCAAAAGTACAAGAAACAAGAACTGCTGAGTAAAAGTCTAATGATCAGGAGCACGTCAATGTAAAACTGTAATTACCGTTATTAAATATATTTAATCAATGGCTTTTACTTTTTATCCATGTATCCTCTCAGTGTCCACTAGATAATGACACTCGGGTAAATGAATGTATATCCTTTGTTTACTTAAAAGACGACCCGATTTTTGACTTTTAATTAGTTTTAAAACTTTACTCATTTTCAAATTCTGTTCATACTTTGCTGGTATTATTTTCACTTTACACATTGAAAAATTGTTTAACGCCTAGCCTTTATTATATATTTGAGTTAATACTATTACCTGGACAAATAAATACATCGAAAGAAGGAAAATGGGGTGGCACGAGTACGAAAATGTATACAATTTTAGGCAAACACATTAGAACGAGGCACCTAAAGCGCACAAGCAGCAAATCTATTCAAAATCATGGATTAAATTATGGCGTGTTTCATGAGGCGTCTATTTTTACTCGGGCTTCTGTAAGAAGGCACGAGGTATAAAAAGCCCATTGTTATTTTTACTTTTTGTGGTCGTCTACGAAAAGCAGGCTTAACTGCGCATGTGCCTGGGTAAGGGCACTGAGCACGTGTGTTTGAAGGAGCAGTCTTCTGCAGCCACTGGATCAGTGCAGAAGTTTGCAGATTATGGCTCTAATTTTGTTGTGAAATAAGCTCAAGCTACATACAAGTGCATTCATCGTTCGGTGAAAGATGTCGAGCGTTTTCGGAACGTGTTTATATGATGAGAGAACACCTTACGAGCGAATCGAGACTAATTTATCTTGAACAATATTTACCTAGAAACATTTATCGTGAACTATTTATCGAGAACAATCAGTCTATCTATACAAATAGCGAAACTTATAAATCTCATGAAATTTTTGACCGTACAAACGACTCAAGTGTTGAATTTTCTTACGATTCTGCTGATAAACAAGGGAAAGAAGTACTGTAAGCGAAGGCAAAAACACTGGTATGTAACTCACAGTGTGTTGTGATCTTTCCCAATTGTTTGGAAAATATATGGATTGTCTTATCGGTTGTTTTTGCCATGTTTTAAACACTGAAAATTAATTGTTTTCCTACTTATATAATAGTCATAACTGCTCTTACTTTACTGTCTAGCTTATGTAATGAATCTTTTCAATTTTGTGGGAATTACAAGTAAAAGCTTACTACTAAACCACAATTTCACAAGCTATAAGATTATACGAACTAATGCATGTTAATACAAGATAAATGTAATTTTATATCACACACTAGACTTGTAATAATTACTAGGGTACTAAAACAATTTTGAGAAGAGTCAGTGAGGCCAGAAAAAAACCCTTGTTATTTCAAGAGGAAATCTGGACGGGGGCCAAGACATCTTCACTCTTTCCCCGTAAAAGAGCCAATTTAAATAACTAAACAATTCAAAGCTATAAATTACAATCCAAGATTTTTTGACACGTTGAGCTATTGATCATTAGAAAAAGATATAAAACGAAATTTTTAAAACTAGGACAACGCCATCCGGCGTGCCTATTCAGCAAACTAGCATCAATACTGCGAATCCCTTCATTAGAAGTGGCACCTGATCTAATACTGTGTGTGCCGTAAATACTAACGTCACTAACAAAAGGGGATATTCAAGCCAGCCAGCTTTGTATTTAGTAATAGTAGCGGGGGCCTTTGAGCCCATCTGAAGATCGAGAAGGCTAGGTAGAAGAGCTTTAAGTGATTCGTCAGTTATTCCGGCTGTTTCCCATACACTGGAGTTAAGGACATCTGAAAGAAACTGGAAAAATACACCAAGTCTTAGCATATCACTAAATAGTGAGGCCTTGCAATGGCTTATCACATAAAAAATTATAATTATTGCAAAAACGACTTGAAGAATTCGTTTATACACAAATAGACCATTAACATTGACCAAAAAGTGGGCCATATACAGGCGTATACATACTATCACCAAATGGTGCGCCATATCATAGGCATAAACATACTATCACCAAATGGTGCGCCATATCATAGGCATATACATACTATCACCGAAAGGTTGGCCATAACAGGCGTATACATGCACTATCACCAAATGGTGGGCCATAACAAGTTTACATGCTACCATATTCTAAGAAGTCGCAGTGTAACGTATTGCAGACATATAATTGCGTGGTATAGACATACTACGTACTTTCACCGAAAGGTGGGCCGTAGTGCAGGCATAAAATACAAGCTATCGCACAATAGACGATACATACGTTCAAGCTAAAGCCACAGAAAAATACACGAGTAAAAAGTGATGAATCTTCATAAATATTCGGCAAACAAACACAAAAAACAATGCACCAATGTGGTAAATCTTTAAGTAAATAATAACACGTATCAGTGATGACGTTGCTTATACACAATTACCGAAATCCAAACGAAGAGCTACTTGGTACAGCTATTACTTAGATGACCAAATTCTCCGCACTGAAACAGTAATACGGAAAAATCATCAATCTGTCATAGAACGAAGCAATAATAAAATATAAAATAAATAAATACAATAACAGAAAAGAAAAACTAAATAAATAAAAAATAAAAATAAATAAAAAGACTTAGATGAGTGTCAGTGATTCGCTTACGAGACCCGAAGGACGAACTCAACGTTCTACTATTTATACTTTATTCACTAACTGCATGACTAAACACAATACTACACTATTGTACTCAACTACTAAGGACAAATTCCTTTAGAAACGTGCAGAAAACAAATAACTGCTCCACTGCGTAACGCATCTATTTTAATATAATAGTTCGGTTTGATATCTTACTGGACTTCAAATTTTCATTAAGATTGAGAGTCATTTCAAATATGAAGAACAATTCAATGATCATTCGTCTTGTTTATCGTTTCGTTTTACACATTAAGCACAGTTCATATGTTGTTATAGGAGCCCATGCTCCGCTTTTTTTAATGGTCAAGACTTCGTACGGTATTGTCTGTACCTAAAACTGCTTGTAGTTCAGACATAAAATAGCTATTAGAATAGCCGCAACCACCAGTTGACACAGGAGTGAACTTCTACCGAATAACAACACCGCAAACAATACCACGATGGATAAGTATTTTAAGGCTGTAATTCTGTTTGAGGAGGAAATCTGCATATCCCGTTGTTCTTTTATTTGTTTGGAATGAGTGTTGATCTGTTCTCTGAGATAGTTGCTTTCTTCGTATAAAGATATCTGAAATTCCCGTCGTTGCTCTTTCATTTCTTTGGAAAGTATATTCATCTGTTCTTTTAGAGTCTTGTTTTCTTCTTGTAAAGATATCTGAATTTGCCGTCGTTGCTCTCCCATTTCTGTGGAAAGTATATTCATCTGCTCTTTTAGAGTCTTGTTTTCTTCTTGTAAATAGAACAACATTTGGGTTGTCAGTGCAAGATGGGCTGTAATGACGTGGTCACTTTGCGACTTCTTTGGACCCTTATTATGAAGATAAAAATGAGAATGGTTATTATTATTAAGGTAAAGCTATGTAGCATGAATTATTAGTGTTTGCCCAGGACGCTCATTCTCAAGCTACTTAAGGTATCAGGGGACCCTAATGACCACTGTTCGCTTTTCTTCGTATAGGGCGCAAAATATGCAACCGATGTCTATGATTTATATATCATCTGAAAGCTGAATAGTTGATGAAAACAACTATGTAAGAAAATATTGACAATTTTTCAATTTTTTTTAGTAAGTGGTGAAAATATAAATTTATACTCCGTTTTTTCAAAAAGTCACAGTACAGCAGAAATTTATCCGATCAAAACACACTTATTGTAGTCGTAAAGACGAAAGATTGAACTAAAAAACCGTGTCTCCGATTTTTGAGTTATGCCCTCGTTGCGAAGATATCTGTTTCTAAAGTTAAAAATCGCATTTTTTGACGATTTTTATACAAATCACTCAATATCTCTTGAACGAGGCAAAAAATCAAAAATCGGAGACACGGTTTTTTAGTTCAATCTTTCGTCTTTACGACTACAATAAGTGTGTTTTGATCGGATAAATTTCTGCTGTACTGTGACTTTTTGAAAAAACGGAGTATAAATTTATATTTTCACCACTTACCAAAAAAAATTGAAAAATTGTCAATATTTTCTTACATAGTTGTTTTCATCAACTATTCAGCTTTCAGATGATATATAAATCATAGAAATCGGTTGCATATTTTACGCCCTATACGAAGAAAAGCGAACAGTGGTCATTAGGGTCCCCTGATACCTTAAGGCCAGGGTATCCGGAGCACTCTGAAAAAAGCTTAAAATTTGAATACTTTCTTTATTTCTAGTTGAATAAGAAAAGTATTTCAATACAGAATCAATGTCCTTAAAATTTAAGGCTACAGAAATTTTATTTCTGTTTGTCACGAGACCTTATGACGTCAAAAAACAGCAAATCAAAAATGGGCCGAGTAGAATGCACTTTGCGAAGAAATGCGAAGATATTTTGATGTTAAAGTGTTAAGGACATCACGACAACAAAACTGTTGACTTCATCTCAATGGTCAGCAGAAATTTAATTATTTGTTAAAATCTGAATAGGTCACGTGACCTCTTGCAAAATATCTTCTAAACAGTCAAAGATGGACGGCCATTCCAGGCATATTTAGAAACCACTTTAGAAATCTGTTCTAGCGACATATTTTTTAGTTGTTTTCTTAATTGTTCTATTCGGCCCATTTTGCATTAAAAATTGAATACATTCTAACGGCCATATTTAGTCACGTGAAAAATATCCTGATAGCTAAAACACAACAAATGTTAAAATCCGTTGATATCAACAAACTGTCAACGTTTTATTGCTGTTTGATTGAAGAAACTACCAAAATATTGAAAAACATCGATTTTGCAACAATATAGCGTCCGGACCCAGGCCTTTTAACTTAAACGTTACTTGAGTGTATGAAAGTTTCCAATCCAAGGGGACACTGTTACTTAATTGCTCTTTGTGTCAATGTTCCTCAGTTTTTACGGGTATATAAAGAAATAACAAGCTACTACAAGCAAACAGAAAGATATCAAAACAAAGAGGTGTGGAGTCACTGGGAATCGAAGTCCGCGCACCAAGTCTTCAATGGTCCATTTTCGAATTTTCTCTTTTGCCTACTGAGCCTAAATAGGCATATCACAAAAAGATGTATTTGTATAGCATTTCACTGAAGTGTTCTAATTGGGTCATATCTATTGTAGATCAAGGAGGTTCACGTTTATCTATTGAGTACATATAGATGAATTCATGCAATATCTGTTTGCAGATTTTGTAAGTGTGTGAATTCACTTCACTCGATCTTGGGTATTTGGACTTGATCCTCATTATTTTTTGAAATACACGTATTTCATTTTTATCATAAATTTGCTTGTTTTTGCAAAGTTGTTTACTGTAAGTTGTGCATATCTTTCATCTGCTTAAAGATTTCTCGTCTTAAGCGAAAAAAAGATATTTTATTTGCAACTAGACGCATATCTGCGTGAACTCGGGCTTCTCTTTGACCTATGTAAATTATCTGTTTGTTTCGCTGAACGTTTTTAAGAGCTAAAACTAAACAAATGAAAAAAACATGATAAAATTATGCCGAGACGATTAAATTGAGCTTTTTATTATACAGGAATTTTCCATTTTTATGTTTATTGCTTTTCGAAACAGTTATGTGTTCATGTATGAAGTGACTGCAATGATACTGAGTTTTGAGTATGCAATACCAGCTTTCACCCATTATTATTATCATTTAGTTTGTCTTTTCTTTGACGGGCATATCTTTGTCACCGTTACGATCTACCGCTTTTTCTCCTCTTGGGGTTCCTGTGTAATGACAAAACTTGACTAAGGGGTAGTGGGACAATTCTAAAAAGAAAACAATCACTCGTACAAGGCTTTGCAAAGTAGACTAAATTTCATCGAAAAATATTCCAATTTTACAGTTTATTTTGAAAATTATGAATCAATTATTAATCTGCATTTGAAAAAGAGGTAATTGGAATGGTTTTTGATTGATAAGAAAGTTACATGAAAGCAAAACTGACGAAAATCTAAACTGAACCGAAGGAGAACGAGATCAACATACACGCGGTAAGTTTGTTGTTCTATTCCAAACTTTAGTTTCATTTTCACTGTCACTACAGGAAATAACCGTTTTGACAAACCATTCTATCCTAGATCTAAAGAATGTGGATTTCGACTAATATTATGAGAATATCAAACTGTTCAAGCAGCGACGAAGCTCATTTTTTATTGCTAAAATTCCATTGATTTCAACTCGCTTGACTTATGGCCGCTCGCTTTGAGCAAAAACATAATGTTCAATCAAATGATATTCCCTCAACAAACTTCACTGATACAAACACCGGCTGACAATCAAAATAATTGACTAGAGGTCACAACATCGTGGTATTTGATCTGCTTCGCGACTAAAGTTTTCCATCAAAATGATGTTCGAAGCGACGCTGTCGCAAGAGTTGTGCTTCAGTCACATCATTTTTGCTTATTTGCCAAATTTTAACTTGACATTTTTCCTTTTTCTTTTCAGTATTCACCAATCCAAAATACAGTAAGCAATGCGTAAATACTGTGGAAGTTTTATGAAGCGTTTACATTGACGTCTCGGATCTTATAAGCCAAACATTACAACACTTTGTTTATATTAAATTATAATAAAGATACTGTAATTTAAAAAAAAAATTCGTATTGTAAACATTAAAAAAAGATGAAATAAATTGAAGATAGATTACTGAGACGTTGAAGTTTATTTTCAACTAGACCCTGAATTCAGGGTTTACTCGTGCCCAAGAACGGAGGTTCTTAAAAACCGAAAACAAAACAAAACAAAAAACAAGAAACAAAACAACACAAAATATGCAATACGGTTTCTTTGCGACATCTCGAACTTGCCTTTAAGCTCTTATAATACCACAGGCAGCCCAAGCAATCTACTCGATTCGCTCGCAGCAACTAAAAGGCAGGAAACTATCATCCATACCACCTCTTCTTTAACGGCAAAAAATACTCCAAAATCAACAAGAATTACACAAAAACTACATCAGCATAAAAGCTCAATAAACAAGATTTCAATAAATTGCACTTTACTTCAATTTTTCACGAAAAAATACTGCAAATTTTTGCTTTTTCTTTCAAAATTCGGCAGATTTTCCAATCAGTTGAAGCGTGGACTATAGCGAGTGAACATTATTCGTTGTTTGCCCTTTGTTATGTTTCTCTCAATTTCGCAAAGTTCAGCCATAAAAGAGATCCTTTTAGACTTGAAAAGTGACCAAATAGTCTCCTTTGGGTAAGATACCAAAAGATCCTTTTGAAATATTTGTCTTTTTTCGCTTTTGTTAATACACATCGCTAAGCAATCGTTCTTCAACTCGAGTGAGCGAACTTCGATATGTATACGTCTACAAGCTCGAAAATTCTCACTTTCGCAATGAATTTCTTGCTACTTTTTGATCTTGTTCACTTCTAATAATAATTCTTCTTAACAATTCCACGAATTGGTTTTCCTTAAATTAAGTTTTATTTAGCTGTTTTGATGCGACATGGAAGCATTGGTTTTAATTATTTTTTTAGCTGTTTTGATGCGACATGGAAACATTCGTTTTAATTATTTAAAAAATTGTTTATTAAAAAATAACTGATAAAATTGCAAAAGAAAGATTACTTGAGAACAAAAAAAAAGAATTTCTTTATTTTTTCATTAGAATTTCTTTCTTTGTGAGTTAATATAATTCGGTCAGACCTGATGGAACATGTCTGAACTTGCCAAAATTTCTAACAGCGAAAAAAAAAAAAACTGTCTGCAGAACTATACTCGTGCCCTCGGCCTAAGGGCCTGGGCACGAGTAAAAAAACTATCTGCAGAACTATACTCGTGCCCTCGGCCTAAGGGCCTGGGCACGAGTAATAAAAGAACTAGGATATCTACGATCGTCGTGTTCAAGAATCGATTCCACCAATCACAACCGAAATCAATAAACCAATCACAAACCTGGAGCCGATAATAACACAAAGTGTGGAAAATTTAAAATGCCGACAGATAAAAAAAATAATAAAAAACTAGACGATCTGCGATCGATTACTCGTGCCCTTAAATAATAGTGATGAATGATAAAAAATGTTTGGCCTATTGAAAATAATGAAACAAGGGATATAAAAAACATGTTTATTTGTGTTTTTAAGAAATGTTTTTTTCACAGGGGAGGGAGGCGTTTTTGATTTTGGAATTCCGAAAGGGAGGGGGGATATTCGATTTTGGATTTCCGAAGGACCTGGGGGATTTATCGGAATTCCAAGGACCGGCCAACGAGAACGGTTACAAGGAGAAGCTAGCAGATTCAAAAATTTGTTATCAAAATAGTTTTCTCAAAAAATTGCTTCGAAAACCAGATGCGTATTATACCAAGTCTAATAGCCAAGCCTAATACCAAGTTAGCCTAAAATTACTTCGCAAACCACATTGGGCGTGGATTATTTATATTATTTTTTCGGGAAATCAAAAGTCGCGGACAAATACACTCGATCGCGAACATGCCGTTCTTTTACTTAGCGACCGACATGTAAACAAACTTTTCACACCTTAGTATTCTCAACTTTTTGACTTTTAAACATTCCTGAGACACTGAATTTTAGAAAATAACTTAATCTATGTCTTGTTTTCTGTTGAAATGAAAACAGTTGAGGAAGTTATGAAAGCTTTTTTTAAGTTTAAAATGCAAATTTGTAAAGCCTTCGAATGGCTTTTCGCAAGTATGCAACTTTTCAGACATTCCGTCTCCACTCGTCTCGTCTTGAATTTTCGAAGCGTTTTTTCCATATATAAAGAACACTTTTTGAAGGCAATATAATTTACTATACTACAATTTTTATACTCTTGGAATGGAATAACAATTGTTTTATTTCCTAGGTCAAAATGATGAGTATTTTCAAAGTATAACAAAGCAATATATTGTTTACGTTTTCATTTTCACTAGTAAGCTGATAAGCAAACCATTTGTATAAGGCTGAGTTGACAGTTGCTCTCAACTTTCATATTGTCGTTACAAAGCTTTTAAAAGATTTACTGCCAATAGAGAACGAATTCTAAATTATTATTAAGACTAGTGAGAACTGGTTTGAACTTTTTAGAATTGCTATCATTGCTCAGGTGATCGCGAAACAACCCGTTTCGAAATGTACGCTCATCGCCATCTTTTAGTGTGGTTCTATCGCGATGTGCGTGTGCATTTGTGTGTAATTTGAGCGTTTTAGCAGAGAGTTTCTTCGGCATCTTCTTCGACCACATAGCAGGCAAACACGTTTTCTTCGACAACTATATCAATGAAAGTATTATGGTTTGTTCGAGCAAGTGATATTTAATGGCTACAGGAATCCCAATACCTAGCAACATGACCACTGGCCTAGCAACCAATAGCAACCTAGTCCCCAGTCTACTCTCTTTCGCTATCGAAGGACCCTGGGAATGAAGTCGAAATCTCGGAGAAATACCACGACGACGACGACGACGACGACGACGGAGAATGGCTTGCATTTTTAGACTCGTTGCCTACGGCACGAGTAATAACCAACCCGAAATTATACCTCGGGTCTTTTCAGCCCGAGTAATAACATAGCTTAACTATGAAATATTATCATTAGGACCTCTGTGATTGATCGGCTTACTTTGTATATAATTCTGCTAGCCTTCTGACCATCTTTTAGTCATGAAATATAACTGCCTATTCGCTACTCCGTTTCCCGTGATTCCCCCCGCGCTATAAATCCAAAATGGCGTCCGCGCACATCGCCTTTTTTTGTCTTCTTTCAAGCAATTGCATTAATAGCTAGTGTGCGCGGGCGCCATTTTGGATTTACAGGAGCAAGGGTGGCGTAGTTGGTTAGTGCGCGGTCTTCTGTGCCAGAGGTCCTGACCTCACACCCTTGTTTCGACTTCTTTCTGTTCTGTGTAGCTTGTAGTAGCTTTAAATACCCGTAAAACGGAGCATTGACAGAAAGAGGGGAGTAAAATGAGCGCACCGTCGGCTCTCTGGAAGATTAGCTTCGGCTAAAAGGACTCCTGACGTTAAATATAGTTACTTTACTTTACTTTACTTTACAGCGCGCAGGGAATCACGGGAAACTGAGTCCTTGGTCAGCACATGGCAGTTGACATAATTTGTGCTTCTCTAGAACAGCTGTAAACTTTACTTGAAAAATCTATAGCAAATCCAACGAAATTGTTAAGGATCTATTACCTGTTGCTTTCCTGAGTGAAAAGATTCAAGGAGAATACGTTTTAGAGCTAAACGATGGTAACAAAATGGTATACAAAGTAAGCCGATGCAACACGGATGTCCTCATGATAATATTTGACATTCAAGCTATGTTATTGAAAATAAAAGACCTCTTTTTGACTTAAGTTAAGAATCCTTTACG
Source organism: Diadumene lineata (assembly GCA_918843875.1). Lineage (NCBI taxonomy): Eukaryota > Metazoa > Cnidaria > Anthozoa > Actiniaria > Diadumenidae > Diadumene > Diadumene lineata. The sequence goes on from OU974069.1 coordinate 1,067,820, forward strand.
CGGATGACAGATATGTATAACTTACAGTAAACAACTTTGCAAAAACAAACAAATTTATGATAACAATTAAAAACATATTGAAAAAGTGTGATTTTTTTTCAGAGAGATCAGTCCGGTAATGTTTTAAACAAGCAAACGATAACTGTGTGAATACTAAAAAAATGATGCAATCAGTAAGAGATAGACTAAGATCGAGGGAATTGAATTCACACACTTGCAAGCGACAAAACCTGCGAACAGATATTGCATGAATTTATCTATACGTATTGTTCAGCATATTTACATATCTTTGAACGTTGTATTAGAAACGAGCCGGCCATTGGCGAACGTCACTTATTCGACGTTCGCGCCATGTGCGATCCAGCGGCCCGGTAAGTTTCTCCGTTGATATTACGATTTTCTCGTAAATTCGTTTAATTTATTGTTTGTATGATCAAAGATTCTGTTAACGGGATTTATTGTAAACACATTTATGTGATTCTATTGTAGTAACTAGGAATAAACGGCTAAGCTGACCACGAATTGTGCAATTAGTCGAAGTGCTTTGTTTTTGTGACGAACAAATACTCAATAGATAAACGTGAACCTGGATCTACAATAGATATGACCCAATTAGAACTAGTGAATTGTCATACAAATAAATCTATTTTGTGATTTTGAACGAACAAAATAGAACCAGTTCAAAGCCTTTTATATGTGGCAATCTAAATTGTCTTCAGTTCCCTCGACATCTAGAGCTTATCATTAATTTAATAAAACATTAGTTGCGGTTACACTAAGATCGTTTACCACGGTTACCAAGGTATTTTTACCTAGGTCGAATTACTGTGGTAATAATGACTTACCACGCTATCGCGGTTATACTTCAGCGGCATGTTGTATTTCGCGGACTGGACTCATACTGGACTGGACTGGACTGACAAAACGCGGACTTGTAAAACGCGGACTGACAAAACGCGGACTTGTAAAACGCGGACTGACAAAACGCGGACTTGTAAAACGCGGACTTGTAAAACGCGGACTTGTAAAACGCGGACTGACAAAGCAACGCCAATAGATATTATAATAATAATATATGTGAATAAGTGAATATCTATAGTTTAAAGGAATATACATATAGACCTAAAAAAAGAATAATGTTTGCAAAAGTCCAGTATTTTATGTAAATATATTGCTGCAGATCATGTACAAAGTATAACCATTGGGCACCGATTGACATATTATGTAGTCGGCATTAACGAATGGATTTACTGAGGATATTGCTGCTCATTTCTTCTTCCTTTTCATTTTGCATATCGACATTCTCTTCATTTGGCAAAATTTAGTGCAAATTTGTTTACCCGGGCTGTAAATAAAATGTAGGCATTGTTGAAGTGATTTGAAATTCACACACACACACACACCAACATGTTAGTTTCAAATTCTTTGTCTTTGTAACTACTACGAAAATCATTTGAAGTAGAGTGCATGCCATATAAGCGTGAAACAATTCCTAACTATTTAGCGCTTAATAGTATTCAGTTATCAACTACATAGTTTTCAACTAACTAACAATGCGCCAAGGCATAAGACACAAAGCAATTGAAAGACACATTACAAGGAATGTTGCACGTTCTGTTTTATTGCACATCTTTTGTTAGTTAGTTGATAACTATGTAGTTGATAAGTAAATACTATTAAGCGCTAAATAGTTAGGAATTGTTTCACGCTTATATGGCATGCACTCTATAAATTAGTAATCTAGAAAAAGAGAAACTTACGACTATAAAACATGCTTGTTCCTAATTTCAACAAAAGCTAATAGATGTGCAAGTACTATCAAATATTGTTTGTTGAAAATATTTTCTTCTACATTTTCCAAACAATTTACTAACTTTGCTTGACATTTTGAGCCCAAAATAAAGTACACCTAACTGTGATCTTAGCAACTCCAAAAACGATAACTGAAAAATACACAATCATAAAACGTATATACAATATTGTCAGCATTTCATTGTGATCGTTACTGACATAATTCTACAGGAGAGAATAAAGATCTGATCATTAACATGCATAAATATGTAGTTACCGTGCCGGCGGCGAAGCCGCGCACGGTCTAGGTTTCGGTCTTGGGGGTATGTGTGTATGTATGTATATTGCAGAGTTTTTGCCTTTCGCACGTGGTCCACAGGAAGCCCATGTCCTTTCGGCACTTAGGTCACGTTGTGAACATGACGCCCAAAATGCAGACAAATCCACACGCCGTTCGCGGTAGACTCACTCTAAAAGAAGGCGAAGAGCGTCAATTTACAACTGAGTCGATTTACCGCGATCTCAAAAGCAAAAAGATGCTCAAAGATATTCAAATAATACTCAAATGAAACTCAGAATGCTCAAAGATACACAAATACTAACTCTCTACTTCACGGCTACATTAGTTGCGGTTACACTAAGATCGTTTACCACGGTAAAGTGATGAAATACCACGGCAAACCGGATTTCCTAATGTAACCGATGTTTACCAAGGTAAATTTACCACGGTATGAAACCATAGATACATCAAAATTAACAAAGAAGCCGCCCGTGACATTTACCCTACCAACGAGCATGGGTGTTTTGGAGTCCCAAGGTAAATTGACCAATCAGATGAGTTCTTAAGGCTAATCCAGGAAATCACACTATTTTTGTTTACTTGCTGTGTGATGTAAATCTGTAGTCGAAGGTTTTGCCTACTAGTACTGAAACGTGTATTAAGGATGTCAGGCAACGATCTTTACAACGGTTATTTATTCAACCGTCACTACATGGCTCAGCCTGGTACATCAGGATTACAGCAGAATCAACCTACTCCCTACAACCAAGGACGATTCTACTTTGTTCCGTCTGGAACTCCTCCAACTAACTCAAGTTGTTCTAACGCAGTACAGGCTCCTATCCCAAGCTCAAACACAGCTGAAAAATCAACTAAAATCTCAACGAAAAACCGATGGGATAATGCAGAGGTCAAGATTCTAATAGCATCGTATAAAGAGTATTACGACCGATTAAAGACCACAAAGAGTAGTCGTGGCAAGAAGTCTACTTGGGATTTAATTTATGACAGTTTCATCGAGGGATGTACCGAATCCCAGATCAAAACTACGAAGACGCTTGTCCAAGTAAAGGAGAAATGGAGGGTATTGTTTGATAAGTACAAGGCGGTGGTTGATAACAACAACAAGACAGGACGCGGACGAATTGACTTTGAACACTTTGACGATATAGACGAGTTTATGGGGCACTCTGATAAAGTTAACCCGAAGTTTGTAAAGGAATCGGGTATTCTAGATGACGCTGAAGACGACGAAAAAGACAACGAAGAAGTCAATGCTGAACAATTGGCAGGCAAAACGAAAAAGAAATCAGACCCAAGTACACGTGAACAACCAGCTAAAAAACAACGGAGAAGTACCGAGAAGGGTGATGATACTAGTAAGCTTATTGATCTGTTAGAAAAGCAGCAAGAAGCCATGTTAAAGGCAGAAGAAAGTGATCGCAAAGCTCTGGAAACAATTGTAAATATGCAAAATGATGCGGAGAAGAGACACCAAGAGTTTATGGTTGCTGTACTTGGTAAATTAGGAGACATTTTTTCAAAAAAGTAACCGGGTTTTAAAAGAAAACATATTCTAAAATGTATTTGTTACTGTTTAGAGTTTATTTTATTGGATATTTGCATTTACAAGCACAACAATACAAAACTCAAGAATACAAAAAAGTAAAAGTTTTTATATTCTTTTAATTTTTTCTTCTATTTTTTTAAACTGTAGAATCATAATTACATGCATTGCAAGTGATATAAGTTGAACGACAAAGATTAAACACCTATATACAAAAGTTATCTAAAAAATGCCATCTACGGCATTATGCTTTCCAGCAGTAATAATATTTTTCACCATGTAATTACAACAATATACATACATCTAACTGCAATCAGTAATATCATGAATAAAAACACATTGAAGAACTTGATTGAATGGATTGTTATATAGAAATAAGATCAATTCTTTGGTCTAGTTGAATTACTTTTTACTGGTCTGCTAAATAGTCAACAACAGCTTGTAGTACTTCTGCAGCATCACGAGAGGGGGGAGCATCATTACCATCATTATCATCATGGTCATCATCAAAGTGATCATCATCATCATCATATTGATCTCCTCGTAAAATACAAATGTTGTGCAGCACACAGCATGCAAATATTGTGTCCGGAACACGATCTGATTGATCGTCCAACCTTTTTTGTAGAATTCTCCACCTATTCTTTGTTAATCCAAATGCATGTTCAGAGACAACTCTTGCCTTAGAAAGTTCTTTGTTAAAATGTCGTTGATGTTGATCAAGTGCTCCGTTATCTTTCATGGGCCTGAGCAGCCAGGTTGTAAGAGGATAAGCAGAATCTCCTACTATCAGAGGACGGACAGTGGTGCCATTGATATCGACAGTAGGTTCCATAAGCACATTCTCGTTTTCTGCAGCGTCGTAGAGTTCTGATAATCTCAGAACTCTTGCATCGTGCATGCTACCAGGGTATCCCGTTGATACAGACATGTAGAGGTTGGATGAATCCACAACTCCTTGAACAACATAACTATAAAAATGTTTACGGTTGAAATAGTCTTCGTGGTTAATGTCTGGAGCTTTTATGGGTACGTGAGTGCCATCCACTGCTCCTACGACGTTTGGTATATCACTTTTGTCTTTAAAGCCCTCAATTTTCCTTCGTATTTCTGCTGTGGTTGTCGGGAATTTAATAAAATCGCATCTCATCCGGCATAACTCTTCAACAAATTCATGGGTACAATACACTGCAGAAGCTTTGGACAAACCAACAATCAAACTACATGATCGATAGCAATCACCGGTAGCAAGTCTCCATAAACCTACAGCGACTCTCTTCTCTACAGGAATCGGGACCCGCAATCTTGTATTTTGGCGCGCAATTGCTGGTGCAACAAGTTGACAAATATATTCAAAAGTATCTCTCGACACTCGGAAGTTTAATTTCCAACAGTGATCAAGAATTCTATTGTTCAGGAGTTCTTGAAACCAATGTTGTGGTCGTGGAAGGACCCAAGCCCGTCTCGGAGCTCGATTTCTTTTGTAGTTTTGCAATAATAAGTTGTTTGTTTGTAAAGATTTTGGTAATAAAAGTTATAATGACAGTCTCGACGTTTCGACGCATCTTGCGTCATTCTCAAGAGTAAATGAAGTAGAATAGAAGAACACAAAAACTCCAGCGTAGGAATTCACTACAGAAAATGTCATAACACCATCGAAGGTTTCCACGATAACTTTACTGTCCTTAAGCGCTGTACATCAAAACTAGATTGTCTTGTCAACGAAATGTTGTTCATACAAGACATCTCACCAACACTAAACATCCAATCAGACTCAATCAGAGCTAAGTTATTCAATTAGTGAACGCTATAGGACTGTCCCATGAGATTTACGAACTTTATACATTTACATTTTCTACTTCATTTACTCTTGAGAATGACGCAAGATGCGTCGAAACGTCGAGACTGTCATTATAACTTTTATTACCAAAGTTTTGCAATAGTCGAATTAAATGCACTTTCAACATACGAAGAAAATTGTACCTACGACGTCTTTGGGCTGATCGTCTTAAGAAGTAGAAGTATATATGAAGATGTGAAGATGGTCGATTGCATATAAGGAGAATCAGGAAAGAGAGTATAAAAGTTTCTTCTGGAGATATGTTCATCATTGCTATCGGTCGTGTCTACTGCTTCGCGGTAAAACATTCGTGCGTTCGCGCTAGTTTTGAAAGGTGAAAGGTCAATGTTTACCGAGGTACTCAGTTTAAGTATAACCGCGATAGCGTGGTAAGTCATTATTACCACAGTAATTCGACCTAGGTAAAAATACCTTGGTAACCGTGGTAAACGATCTTAGTGTAACCGCAACTATTCATGATGAACAGAACTGCTTGACTTTCTCAAGCCGCCGAGATCAAATTTTATGTCAAGAAGCTGGCCTTGTTATCTCACGATAAGTTTATTGTGTTTATGTATATTAATATTTTATCCATTAAACAGTTTTGTTCATAATGTTTTGCTCTTTATATTGTCAATGATTGTCCTTAGTCTAGCCGTTCTACTCCATGTTGCATTGCAGTTCAATGATTATTTTGTGCGTTTAGCAAACGAAAGTTGTTTGTTTGAAAAAGCTGAAGATTTGTCTACCCGTGTATACATCGCTGATACTACAAAAAGAGGCGAATTGAGGTCTCGTTACGGCAACTTTACAGTTTATTTTACAAGAACATCATAGTTGAATTCGTTTTTGTTATAATGTTGATGTATGTTACCGTTTGGAAAAAGAAAATCAAACAGATTTTCAATAATAAAATCTTTTAATTATTTACACACGTCTTTGTTTCTTGTGCACTTTAAAGTCGTTTTATAATACCCTGAGATAGTTTCTAAATTAGTAATCAACACTAATATATTTTTAGCCCATCTTGTTTGTTAAAACGTACTTTATTTCTGCAAAGTTTTCAACTAAAGACAGTCTAAGCTGTTTTAAGTGATTTCTTAGAGTGCACGCACTAAAAGTGTGCAACATAAATATCACTAAATAGTGTTTTTTATGCTAATTCTATTGTTTTCTTTAATTTGTTTAATTAGTGTTATTTACTACTAAATAGTGACAACTATTGCACACTTTTTTTAGTGCGTGCACTCTAATTTTTTGTTTCTACCTATATAAACTATTAAATTTATATAAGGAGAAACCAAAATTCATTTTAGAATTTTACAGCTTTGGGGACCTGTGCATCTACATGACGCATACTAGCATGCGCGAAGACACTAATACCGGCACGGTTCAGCCACCTAGTGGCTCTAGTTCACTATGAAACACTGTTTGCTTTATTGCTACAGTTGTAATTAACAATGAGGTGTTATTTTCTGAAGTTAAGTATCGTTTTGTTTTAGGGATTAACATTCTGACCAATCAAAGACTCTCAAAAGTAATAATTATCACTATTTTCTGAGCCTTTTGTCAATTCAAAGAGTAGAAAAAAAAGAACTATATGTTATGAAAAACACCCGGCAAAAGTTTCTGTTCTCTTCAGTTTGCTTTGTACAACAAAAACCACAAATGTCATATCTTCCTGCTAACAGCATTTTGACGTGACAGGTCGTTTGTTTTTTCTAGTTTTCAACTGATTATTTTGTTTATGCACATGTCGATACAATGTTGGTGCGCATGCAACCATGGAACACTTTTATAAGGGCAACTCATATTGATCTATTCCTTTTCCTCGGTAAATTGCACATTTAGTACGTTTAAGAGCTAATTTGGATGTTTCGTTTTTTGCTAGAGATCATTTTCTAGCTGGTTATGATGCAATATAAACAAAACTTGATTGATTGATTGAGTGATGATGATAAGAGTATAAAAAGAATTTGCATAAACATGCCGCACATACTTGATCGGAGTAAGATGTAAGTATTACGGGATCTTTTTAGGGTAGACTAGCTACACTTGAAGTTCCAAAGTGTGGCTGCTTGGATTAAGCGGACTAGCGGGGCGAGTTTACTGAGCCGATATACGTGGATATATTTACAAGACCAACATACGAGTAAAACATTGGCTTTATTACACTTCTAACGGTACGGTACGGCACGGCACGGCACGTAATAACTAAAATCAATGAAATAATAATAATGCTAAATTAAACTGTATTCTGGAATTATCTCCTGATCTACGTCGATTATTTATCGGTGATTTTCTTGTAGCTCTTGAGGTCAATTACTATCAATTAAGCGTGTTACAATATATTCTACAAATCTCGTGTAAATCCATGATTAAGTTAAATTGTTCGTACGAATCAATATGCATATACTATCAATTACTAAAATTACATATCGGTCTTACCTCTGTCCCCACTATGAACGGGTAAAATATACCTTTGATACAGTTACAAGTATTGTGTAGAACTACGAGTGTCGATATGAGCTAGCTAAACGTGAACGCCCACGAAATACGATATTTCTATAGCTTGCGTGACGCTCACGTAGATTACGTGACAGTTACACAAAGACAACGTTAAATGTACTCTTACGAACATACTCATGTGTCACAATTACTTCATATTAACTTAGAAATTCTAGAAGGCGTAACCTAAGTAGTTATAAAATTGAAAAATACTATGAAAATAGCGAATTTATAAAATAATTCCTGGTCAATTAAAATACAATCTAAAAGGAAGCGTTTGGACATTTGTTTGAATTTCAAATCACTTCAACAATGCCTACATTTTATTTACAGCCCGGGTAAACAAATTTGCACTAAATTTTGCCAAATGAAGAGAATGTCGATATGCAAAATGAAAAGGAAGAAGAAATGAGCAGCAATATCCTCAGTAAATCCATTCATTAATGCCGACTACATAATATGTCAATCGGTGCCCAATGGTTATACTTTGTACATGATCTGCAGCAATATATTTACATAAAATACTGGACTTTTGCAAACATTATTCTTTTTTTAGGTCTATATGTATATTCCTTTAAACTATAGATATTCACTTATTCACATATATTATTATTATAATATCTCTTGGCGTTGCTTTGTCAGTCCGCGTTTTACAAGTCCGCGTTTTACAAGTCCGCGTTTTACAAGTCCGCGTTTTGTCAGTCCGCGTTTTACAAGTCCGCGTTTTGTCAGTCCGCGTTTTACAAGTCCGCGTTTTGTCAGTCCGCGTTTTACAAGTCCGCGTTTTGTCAGTCCAGTCCAGTCCAGTCCAGTGTGAGTCCAGTCCGCGAAATACAACATGCCTACTTAAACTGAGTACCTCGGTAAACATTGACCTTTCACCTTTCAAAACTAGCGCGAACGCACGAATGTTTTACCGCGAAGCAGTAGACACGACCGATAGCAATGATGAACATATCTCCAGAAGAAACTTTTCTACTCTCTTTCCTGATTCTCCTTATATGCAATCGACCATCTTCACATCTTCATATATACTTCTACTTCTAAAGATGATCAGCCCAAAGACGTCGTAGGTACAATTTTCTTCGTATGTTGAAAGTGCATTTAATTCGATTATTGCAAAACTACAAAAGAAATCGAGCTCCGAGACGGGCTTGGGTCCTTCCACGACCACAACATTGGTTTCAAGAACTCCTGAACAATAGAATTCTTGATCACTGCTGGAAAGAAAACTTCCGAGTGTCGAGAGATACTTTTGAATATATTTGTCAACTTGTTGCACCAGCAATTACGCGCCAAAATACAAGATTGCGGGTCCCGATTCCTGTAGAGAAGAGAGTCGCTGTAGGTTTATGGAGACTTGCTACCGGTGATTGCTATCGATCATGTAGTTTGATTGTTGGTTTGTCCAAAGCTTCTGCAGTGTATTGTACCCATGAATTTGTTGAAGAGTTATGCCGGATGAGATGCGATTTTATTAAATTCCCGACAACCACAGCAGAAATACGAAGGAAAATTGAGGGCTTTAAAGACAAAAGTGATATACCAAACGTCGTAGGAGCAGTGGATGGTACTCACGTACCCATAAAAGCTCCAGACATTAACCACGAAGACTATTTCAACCGTAAACATTTTTATAGTTATGTTGTTCAAGGAGTTGTGGATTCATCCAACCTCTACATGTCTGTATCAACGGGATACCCTGGTAGCATGCACGATGCAAGAGTTCTGAGATTATCAGAACTCTACGACGCTGCAGAAAACGAGAATGTGCTTATGGAACCTACTGTCGATATCAATGGCACCACTGTCCGTCCTCTGATAGTAGGAGATTCTGCTTATCCTCTTACAACCTGGCTGCTCAGGCCCATGAAAGATAACGGAGCACTTGATCAACATCAACGACATTTTAACAAAGAACTTTCTAAGGCAAGAGTTGTCTCTGAACATGCATTTGGATTAACAAAGAATAGGTGGAGAATTCTACAAAAAAGGTTGGACGATCAATCAGATCGTGTTCCGGACACAATATTTGCATGCTGTGTGCTGCACAACATTTGTATTTTACGAGGAGATCAATATGATGATGATGATGATCACTTTGATGATGACCATGATGATAATGATGGTAATGATGCTCCCCCCTCTCGTGATGCTGCAGAAGTACTACAAGCTGTTGTTGACTATTTAGCAGACCAGTAAAAAGTAATTCAACTAGACCAAAGAATTGATCTTATTTCTATATAACAATCCATTCAATCAAGTTTTTCAATGTGTTTTTATTCATGATGATATAATTGATTGCAGTTAGATGTATGTATATTGTTGTAATTACATGGTGAAAAATATTATTATTGCTGGAAAGCATAATGCCGTAGATAGCATTTTTTAGATAACTTTTGTATTAGGTGTATTAATCTTTGTCATTCAACTTATATCACTTGCAATGCATGTAATTATGATTCTACAGTTTAAAAAAATAGAAGAAAAAATTAAAAGAATATAAAAACTTTTACTTTTTGTGTATTCTTGAGTTTTGTATTGTTGTGCTTGTAAATGCAAATATCCAATAAAATAAACTCTAAACAGTAACAAATACATTTTAGAATAAGTTTTGTTTTAAAACCCGGTTACTTTTTTGAAAAAATGTCTCCTAATTTACCAAGTACAGCAACCATAAACTCTTGGTGTCTCTTCTCCGCATCATTTTGCATATTTACAATTGTTTCCAGAGCTTTGCGATCACTTTCCTCTGCCTTTAACATGGCTTCTTGCTGCTTTTCTAACAGATCAATAAGCTTACTAGTATCATCACCCTTCTCGGTACTTCTCCGTTGTTTTTTTAGCTGGTTGTTCACGTGTACTTGGGTCTGATTTCTTTTTCGTTTTGCCTGCCAATTGTTCAGCATTGACTTCTTCGTTGTCTTTTTCGTCGTCTTCGGCGTCATCTAGAATACCCGATTCCTTTACAAACTTCGGGTTAACTTTATCAGAGTGCCCCATAAACTCGTCTATATCGTCAAAGTGTTCAAAGTCAATTCGTCCGCGTCCTGTCTTGTTGTTGTTATCAACCACCGCCTTGTACTTATCAAACAATACCCTCCATTTCTCCTTTACTTGGACAAGCGTCTTCGTAGTTTTGATCTGGGATTCGGTACATTCCTCGATGAAACTGTCATAAATTAAATCCCAAGTAGACTTCTTGCCACGACTACTCTTTGTGGTCTTTAATCGGTCGTAATACTCTTTATACGATGCTATTAGAATCTTGACCTCTGCATTATCCCATCGGTTTTTAGTTGAGATTTTAGTTGATTTTTCAGCTGTGTTTGAGCTTGGGATAGGAGCCTGCACTGCGTTAGAACAACTTGAGTTAGTTGGAGGAGTTCCAGACGGAACAAAGTAGAATCGTCCTTGGTTGTAGGGAGGAGGTTGATTCTGCTGTAATCCTGATGTACCAGGCTGAGCCATGTAGTGACGGTTGAATAAATAACCGTTGTAAAGATCGTTGCCTGACATCCTTATAATACACGTTTCAGTACTAGTAGGCAAAACCTTCGACTACAGATTTACATCACACAGCAAGTAAACAAAAATAGTGTGATTTCCTGGATTAGCCTTAAGAACTCATCTGATTGGTCAATTTACCTTGGGACTCCAAAACACCCATGCTCGTTGGTAGGGTAAATGTCACAGGCGGCTTCTTTGTTAATTTTGATAATAATAATAATAATAATAAAATATTTGTATAGCGCTTATACAAGTCAGCTCTAAGCGCTGTAAAATAAAAATCGGAAATGCTACAATATAAAATAATTAATTACAAGTAAAAAGCTAAGTTAAAAAGATGAGTTTTGATTTCGTTTTTAAATGATGTTAGAGAGTCAATGTTTCGAATTGTGGATGGAAGAGAGTTCCATAATGCTGGAGCAGAAACAGAGAAGGAGCGAGAACCATATGATTTCAAATTATATGTTGTTGAATTTAGAAGTAGTTCATTTGAAGAGCGAAGGTTTCTTGCAGGTTTGTATTTAGTTATCAAATCACAGATGTACGAAGGAGCGAGACCATGTAAGGCTTTGAAAGTCAACAACAGAATTTTATATTTTATGCGTACATGAATTGGCAGCCAGTGAAGGTTGATTAGCAGAGGAGTAATATGATCACGTTTCTTTGATAAAGTAACCAGACGAGCAGCAGAGTTCTGAACATACTGTAGTTTATCAAGCAAAGTTTTAGGTAGACCATATAAAAGAGAGTTACAGTTGTCAAGTCTAGAGGTTACAAATGCATGGACAAGAATTTCAGCAGTCTTTGTAGAAATGAATTTACGAATACGAGCAATATTACGAAGATGGTAGAATGACGTTTTACAAATGTTATTTACATGCGGAATCATAGACATAGAAGAGTCGAAAATAACACCAATGTTCCTTGCCTTGGACGAGGGTTCAATTTCATCATCACCAAATTTAAGGAGAGGAAGTGACAATTGAGGGTTGAACTTTGAAGAAATAATCAAGAATTCAGTTTTATCTTTATTTAGTTTCAGTTTGTTTGCAGTCATCCAATTATTAACATCAGTAAGACAGCATTCAATTTTAGTTATTGCATCATTAAGGGACAATTCATTATTACACGAAAAAGGCATAAACAGCTGAGTATCATCTGCATATAAATGAAAAGACATGTTATGATGACGAAGAATATCAGCAACAGGTGAAGTGTAGAGTAGATATAAAAAAGGACCAAGAACAGAGCCTTGCGGGACACCACAGTCTAAATTAAGTAATTTAGAAGAACAGCCATCAATAGAAACATATTGTGAACGATTAGACAGATACGAATTAAACCATTGTAAAGCTGTGCCAGATATACCAAACTTGTTACGAAGACGACTTAGAAGAATTGCATGATCAACAGTATCAAATGCAGCGGATAAATCAAGAAGGATCATTGCAACAGAAGAACGATTATCTATTTCTTTGAGAATGTCATTTTGAACACGAATGAGGGCAGTTTCACAGCTGTGTAATTGTTTATACGCAGATTGTAGAGGTTCATGTAGATCGTTTGTGGACAAATAAGTACATAGTTCATTTGAAACAACTTTACCAATAATTTTTGATACAGTTTTTAAGTTAGAGACAGGACGAAAATTCTTTAGAACCTCATGATCTAAGGATGATTTCTTTAGAAGAGGTTTCACAACACCAACTTTTAACGCAGAAGGAACATATCCAGTTTGAAGAGACAAATTAACAATTTCACAGATAACAGGAAGAAGAGTGTCGAGTTTATTTTGAAGAAGGCAGGCTGGAAGAGGATCAAGTTCACAGGACTTTGTCAACAGTTTATGAGAAATCTTGGACAGATAATCTAATGAAACAGGAGTAAAACAGTCCAACTGACAATTAGAAAAACAGGAATCCAAAGTTGAAAACCAAGTACTTGAAGGATCTGAGACAGGAAAACAGCTTCTAATATGAGTAATTTTGTCACTAAAAAATTGAACAAACTGGTCAGCAAGAACTTGTGACGATGTAGAAGATGGAAACTTTTTTTCAGGAGTTTTATGAAGAAGACGATCAATTAATTGGAATAAGGTGTGACAGTCAGAACCAGCATCAGAAATTAGTTTAGAAAAGTAGTCCATCTTTGTTTCAAAAATAAGTTTTTTCATATAGTTACATTGATCTACATACAGCTGTCGATCAACAGTCAGTTTGGACTTACGCCAACGTCTTTCAAGACAACGCCTTTTAGATTTTTGATCTTTAATAGATCAAAAATTTGATTTTTTTTTATGTATCTATGGTTTACCTTGGTAAACATCGGTTACATTAGGAAATCCGGTTTGCCGTGGTATTTCATCACTTTACCGTGGTAAACGATCTTAGTGTAATTGGAATCGCTTAAAGCGATTTGATACTCAAACTGAAAGCTTTGACCTGGCAAAAATCGATATAAGATGGATGTAATAATTCACAACATACCTAGATCGCAATGATTGAATATTTCTCGCTTTTTAACCATCTTCTAGCCATTAAATATAACTGCCTTGAATCTGTTCACTCACGAAAGCAACAGGTAATAGATACTTAACAATTTCGTTGGATTTGCTACAAGTAAATTTTACAGCTATTCTAGCGAAGCACAAATTATGGCGACTGTCTTAGACCAAGGACTCAGTTTTCCGTGATTCCCTGCGCGCTATAAATCAAAAATGTCGCCCGCGCACGTTGGCTATTGCTTTCATCACCGTGGCGATCATTCAATTTACTGTATATTTTTTTGTACAAGATATTCACATAAAGAATTAGAAATGTTTGCCCACATTTCTTTTTGATTGAGCCTTTTCCTATTTTTCTCAGTCATCGTTTTTAATAGAATCCACATACCACATAAGTGCATCCAAACTGTTTGTAACTGCATTCCACTTTTGTCATGGGACATTCGTCCAAGTGATTGGTTTGGCAAGATTGACCACCTTTTTTCTTTGTCCATTTACCCTATAAAAAATAATAATGACTCGAATACTTTTGACCAGAAAATCATTTTAATAGTCGTCCTATTGAAAGTCCTTGCATGTGACTTCAGCCCCATCGCAGCCTGATCTGGAGTACAAAACAAAATATTTTTGCTCTCAAAGGAGCTGAAATCCATTTTTTTGTCCTCCAGGTTGAGCTGCATTCCGACGAACTGCAACCCTAACCCTATATGCATGCCCCGGAATATGCAATTAGCAGTTTTACATACTGTAAATGACACCCAAAGCTTCCTTCAAAATGGCCGCTAGTACTACAAATCAAACATATCATTCATGTTCTCATGTTTTGAGAAAACAATGTTGTAATTGCACTTTGTGTTACTTAGTTTGTAAAGGTTTGGAAGCACCGTGATGTATTTGAGAAAAAACGTACAGCAACTACGGCAGTTACACGTTTCAATCCCGTAGTGAATTTCTATATATACCTCCAAAAAATCCGTTTAAATGTTTTAACATTTTAAAAATATTTAAAAATATTAAAACAGGTTAATCGGCGAGAGCGGAGCGGTATTGGTAGCAGTTCTAGTCATATTACAGTCTACCTTCAATCGTTGACTTCGTACACCGTCTCTCGATTTTTGACACTACCCTTCCTCCCTGCACAAAGTAGTTGTATTGTATCATTCACAATATATTCAATTGCTCTTTATTGGCCGAACCATTCGTCTCAATTGATTATGAAGTGTATAACAATATTAATCAAGAAGACAGAATTATTCCTGTGAATGCAGATAATACATGGATACTCAGTAGAAAAATTTGTAAGAAAATATTCGAAACATCGGTCGTATCGCGTATCGTCAGTCCCACTCATGTGAAAATGATTCTAAATAGAGTCCAATTCGTGTGAGTGGTAAACAGTACTGTACCGTATCATAAGCGTGATTTCAAGGAAAACAATCGAATCAGCTGTCGTATAGCAGTCTCGTACCTTTACCGTTTCCCACTCATGCGACAACGATTCTATGTAGAGTCGTTTTCGTATGAGTGGGAAACAGTACTGTATCGTATCGTAACCGTAATTTCTAAGAAAATATTCAAATCATCTGCCGTGTTGTTGCTATATCGTAACCGTACCGTTGACCACTCTGCAATTGAAACATACCAGTAAGCTCCTAAGCTCCCCTTGCCAGCCACAGCCTTCGTTTGGACAATGAACAATGAATGATAGTATCTTACGCTCAGTCGCCTTGTCTTCAAATACCTTGAAACATTTATGAAACAATGAATAAATAGCATTCGATGATAATGTGATATAAACACAGTTAAAGCAATATACAGAAATTATGAGCCACCAAAAGTATATAACTATATATTAAAAATACTTTAAAAATTATGGGATACCCTCAAATATATATTGCTATTCTTCCTTAGCACCAGAAAAAATATCAGGAAGGGTATCCCATAATTTCTGAGGCATTTTTGATTTTTACTTGTATACTTGATGGTGGCTCATAATAGGACTGAAGCGCGATGACGTTTTACCCCGTCTCTAGACCAAAATCCTTTTCACATTGCTTTTGTTTACTATTAAGACTGTTGTTCACGTATTCTCGAAGGAATAAAAAATTGAATATGAAAGGATTTAAAAAACTATTATGGTATATGGTAAAACGTCACCTCGCTTCAGGACCATTTCTGCATATTGCTGTATATAGTGTGCAAACGTTAATGTGTGGCAAATGACACTGATTAAACAAATGACAACAATAGAATTAACATAAAATAGCACTAATGAGTGGTATTTATGTTGCATACTTTTAGTGCGTGCACTCTAGAATTAGCATAAAATAGCACTATTTAACGCCGGTACACACGAGGGAGCTTGCTCCCGCAACACGCTCCCGCAACATGCTCCCGGAGCAAGCTCCCTCGTGTGTACCAACGATTTCACGCGAAGAAATGTGTTGCACAACAAAACTTTTGCTCCCTGGTTTTGCTCCCTCATATCAAATTGGTTTGATATGAGGGAGCAAAACCAGGGAGCAAATATGTTGCAAAATTGTGTTTCAGGAGCAAGCTCCCTCGTGTGTACTGGTTTTAATATGAGGGAGCAAGACCAGCAAGCAAATTTTTTGTTGCGCAACATATTTTTCGCGTGAAATCGTTGATACACACGAGGGAGCTTGCTCCGGGAGCATGCTGCAGGAGCGTGTTGCGGGAGCAAGCTCCCTCGTGTGTACTGGTCTTGAAAAATGACCCAGGAGCATGTTGCGGGAGCGTGTTGCAAGAGCAAGCTCCCTCGTGTGTACCGGCCTTTAGTGGTATTTATGTTGCACACTTTTAGTGCGTGCACTCTAGAATTAGAATAAAATAGCACTATTTCGTAGTATTTGTGTTGCACACTTTTAGTGCGTGCACTCTAGAATTAGAATAAAGTAGCACTCTTGATAGTCCTTTGACTATAAGGTAATGGACAATGCAAGTTAAAATGTAATTTACAGTCAAAGGGCTGCAGGCGTGAAGATCTATTACTTGAATATTGATAGTGTTCATGACGTCATACAGTAACTGCATTCTATTTCTACATTTGTCACCAGTCCCTTTATGAATTCCGGAAAGGCCGCGAATTACTAATCGAATAATGGCCACACTAAGAGGTTTAACTCAAATTAACCTAAAAACAACAAATAAATACAAATGTGACCCATCTTCTTTTAATTTAAAGGTCGGTACACATTAGGCGACAAGTTGCAGCGACTTGTCCCCGCGACAGGTCGCTTCAGTGTGCACTGGTTCAACAATCCAACCGGTTGGATTTCATGCGGCAAGTCGCAGCGACAAAATTCTGTCGCGCCGACATTAATATCCGCCAAAAATCCTTAGTATACACGTGGGGAAATTGTTGCTGCGACCTGTCGCGGAGACAAGTCGCAGCGACTAGTCGCCTAGTACACACTAAGCGACAAGTCGCAGCGACTTGTCCATCGAAAGGTCTCAGCGACAATTTCCCCCCGTGTGCACTAAGTATTTTTGGCGAAAATTGTTGTTGCCGCGACAGAACTTTGTCGCTGCGACTTGCCACATGAAATCCAACCTGTTGGATTGTTGAACCAGTACACACTGAAGCGACTTATCGGCGATTTTGCCAAATTCTCACTTTTTGGTATCTTTTAGGGTTGAATAGCACTAAAACTCCTGATTTTGGTATCTTTTAGGGATGAAAAATTTTCGAAAAACGTCCGGTATCTTTGAGGGGTATTTTTGAAAAATGCCGACGAGCATCCCCGATCGTTTATCCCGGAGCCCCCTCCCCCTCGGGCATGTAGGCAAGCTCACGTTCGCTTGTACATGTCTTTCACAAGTAAAAGCAGCCACGTATTCCTTTCAAAGTCATCACAACTTTAGTACAGTGAATACCACGAATGTGACCACATGTGTACTCAGTTACCGAAACTAATGTATAACGCCAGTTGTATATTACGTCACTAACATAAAGTTGAATTGTAACTAAACCTCTTTAAGATGGTCTCAGCCAACGAAATGCTTGCTTTAGTAGTGATTACGCTTGAGGTCCCTTGCCCCCAGGGGGATAAACGATCGGGGATGCTCGTCTATCTTTTAGGGGTAAAAATCAGCGATTTGGTATCTTTTAGGGTTTAAACTATGCGATTTACCAAATCCTCACTGGTATCTTTTAGGGGTTGAATGGCACTAAAACTCATTGTTTTGGTATAATTAAGAGATGAAAAATTTGAGAAGCCACACCCTTTTGAAAAACGTCCGGTATCTTTTAGGGGTAATTTAAAAAAAATTCCAACGAGCATCCCCGATCGTTTTTCCCCGGCCCACAAATCCCCCCCCCCCCCCCCCCTTTGACAACATAAATGCAGCCATTCTTGAAATGGTTGTCCAGTTTAAAGAGAATTTTAGTCAATAGCAAAGTCATTTGGATATCTCACGCTTTTTATCTTTTTTTAAAACAACTGATAACTCAAAATGTACAAAATAACATTTCATGTAATTAAGTATGTAATACGTGCAGCTTTGTACCGCTATTTTAAGTTTAATCTAAAACAAGAAACTGAAAACTTGAGATATGCAAATGAGTTTGCTATTCGCTAAATCAGTATTTCAAGTGGGCAATTTGCTCAAGAATAGCTGTATATTTGGTGACGTTTGACGATTTCAACGATGAAATGAATTCACCATTGAAAACCAGGCCAAAGAAAATGACTTACTTGTTTTAAATTGAGTTTCGTCCTGTCAATCGGGCATTGTGTGTTCCTATATAAAGGAGAAAAATCAGTAAACAACAACAACTAACAAACCAGGTCTGGGTTGTTCAAAGCTCCAATAGCACTAATCCTGGGTTAACTCCTAGCTTTGAACAACCCAGATTTACAGTTCTTTTGAATACAAATAAGAATTGAAATTATAGTTTTGTGCTTTTGATTCCAATTCTAAAAAAGAAATTCTATTAATACGAAAATGAAGATGGATGAGCGGACCTTCTTCTTTTCTGGGGGTGCACGTTCACCCTGTGCACCCCCCTGGTTACGGCCCTGTGAAACTAAACGAGCGACTGACTGATCGACTAACCCAAACAAACAGACAGCTAGAAAAGGGCCAACTATCAAATACTAACAAATTTAGTTATGTAAGCTTGGTTTCAATATCATGAATCGTTCACGATCGCTGCATGAGGCCATTAATTTCAGCGATCCGGCGATCGTGAGCGATTTTATGGAAACCAGAGATTGACAAGATTACCCATGTGAAGTTGCTCTCCGTTGAATTTCCACAATTGAATTAATAAGCACAAACTAGTTTCACAGGAATAATATTTGTAATACTTAGAGTCTTAGAGTAATGGCAACAGACTTTCATCTTAATTTAAACATGTTTCGGCGAAACCGATCGCTATCGTCAGTAACAACAAATAAAATGTTGATGTATAATGAGTATATATAATAATGACAAGAGCAATGGGAATACAGATTTGTACTCTGAACTGAAAACCAAATAGACCAGTTTCAAGTTTATCATTGCTCAGGCTAAGCCTCAATTGTAGGTAAATTAACAAAAGAATCAAAATAAAACCATTGATATTTACATTGTTTTGGATTGGTGCATTCCCATGGGATGTAACTCGTACAAAAGACTATATCACATGCCTGAGCAATGAAGAACATGAAACTGGACTATTGTTGTGTTACGGGACCTTTCGGGGCGACTAGCTCAAGTAAAATGGTAGAGGCGAGGTACTTCTTTAAAGATTTTTATTTAACAGTTTTCTAGAGTTAAACCCCCTACACACGGTTCAACTCTAATTCTCTATAATCTCTTGTTACAATTTTGTACAGCTCTTTTTATAGCTGATAAATCTAAATCCAATTAACATGATTGATGTCACAATATTCGATATTAACTAAGAATTTTCGAGAGGCGTTGTCTAAATGATTTTGGAGAAGTTCTTATATGAAAATAGTAAAATCTGGAAAATAGTTCCTGGACAATTAAAATGCGATTCACAAGAAAGCGTTTAATAATAATAATAATAATAATAATAATGATAATGATAATGATAATGATAATGATAATGATAATGATAATGATAATGATAATGATAATAATAATAATAATTGTTACTGTTACCGCAATAAGATGTAGTTTGATTGACATCTTAATCCCTTATCGTTGATTACGTAGAGATTAACTTAATTCTTTAGCGTCCTATTTGATTAGTAGTATAGAATAACATTGACTAGCCAACACAACTGTGACTTATAGAGTGAACTGATTCCAGGATTATTATTATTGTTTTTTAATGGAACATTGACCCGCCAACGTTGGTAAGTCGTCTATTATATTGTATTTAACCTTAATTTGATTCTATTATATGTATCCATTTTACAAATCATTTTGTTAATCGTTTAAGTTGTGAACAAGATTGTAACTTAGACTAATATCAAATCAATTGTAATTATTTTAGTTGACCAAATCAAACCGAATCAATCAGATCAGACTATTAAACGAAATCTGAAGTAAAATAAAGGATTTGCGTGCTCAACTGGTGGTACAGTTTGTGAAAAACAATCGAGAATCCTCACAATAATAATGAAATTATTAATTATAACTGGGATGAGATTCTTAATTCAAACTTAAATGTAAACGAGCTCTCAACAGATATACTTGAAAAACTACAAAAAATAACAGATAAACATGCACCAATTAGACAGACATCCAATTCTAAACGTAAACAATTGGGTAAGCCCTGGCTAACCAATGGTTTATTGAAATCCATTAAACATAAACAAAGAATGTATTATTCACATTTTCTGAGTAAAGATCAAACTAAAAAGACTCAATATAAAAGATATAACAATTTACTAACAAAGCTAAAAAACAATGCAAAACAAGATTATTATTTAAAATCATTTAATAACTGTCAGCAAAATATGAAGTCAACATGGAATCTAATAGGTACGTTAATAAACAGGAAATCTAAAGCATCACTTTCTCCAGCAAAACTGATAATTGACAATATAGTTTATACCAATAAACAAGACATGGCAAATCAACTAAATAATTATTTTGTTAACATTGGACCTAACCTTGCTAACCTTATAGAAAATGATAATGATAACCCTACTAAATTTATAAACAACAGCCCAGCAAATAGTTTATACTTGCATCAAATTAATGCAAGTATTGTCAAGAACCACTTTGATACTCTTAATGAAAAAAAGGCATCAGCCAATATCCCTGTTAGATTTATTAAGTATGCAAGTGAACCTCTCTCTGTGATTTTTGCACATGTCTACAATATGTCTATCCAATCAGGTATTGTCCCTGATGTCTTCAAAACATCCAAAGTTACTCCCATCTTTAAAGGTGGGTTATCTACAGACCCAGGTAATTATAGACCAATTGCCAGCCAATCTCCTTTCTGCAAAGTGTTTGAAAGGATTGTGTATGACCAACTAATTAGTTTTCTCAATAAGGAAAACATTTTATTTGAATATCAATTTGGCTTTAGAAAAGGACATTCAACAGAACAGGCTGTACTTGAAATAACTGACACTCTTAAAACAGAAATTGATAATAAGAGAATTACATGTGGTGTATTTTTAGATTTCAAAAAGGCATTTGATACCGTGAATCATAAAATATTGTTAGCTAAGCTAAATGCATATGGTATTCGTGGCCTTGCATTGAAATGGTTCACTAGTTATTTAGATAATCGTACTCAGCTTGTTAAGCTGGGTGACGTTCTATCAGATCTGCAGACTATTAAATGCGGTGTCCCGCAGGGCTCTACCTTGGGACCACTACTTTTCTTAATTTATCTAAATGATTTACCAAATTGCTCCAAAGTATTGTCCTTTAGGATTTTTGCTGACAATACCAATATATTCCTTACTAGTGATAATCAAATTGACTTAGAGAAGAAAATAATTGAAGAATTGAAATTGGTTTTTAAATACTGTACAATAAACAAATTATCTGTAAATATGAAAAAAACTAATTATATGATATTTACTTCTGTAAGAAAAAAAGTAAATATCCACATCCCTGATATAAACTGTGTTAGTGAGCTCAAATTCCTAGGTGTGTTTCTCGATGCTCACCTAAACTGGAAGTCCCAGATAAGACATGTTAACAATAAACTAGCTAAAAATATGTGTATTATATAAACTTAGACATTACCTAAATCTCTCCACTCTTAAACAGATCTATTATGCTTTAATCTATCCTTATTTAATATATGGGGTGACAAGCTGGGGTAATACATATAAAACAAGTTTTACTAAAATTATAACTAAACAAAATAAATGTATGAGAGCAATGTTTTTCGCTCATAGTAGGGAAAGTGCAGACCCCTACTATAAACTACTAGATATATTGAAATTTGAAAATATCTTCAAGTTTAAAGTTTCAGAATTAACACATAAAATAGCTAATAAAAATACTATGCTCCCTAAATGTTTTCAAGAATCCTTACAGTCAGTATCATCTGTTCATAAATACAATACAAGATATGCTGCAAAATCAAACTTTCATGTTCCAAAAATTAGAACTAATTATGGAAAATTTACATTTAGATATTCAGCAACCAGAATATGGGAACAAATTCCTGAAAAGATTAAATTTCAAAAATTTACATTGTTTAAAAATTGCTATAAAAAATATTTATTATCTATTCAATAATACAAGTCATATTATTGTATATTGAATGGATAATAAACCTAGTACATAGATGATTTCTAGTAAGATATTATATTTATATATATTATAATATATTCGGTTTCTTTTTCTGCTGCTTAAGTATAAATTTATAAATTTATTTATTTAATATAAATGCTCATTAGAGTTGATTTATTGTTTTGTTATGTGATTTTTGTGTCCTTACAACTGTATTCTGACTCTATTTGTTTGACACTATATTATTCTAATTAATCTGATTTAAAGGGGTAATTAACTCGAAAGCTTTAGCTACTTTAATTACCCTTCACTAATTAATTATGGAAATTTATTCTCCTTTTGTAATTTATTGAATGTTTATTTGCTATATCTAAGTATTGTATATATTGAATAGAAGTCAGTGAGAATAAAGTTGAAATCTTGAAATCTTGAATCTTGATAATAATAATAATAATAATAATAATAATAATAATAATAATAATAATAATAATATAATGTTTTATATAGCGTCAATATCCTGTAGAGTTCAACAACGCTTTACATATAAAATTGAAGATTTTGTAATCAGGTTTAATCATAATGAAGTATAGAGATGTTGTCTCTGATTATAAATAAGTTAAGCAGACGTTTCGATTGCGATACTGCAATCTTCCTCAGTGGATGGCAGAGTTTAAGAGTTTTTCATATACTCTTGGGAGATGTATATGTTCATTGATGGAGTTTTTATCGCCTTTCGAATACCACCGCTTTACATATCAAATTTATTCAGAAGGAAAATTTCTGCTATTGTATTAATTAATTTTGTCAAAGAAAGGTCAACTATGACAACCGATTAACGGTATTAAAGTACAGTTTAAGTGCACGATAGAATTAATATCAACAGGGTGCATAATAGCCAAAATCGTCACGAAACAAGTACAAGCATGTACAATCATGACCAAAGTATTACATAATTTTCAATGTTTGTCACTCAATTTGACTGTACTTTGAACTTATGATATACATGACGTGACTTACTAGAAAGCGTGACGCAAGCGACGCTGCCTTGTGAATCGTATCTGCAATATATTAACTGAATAATCAATAGCTGTTGAAATGTTGTTCAATAAAAATACTAGAAAATGAATAAAAGATAATTGCATAAATTGTGTCTGGTAACAGCTGTTACAGTTGTTTTCGTATTTTCGTTTGAGTAGGAAACAATATCGTACATAAATTGATAAATCACTGAATAAATGTACGAACTTACTGAATGTAAATCGAAATAATGAATTACAATGTAAACATATATAAGATTATCATATGATTTGGTAATAAAAGTTATAATGACAGTCTCGACGTTTCGACGCATCTTGCGTCATTCTCAAGAGTAAATGAAGTAGAAAATGTAAATGTATAAAGTTCGTAAAATCTCATGGGACAGTCCTATAGCGTTCACTAATTGAATAACTTAGCTCTGATTGAGTCTGATTGGATGTTTAGTGTTGGTGAGATGTCTTGTATGAACAACATTTCGTTGACAAGACAATCTAGTTTTGATGTACAGCGCTTAAGGACAGTAAAGTTATCGTGGAAACCTTCGATGGTGTTATGACATTTTCTGTAGTGAATTCCTACGCTGGAGTTTTTGTGTTCTTCTATTCGCTGGTAAAGATGTCTGCACGTATAACCCACATAACCTGCCTCGCACAGGTCACATTTAAAAGAATAAACGACGTTTTGTCTGCTCACGAGTGGATGTCGATCTTCTTTAACTCTGAAGTTGGTTTTGATTTTTCGGCTTGTAAAGATCGGCTCTATTTTGACATTGATCTTGTTGTTTAAATCACGCAGTTGTTTTTTAACCATATCACAGGATTTTTGATCTTTGAACGGAACAGTCACAACACCAGCAAGAACAACACCAACACGAACAACATCATCAACAACAACAACAACAACAACAGTCAGAGCAACAACAGGCAGAGCAACAACAGTCAGAACAACAACAGCCTAAAGATGATCAAGTTATCAGATTCTCTGTCCCGTTCAAAGATCAAAAATCCTGTGATATGGTTAAAAAACAACTGCGTGATTTAAACAACAAGATCAATGTCAAAATAGAGCCGATCTTTACAAGCCGAAAAATCAAAACCAACTTCAGAGTTAAAGAAGATCGACATCCACTCGTGAGCAGACAAAACGTCGTTTATTCTTTTAAATGTGACCTGTGCGAGGCAGGTTATGTGGGTTATACGTGCAGACATCTTTACCAGCGAATAGAAGAACACAAAAACTCCAGCGTAGGAATTCACTACAGAAAATGTCATAACACCATCGAAGGTTTCCACGATAACTTTACTGTCCTTAAGCGCTGTACATCAAAACTAGTTTGTCTTGTCAACGAAATGTTGTTCATACAAGACATCTCACCAACACTAAACATCCAATCAGACTCAATCAGAGCTAAGTTATTCAATTAGTGAACGCTATAGGACTGTCCCATGAGATTTTACGAACTTTATACATTTACATTTTCTACTTCATTTACTCTTGAGAATGACGCAAGATGCGTCGAAACGTCGAGACTGTCATTATAACTTTTATTACCAAAATCTTTACAAACAAACAACTTATCATATGATTATTCATAAAATACCTATATTTCTCAATTTCGTAAACCTGTTATTTTCACTAGTGAAAAGAACATGTTATTTTCACTAGTGAAAAGAACACGTTGCCATGGATACACTTCAGAGGCCTTCGCTTCAGAGTCCTTCGCGAACATATTCCTTTGTCTTTGAATATTTTATTCCTTTGTCTTTGAATATTTTATGCGCTCACTCGTGAGATCTTTTCACCACTCGAAGATAAAATCCGTATCTTCGCGCGCCCATGTAATATCCTCTATGTAACATATATAAGAATATTTAATGGATATTTATTGAAAGCATTGACCAGCGACCAGCACCAGCTTAATATTGAATTAAAAACGACTGCGAGGGAGTCTACGGTAGCGTAGCCGTATCGCGGTTATGTTTCCAGTTCAAAAACGACTCTATAATCATTGTAATAAAATGATAAGCATTTAAACTTGTGTGAAATAAAGATTATAGCTGATAGTATCTAAATTTTGACTAAACTATTGTCCGTTTACAGCCACAGAACCACGTAGTCGATGAACAACACTCTAGTTCAGTCGAAAACATATTGTATTTAGGGCTTAATGTTCACAAAAGAAAAGAATAAATTGGCCTGTATTACATAGCACAATATATTCATTTTGATATATCACATGAATAATAAACACGTCAGAAACCTACCCGGAATGTCGATGATAGCACGTCAAACAATCTTTGCAGAATTTGTGCCCACATTTTGTTTGAACTGGACTTCGCAGAACTGAATGACATATAGTACATATATATTCTGCATCGATGTCATTCACAAATTTAAAGTAAAATCCAGAAGGAACAGTTTGTCCTTGTGCCATTTTAAGTCCTGATTTGTAGAAATTAAAACGGAAAACTTTTCGGAAATAGGAAAGAGAAAGTTTACATGACTTGAAGCAATCTCATACTCAGAGCCCGCAGCGGGAAATAGCCTTCGTTCCTCTTGACCAGCGTCGATAAACCGGATTTTTATCGGATTCTGATTGGCTGTCGAGAAAAAAATGAATCCGAAAGTTAAGCCTAAAAAGTCCAAGAATTCAGTCACAAATGTTACCTAGATATCAATCTTTATTGTTGAGCAACAAACAAAGTAATTTTCTAGAGTGATTTGAGCGATATTGAGACCACCTATAAATCTCGAGATTTCAAACTCAATGGCCAACACAGGGAACCCGACGATGTTTGTCGGTGTATTCTTCGTTCCGAGTGTGCATAAGTTTACAGCAACGATTTTAATTACTCGGGCTTTCGAAGGAACGCCCGAGGTATAATTAGAACGGTTTTTTTTGTGTTTGTTTTAGTTTTCTGTCTGACTTCGTTTTAAATTTTCCGCACTTTGTATTTCTGTCGGCTCCAGGTTTGTGATTGGTTGTATTTATTTCGATTGTGATTGGTGGAATCGATCATCACAGTCTTGACTACGGTGGCCCAAAGGGGACATGCTTAAAAAAAACAATTGCTGCAAATAAAAATAACGAGTTGCTGCAAATAAAAATACCGAGTTGCTGCAAATAAAAATATCGAGTTGCTGCAAATAAAAATAACGAGTTGCTGCAAACAAAAATTGAAACGCTGCGCGCGCATTTTTCCGAGTAAGACTGGGTTCTAGGTTTGTTTTCGTCTTGGTGAATTCTTGAGTCGGTGGATGTAAACTAGCCTCCTCCGCAGGCAACCCTTTTTCGGCCCTTTTTGCTTTTCTTACTTATTCAGGATTCCTTTGTTGCTCTCTCGAGTGAGAGACCTGGCGCCCAAGAGAAAAAGAGAAGGGGTTGCCTGCCAAAAAAGGACACACTTCCGGCGTTCTGCGCACATTAAGTCGCGCATGCAAATATTAAACGTGGGGGTGATGGTAATTGAAAATTTGAAATAACGACCATTTTAGTCCTCATATTTCGTAGTTTGTTTGTGTTTATGTATAGCATGTCGAACGAGAACCAACTTGAAGGTGCTGTATATTGCTTCTCAGTACTCAGTTATTTGATATTTAAAATCACAACAAATTTTATTTAAAATGCGGTGGTGTCGAAGTATACTTTATTTTTAAGAAGTTCTTTTGAAGCGGCATTTAAGAATGGCGATTGTGTTCTGGCAGTCTAGCGAAGTTCACGGTATGAACACGAAGAACAAATTCGAACGTATACTGTCGTCTGCGACGAAAAGAATGCTTCTTGTCCTCTGGTCATTCTTCTGAGTTTAATAGTGATTACGACGATGTTTAATGGATGAAAACTAATCTTAATTCCCATCAACAACGGCAACAAGAACGTGCGAGTGTTCAAGATGGCGACACGAATGACTTGCTTATAACTTTTTCTTTCTCGCTCGGTTCATCTTGTATTGTGTCGTTCTGACTTTGACGAACGGCCGCATTTGAATCATCTACCTTTAAATTCAGTCGAGAGCTGGTTCACTAAATCTTCAGTTTCTTCTATTTGTAGTTTAGTCGCTTTAATTTGTCGTAAAACATTTTCATACGAATTACTTAAATATAATACTTGAAGTAGAAGTTTTTTATTAACTCGCACTTGAAGCCATGTTTTACAACGATCACACTTACCACCACCCAGTGTGAATTTCATTGGATAAAAACTTCTTTACCCCTCCCCCGGTCCCATTGCATGTCCAAAGGGTGACATTGCAAGTCCGCATTGCTCGGTTTTTGGCAGGCGTCTCTTTGCCTTTTTTCTTTCTCGAGGTGACGTAATCCCATAATCCACAACGGTCAATTGCAAAAAAGGAAGCCCATCCAAGAAACAAGAAAGCAAAACGCTAAAAAGAGACGCCTGCGGAGGAGGCTAGATGTAAACCTAATGTTTTGCTCGTGTTGTAAGGAGGAAAACCATCCAGAAGATGCAAAATATTGCTTTGTTTGTGGCAAGAAACTACCTCAAGCTTCTGAACATGTTTACAGTCTTATTGAGTTATATTTTCATCGAGGTTATCGTTACCAAGCAATTGTTGATTTACTTTCTAAGTTTCACGGCATAAATATACATGTAAGAACACTTAACCGAAAGCTTCATGGAATGGGCCTGAAGAGAAAAGGAAACGAAATCGATGTAGACATAGTTAGAGAAACGATCAGGCACGAGATGCAAATAGACGGAGACATGCATATGATGTCTCAATCGAAGAGAATGTCAGATATATCTAATAATCAGAAGTCTTCAGCTTTGACTTGAAGACGTCCAAAGATGGCAAGAAACGTACTTCAAGTGGTATTTTATTCCATAATCCAGGAGCACATACACTAAAAGCCCTGCCACCATAGCTGTCAGTTCTAAACCTTGTTTCTACTAAACGTAGGTGATCCATTGACGAATATAGCCAGCCAACTCTCTAGCTCCTTGCATCTCGTGCCGGTAGTTTCTCGCCACAAACAAAGCAATATTTTGCATCTTCTGGATGGTTTTCCTCCTTACAACACGAGCAAAACATTAGGTTTACATCCACCGACTCAAGAATTCACCAAGAAGAAAACAAACCTAGAACCCAGTCTTACTCGGAAAAATGCGCGTGCAGCAACTCGTTTTTTATTTGCAGCAACTCGTTATTTTTATTTGCAGCAACTTGTTTTATTTGCAACAACTTGTTTTTTATTTGCAGCAACTTTTTTTTTTTGCTGCATGTCCCCTTTGGGCCACCGTACTTGACCACGACGATCGTAGATATCCTAGTTCTTTTATTACTCGGGCTTCCGAAGGGACGCCCGAGGTATAATTAGAGCGGGTTTTTTTTTTGTGTTTGTTTTAGTTTTCTGTCTGACTTCGTTCTAAATTTTCCGCACTTTACATTTCTTTCGACTCCGGGTTTGTGTGGTTGTATTTATTTCGATTGTGAGGAATCGATCACCACAGTCTTGAACACGACGATCGTAGATTATTGAAAATAAACTTCAACGTCTCACAATAATCTATCTTCAATCAGGTATTTCATCTTTTTTTTAATGTTTACAATACGAATTTTTCTAAAAAAAGTTACAGTATCTTTATTATAATTTGATATAAACATGCTGTAAACGCTTCACACAACTTCCACAGTATAATTGGGTTGGCGAATACTGAAAAGAAAAAGGAAAAATTTCAAATTATGATTTGGCAAATAAGCGAAAATGATGTGACTGAAGCATAACTGCAACAGCGTCGCTTCGTACATGATGGGTATATGGCTATAGTTTAGCCCAAAGTAATTGACTAGAGGTGACAACATCGTGGTATTTGATTCTGCTCGATATTCTCATAATTTTAGTTGAAATCCACATTCTTTAGATCTAGGATAGAATGGTTTGTCAAAACGGTTATTTCCTGTAGTAACAGTGAAAATGTAACTGAAGTATTTTGATATCAAATTCTGCAGAAGCGTATCCAAGGGGAGTGCAAGGGGGATGTGCTCCCCCCTTTGATTTATTCTTATAGATGATTCTTTTTATTTTTGTGCTCCCCGCTCTCCCCCTCTTCCCCCGTTTCAAAGTTACTCGATCCGACCCTGTTTTTTTTTTTTTTTTTTTTTAATTTTTTTATATATTTAATTTTTTTGTATTTCTATCACAGTCCTGCTAAACTGAGAGCAGTTCTTGTTGAACGGACACAAAGTGCACGTCTTTCGCTCTAAAGCGCAAATCTTGTAAGGACAATGTTTGCTAAGAAAACTGATTGAAATCATCGTCTGAGCGCGCGACTTTTGATATTTCGCCTGCTTGGTTCAAATAGCCGTAGTTGAATTTTTTTTATTAACTGCCGTTTCAAAGCATTGATATGAAAAGCCCTCATTTTTCATTCGGAGACCTAGAACTCGCAATTTTTTTCCCCTTCCGAAATATGTTAAAAAACATAGTCTGACTACAGTTATTCAGCTTTTAAAAATACTTCATTCAAATAGCAAGACGCGCTCCGGTGATTCTTTACGAAGAGACCCCGTGGATCTTTCCTGTAACCTCAAGACAGATAAAGATCATTATTAATGTAACAAGCGCTGTGAGCGTTCTGTCCTTGTGCATAAAAAAATCTTGATTTCATTAATATAATTTGGTGATATTTATTTGGAAACAGTTCCCGAGTATCCCGAGTCCGGATGGCCAGTCCAAATTTTTTGTATGTTCCCGCCTCTCGCTCCACTCGGGTCATTGAACCGGAATCGAAAATAGTCAAGGCTTTAATTGCAGGTGAGTTCTTCCCGTAAATGAACATTTTAAAGGGGATTATTTTCACCGACGTACAATCATACTTTTAAAACAACATTGTACCTATATTTGTGGTCTGATAATTTTCAACATTTGATAGTTTTCGAGTGAGTTGAATCATGTTGAAGTTTTGATTCGGTTCGCGTAGCTTCTTGGTAACAAATTTGTTTGTTATGTATGCCCTCAAATATCATGCTAAATTTAGCATCAACAAAGTGATTATTCGCTCAGTTAATTATACAATGATTTCTTCACCTAAACATTGAATCATTAATGTTATTTTTCAAGTTGATCTTGATGGAAATGTTAATATTAACCTAGGAAGCGACCTTTCGAATTTATTAACTTTACATATTCATTGACATTGTTTATCAATGGCGGTTCTTTGCCGGTTTGCAT
This sequence comes from Diadumene lineata, assembly GCA_918843875.1. Lineage (NCBI taxonomy): Eukaryota > Metazoa > Cnidaria > Anthozoa > Actiniaria > Diadumenidae > Diadumene > Diadumene lineata. Next base: position 1,098,733 of record OU974069.1, read on the forward strand.
CTAAACATTACATACAAGATGTCCGATTAGATGAGTTCTTTTTGAAATATTAGTCTAAAAGAACATAGATCGCGTGCCTTTAAATACGTTGCACTTCGTACTGAAGTGGACTGAACATTGTAGACAATGTACTACATGTCATAATTGTAACTCGTCCCTCTGCCCTTAAAAATGATAAACTAATTAAACCCAGCTATTATAAACGGCTAAACTCTTCCTCACAAAGAAAACCTAATTACTGTCCTTGTATTGATTTGTAGTTGATTTGATGTTAGTAGAGAGTATAGAATAAAGTTTGTGATATATATCAGAATACAGCTATAAATTCTTGACACAATATCAAAGTTATTTGCTTTTAAAATTGAATCAAGCTTTTAGTTTTCTATCAGACCCACGTTCTGACTCAAAATATTCTAAAGAAGATTGCGAACTACATATATAAAATGTACTGGTTATATTCTAAACTTGAAAATGAGATATAATTTCTGGTGTTATGGGATTCCTGTGTTATATTTATTGGTTGATTGGGATCCCTGTGTAAGATGCTTTAAAATAGTCCAGCTTCCATTGTGCATGAAATATTCAGAAATTCAATTGTCTTTTTCACATGCAGAGACTCCACATTTCCACGGTTTGTCACTATAAACAAAAGAATTTATTTACAACACTTTGAGGTGGTGTGAAAGACAATTCCACACTGGACAATTGAAAACATCATATATCCAAACGACTTTGTTATTGTGTTAGATAGCCTTGTATCAATCAAACATGGCCATTAAGAATGGAAGTAAAAAAAAAACAACAACAACAACAACAACCAAAAATACAGAGCAAAACAACTTTCAGCAAAAAATCACACTCCAGGTACTTTGCCCATTGAAAAGATCATTGTATGGGTCAAACTAATTCACACAAATAAATAAAATACATTAAAATATACATGAGACCATTCATTTTATGATGTCGTAGGGAAAGGGGTTGGTAGTCTTTATTTCCCTTAGGCCTCCCCCCACCAATGTTGATGCAGCATGACTTAGCCCCCCTGACATTGACATTGTATGCTTACAGTGTATCATTTGTATCCCTTGCTCTTCGTTCTAGAGAACCTGTTTGTTTTGATCCCCCTCACCATACACAAAAACATAAACTGTAGACAAAAGTAGAGTCATAAATGCCACATTCTATTGCTTTCTTTTGCCCACTAATATTAGTGCTGTTAACTGCTAAATAGTGTTAACTATTGCACACATTTATTGTTTGTACTCTACTTTTATAGCAATAGTTTCAGTGTAAATACCACCTTCCTGCAAAATGAGTGATGTGGAGCATGGAGACGAAAAGGAAGAACTTGTCCTTTGTACAAGAGACAAAGACAAAACACATGATTTAGTTGTTATAGTCCTGCGAAGCTACTACCCTGACTTAAATGAGGAATTAGAAGAAGAAGAGGCTGCAAAAACTGCACCAGAGCATTCTGTACAATTATTGGCTAAGAGAGGGAAGAAGTTTGTAGTCTTGGGGCCAGTAGGATGGTGGTTGTATGTGAGGAAGTTTGGTGAAGACATGACCGGCTATATACCAAGCACACATGTGGCGCCAATCACTGATGAACTTAGCTGTGAAGAGTGAGTTTTACATATTGTATTGAAAATACTTAGGGTTATGGATTAGGATGTAACCAAGAAAGAATATTACAAAAATGCACGTTATGATTCATTATTGTGATGATAATGATGATGATGGTAATGATGATAATGATGATGGTGATTATGCATGATAATGATGATGATGGCAATGGTTATGATGATAGGGATGATGGTGATGATAATGATGATAATGGTGATGTTGGTTTTGATGATGATAACAATGATGCTGACTAACAGTGTGTAAACATATCACAATGTGTGCAGATGGTGACAATGGTTGTTGTTAATGGTAATGATAATAAATGTTTATATTAATTTAATTAATGTATAATTGTTATACATAACAATTCTGGATTTGACTAATAAAAAACAGTTTTCTGTGGTTGCAGATACTGATCTGCTCAAAACACGCAAAATGTTGAGAGTAACACAAGAGAGGTGTAGGAAGCCACAAAATGTAGCATTTTATGAATAGATTCTAAAACTTTTTAGAAGGCTGTATTTAGATATACAAGTTAAAAATATTAAACAAATGAGAGCGACGTTTCGGTGTCGGCTAGACACCAAAACGTTGCTCTCATTTGATTCTAAAACTGTATTCTAATTCATCCATTCATTCTTTTTTTTCTAATAGTGAGTTGGAGTTAAACAGAGGAGGTCAGTTGTCTCCTGAGATGGTAAACCAAACTGTAGACTTGAAGTATTTCCCACTGGCTCCAGTAGAGAAAGACATTCTAAACAGGGTAAGTGTTGTAGTTATGAAGTGATTTGCTAAGTTTTATAAAATGAGAACGTCAGAGTATTTTATGGGCAGGTATAGATGCAAGGCGGAGCCACATATCTATAGCGCCAATAAAACATGAACTCGAATTTGATAAATTACTTCTAAAACTCCAAATGTCAATTGATAAACTCAATTATTTTTAAATTTTATTTTGAGAAAATAAAGTTTTAAGTAATTTATGTACATTAGCGCCAGTACTGGTCAGCGGTACTTATAGTTAGTCAAGTGATCGGCACAGCCATTTTGGTCGGTTCCTGGTCGTCAGCCTCGTTTGTTTATTACTTTTTTAAGGAGCTATTAAAATCTATTATCTGTGTCGTGGTTCTTTCTCATTATTTATAACTGAGAGAGTCATGTTTGTACATGAGTGGAAAACACTACCATATCGTATGGTAGCCATAGTTTCTAAGACAATATACAACTTTTTCTGCCATTTCATGGTGGTATTGTAAGCATACTGTTACCACTCAAACAAAAACATCTCTTTCTAAATAAGTATTGTTTTAGTAGAACTTATAGAACTTTGAAAATCACTCATTAAATATTCACATATCAAGCTTTTCTAATTAAGAATGTTGTCATTTTCTATCCACCCTCGCATATTCCCTTATAAGGATTGTACCTACCATATTTGGGCAATTCGGCAATGCGAAAAAAGTGAATTTTCTGGCAAAATCCTTCACATTTTTACAGTTTCTTGAGTGAACGCATACACAATAAGTCTGACAATTTTGATTTCTGGCTGAAAATAGACTTTTAAACCTAAAACAGGACCCTTGTGTATTCACCACAGGAAGCCCAAAATTGACAACAAAAGTTTGATATGTGTGTTTTAGAAAGTAGTTTTCTGGGACTGTAGTCTTGTATTTCATGGGTTTGCATGTATGCTCACTATTTCTCCTAAACAGTAATGCCTTGTTTTGGTAGTGGCATGGAGGGACTGTCAATTATTAAGTCCATTGTTTAAAAGAGGCCCCAGTCTGTTTTACCACTGTTACCATGGCTAAGCACAGCATCTCCAATCAGAGTGCAGCATCGGTTGTAAATCAATTAATTTGGGTATTGCAAAGGAAATAACCTCACCTGGAATCGATATGTATGAACTAGATAAATAGAAAGATGTGTGCAATGTAATGAGTACATTTCTAAGAAATGATTGAAGCAAAAATACTCAATAACAATTGATTTTTAGATTGAGAATATAGTTTTTTGTTTGTTTATCATTCTTCTTCTTTATTACAATTTTTTGCTTGTTGATTTGCTTTCTTAATGTCTCCTTGATATTTAGATGCTTGCTTGCTTGCTCCCTTCTGTTTGTGTGCTTGCTAGCTAGTTATGTTTGTTCCAAGCTGACATGTTATTAGAGTGATAGCACAATTTGACAAAGGTTTCAGTTGTTAATATGGGTATAACATGTTGCAGGATCCCTGTCCAGAAGAATCTGCCAACATTCTGTCGAGGCTGACATTCTGGTGGCTTAACTGGTAATTATATTAGCTTATTATTATTATTATATTATTATTATTGTTATTATTATTATTGTTATTGTTATTGTTATTGTTATTGTTATTATTATTATTATTATTACTATTATTATCATTATCATTATTAACATTGAAGGAGAGCCATATATATGAAAAAAGGACATTCTAAGGATGGGCAATATCCTACTTATTTACAATTTTTGCATGGCTACATCAATGCTGGTTGCTCCTTAATTGAGCTAAATTCTACTGACATACTTCATAAATATGAATATTGCGTGAATATTGCATTATAGTACCTTGTCTTGAAATGTAGCGTCCTCAATTTGAGTTTGGTTTACTAGGTGAAAGTTTGATATTTGAGCCTCTGAATCAGGAAAACCTCTAATCACACTTCTTTAGTTTAACGTATGATTTTACTCTATAGGCTGATTAGAACTGGTCATAAAAGACCTCTGGAAGACAAAGATCTCTGGGCCTTACCAAGATCCTTGAAGTCATCCCAGGTGGTTCCAAAACTCGAAGACCGATGGAATAAAGAATTGGCCAATTTTACATGCAAGTGCTGTGGTTGCATAAATTGTCACTGCAAAGAATGTCCAACGTAAATATCAGATCAATAAATGAAAGAATAGATGAATGGATGAATGGATGAATGGATGAATGGATGAATGGATGAATGGATGAATGGATGAATGGATGAATGGATGAATGGATGAATGGATGAATGGATGAATGGATGAATGGATGAATGGATGAATGAATGAATGAATGAATGGATGGATGGACGGATGGATGGATGGAAGGATGGATGGATGAATGAATGAATCAGTGGGTGGATAAATGAATGGATATGTGAATGAATGAATGAATGAATGATTGAATGAATGAATAAATGAATGAATGAATGGATGGATGGATGGATAAATGAATGAATGAATGAATGAATGGATGGATGGAAGGATGGATGGATGAATGAATGAATGGATGGATTTATCAATGAATGGATGAATGAATATATATTTAAGTAAATGAATGAATGTTTGAATGCATGAATGAATGAGTGAGTGAAAAAATCACTGAAAGATTAAACAAATAAAACGGTGTCAGAACAAAAGAATGAATAAATAAATTAGAATATAAGCTTTCATATGACTTTGTAATTATTGCAGAGATAAAGAAGTTGATGACCTCAAAGAACAAGAAGTACAAACTACACCAGCTAGGGAAACGCCCGAAATCCCTGAAAAAGATGCCGACCAACAACTAGAAGATGTAGCAGACGAAGAAAAAGTGGAATTTGTACCAAAGAAAGAGAAAGAGGAAAATAAAGAAGACAAGAAAAAGCCGAGGCCTTCATTGATGAAAGTGATGTTCCTGATGTTTTGGCCTCAAGCTATTCTCGGTGGTTTTTTGAAGCTCGTTCACGATTTACTACAATTTGTTCAACCTATTGTGTTGGGGTAAGAAATGGAAACGCTCCGCTTTATGAATATTTGCTTTGGTCGATATGCACCTTTCGCGACATCAAGATCAAATGGTGTTGCCTGGGGCTCTTTGAAGAGTTAATTTCGCTTGAGAGCCCGTTAAACGGTGTACTGTGTCGTGGGGTTACTGTGGGCATTTTTAAGGTGACAATGGATTCGTCTGTTTTGCTTAAATCGCGCGTAGTGATATCATATCAATGGTATTTTATAATGCTAGGACAGCATTTTAGAGTACATCAACATACCAATTCATTTCCTTACCGTTATCAATTTCCTAGCTGCAATAGCCCGTTTCGAGTTCTTCATTGCTCAGGCTAAGCCTCCCTTGTAGGGAAACTAGCAAAAGAATCGAGACCAAAACATTGGTATTTATATTGTTTTTTGGATTAGTGCATTCCTATGGGATGTGACTATATGTACCTCGTACACAAGAATATATAACATGCTATCGAGGCTTAGTCGGAGAAACAAAGAACACGAAACTGGACTGTTTTGCTTGAAGCAGAGTATATCCTAGCCTCGTGTGGGCTGCGTTAGGATTTCGCAAATGTAAAAAAAACAAAAACAAGCAAAATATGGTTATTTAACGACCAAATTTCCTTCAACATCTGTAAACAAGCGCTGGTCTACCAGGGAGTGGACGATATATATACTCTGACTTTATTTACCCCCAGCACATTCCAGTACCCATGGATTTATACACTTGGATGGAGAAAGGCACTGAGAGAGCAAATTATCTTGCCTAAGGACACAACGTAATCGCCCGGTCTGGGAATCGAACCCAGGCCAGTGGACCCGAAGTCCGATTAATCACCGCGCATACCGTTTTCAACCGTTTTTTGTATTTTTTTCCAGAATGCTCATGACATACATAGAAGGCAAGGATTCTGGAGAGGTTTGGAGGGGATATGTCTTTGCACTAATAATGTTCTTTGCTGCGGTTACTCAGTCATTGTTTCTACACCAATATTTCCACGTCATGTTGACCGTTGGAGCCAAAGTTAAAACAGCTGTCACAGGGATGGTTTACAGCAAGGTTTGGTTTTCTTCATGCATTTTTACGTGATATTTTGTCCATTCATTCTTCTGTTCCTTGATTCGTTCATGTACTCCTTTGTTCGTGAAATTATTTGTTAATTTGTTCATTCAGATGTTTATTCATTCATTTACTTGAGCGCTCACTCATTCGTTTATTTATATGTTTCTTAATTCGTTCATTAATTCGCTCGTTTGTTTATTTAGCTGTTCATTCATTCATTCATTCGCTCGCTCGCTCGTTCATTCATTCATTCTTATATTTGCTCGTACATCCGTTCATTGTTTCATTCATTCGTTCTTTTCTTTACTTTTATTCATTAATTCACTTGTTTGTTGATTTGGTCTTTCATATTTATTTAGTCGTTGATTGTTCATCCATGTATTTATTAGTCATTGGACTATATTCAACTAATAGACTCCTTGCAGTTCGTTGGAATGCAACTCAACCTGGAGGACAAAACAATGTATTACAATTCCCAAGAGAGGAAAAATATTTTGTGTTGTCCTCCAGGTGGGGCTGCTTTGGCGTCACATGCAAGGGATCTATAGAATATCATCTTTGTTTTGCAGGCATTAAAGCTAAACAATGCGTCACGAGGCAAGTCCACGGCTGGTGATATGGTGAACCTCATGTCTGTGGATGCTCAAAGGCTGAACGATATGTGTTCTTATATCAACATATTATGGTCGGCGCCTGTACAGATTGTGATAGCGTTGTATCTGCTTTATGATACGATGGGTGTGGCGACCTTTGCTGGGGTTGTTGTCATGGTCTTGTTGATTCCTTTCAATTTCTTTGTTGGTAAAGCAGCGAGGTCCTTACAGGTAACATTCCTTCCTTCCTTCGCTCGTTTGTTCTTCATTTTATATGCGCATATACCTATTTCTAAAAACATCGGTGAGAATGACAGATACCGGATGGTGGATGTCCATTACACGACTGAAAAGGTCTCTGGGTAATGCTGTTGTAATGAATAGCTACAGAAGATACACATAGCATTTTATCGACCATCGGAGATCTTCAACTTGAGGAAATGACGCTGATTTGAATAAAATAACTGCTTATTTCTTATCATTATTGGAAGCCCACAGTTCCTTTCGGTCTTGAAATCTACATCCGGAATTCGGTATTCCCTTTATTTATTTATTTATTTATTTATTTATTTATTTATTTATTTATTTATTTTAATAGGTATATGCACATTACTTAATCACTAACATTTTTGTGGTATATTTCATCAGTTCGTATAGTTTTTTTTTCATTTACCAATTAATTCATACTTTTATTCATCCAACTGTTCGATCACCCATTCATCTATTTAATATAACGAACAAGAGAAAAAAATGTCATATGTTTGGCGGAATTCGGACCTACACCTTCGGTAAGACCAACCACGCTGGGAATTTAGCTGGAATATGAATTATAGGGCAACCGTGAGGATCCCAGAGCGACATGTTTCTATTTGTCAATCTGTCCAATCCTTCGTTTGTTTTGTTTTTATGTTTTCAAAGTTTTGACGTGTATCAAATGCTACTTTAATAGGTCAAGCAAATGGGGAAGAAGGACTTGCGTATAAGAATCATGAATGAAATCCTGAACGGCATCAAGGTAATGGTGGAGATATGTTGGACATTTGGAAAACCTCGCTCCCATCACGATACAGTTCGAGTCGTTTTCGGATGAGTGGGAAACGAGAGGGTTACGATACGGCCACGATACGGCTGCGCTACGGTACAAAACGGCTAAGATATTGCTACGATACGGCAAATGATTAGAATGTTTTCTTAAAAATTACGGGCACGATACTATACGGTACTGTCTCCCATTCATACGTAAAGGACTCTAATGCGGCCACCGTATTCGCGAGGTGTCCTTACGAAGTCTATAACGTTGGCGTATCGTAAGAACCGTGAAAATCAGTGTCCATTTTATCGGGTTACTCATGTTAAGCGGGTGGTCTTAATACGGGGTTCTTGTGCAGTTAACTGCAAATCTAATTCACAATTGTTTTCTGTGTTTTTCAAGGTTCTGAAACTCTATGCATGGGAAGAATCATTTCTGGCCAAAGTCTCGGGCATCCGACTAGATGAACTCAAACATCTCAAAAATGCTATGTATCTTAATGCTGGATTCTCGTTCACTTTCACGTGTGCTCCTTTCCTGGTACGTGTATAATTGTAAGCGCGGTACGATCGAGTAGAAACCATGCCAAAAGGGAGTATCAAAAAACGATATCATCATTTTATTACATGCGCGACATCGCTAGTGAAATAGAAGCAAGTATGAAGCTTGTTCCTCGCTAGTGAAATAGACGCAAACATGAAGCGTGTCCCTTGCCGTACTCACTGTGAAATAACGTGAAATAAGCATAAGCGCAAGTGCTGTCCTCACTGTGAAATAGCGTGGAATAAGCTAAGCACAAGTACTGTCCTCACTGTGAAATAGCGTGAAATAAGCATACGCACAAGTGCTGTCCTCACTGTGAAATAGCGTGACATAAGCATAAGCACAAGTGCTGTCCTCACTGTGAAATAGCGTGACATAAGCATAAGCACAAGTGCTGTCCTTACTGTGAAATAGCGTGACATAAGCATAAGCACAAGTGCTGTCCTTACTGTGAAATAGCGTGACATAAGCATAAGCACAAGTGATGTCCTTACTGTGAAATAGCGTGACATAAGCATAAGCGCAAGTGCTGTCCTCACTGTGAAATAGCGTGACATAAGCATAAGCACAAGTGCTGTCCTTACTGTGAAATAGCGTGGAATAAGCTAAGCACAAGTACTGTCCTTACTGTGAAATAGCGTGACATTAGCATAAGCACAAGGGCCGTACTCACTGTGAAATAGCGTGACATAAGCTAAGCACAAGTACTGTCCTTACTGTGAAATAGCGTGACATTAGCATAAGCACAAGTACTGTCCTCACTGTGAAATAGCGTGACATAAGCATAAGCACAAGTGCTGTCCTTACTGTGAAATAGCGTGACATAAGCATAATCACAAGTGCTGTCCTCACTGTGAAATAGCGTGACATAAGCACAAGTGCTGTCCTCACTGTGAAATAGCGTGAAATAAGCATAAGCGCAAGTGCTGTCCTCACTGTGAAATAGCGTGAAATAAGAAGCACAAGTGCTGTCCGGCCTGTCCTCACTGCGAAAAGCATAAGCAAGCAAAAATGAACGGAAAGTTTTAATCCTTTTGGTTATGCTTGCGTTTGCGTCTATTTCACTAGTTAGGACAGCACAAGAGAGATGTGTACGTTTGATCGCTTATGCTTTTGTCTATTTTACTAGTAAGGACAGCACAAGACAAATGTGTATGTTTGATGGCTTATGTTTGAGTATATTTCACTAGTGAGGACAGCACAAGAGAAATGCATATGTTTGATGGCTTATGTTTGCGTCTATTTCACAAGTGAGGACAGCACAAGAGAAATGCATATGTTTCGCTTATCGCCTGTTGTACTATTAAAGACAAGAGCTGGATGGGTGGGTTGCTGGTCGTTTGGTTGGCTGGCTTTTTTGTGTCATGTTGTTGCTATATTTTTGTGTGTAGCTATTCTTTTTGTGCATTTATTCTCCATATATTCTCCTTTGTTAAGGAATTGAATATTGTTAATATTGTTACAGGTTTCCTTGGCAACGTTCACTATATTTGTTCTGACTGGCAACGAGCTGACTGCAAAGAAGGCATTCGTGGCTTTGTCAATCTTCAATATTCTGCGTTTTCCGTTGACTGTTCTTCCTAACGTGATTGCTAGTCTAGTGCAGGTACATTACTTATAGGGACCTAATTTATTAGCACGCTTATTTGGGCGAAAACCACAAGAAACCTCTGCAAGGACGTGTTTATCGTTCTTTCGTGCAAGCGCGCCTTGACGCTGGCGAGCATCATATTAACTCACACCCGAAAAGGTTTTGACGCGAAAAAGTTTGACATACGCGCGCGTTTTATTTATAGATGCATTTTTTTCTGAATAAATTAACTCGCATGCCGGTTTGAGTTAATTCATTCGTCCGACGTTTTTGGCGGCGCGAGACGCGTCCTTGCAGAGTTTAGCACCTGTTGAGCGTCGGGAAAATCGTATCAAAGCTCTTTAATTTGCCCCTACTCTCCTCCATTGAAAGTGAGAACTACTTTTGAACCTGGTTTATGCGACCTCGACTGTACATAAGCCACGTATGACATTGAGGTAACTCTCCTCATTTCTGGTAGTGTTTGTAATTGTCTCTAATCCGTGTGTTGTTGAACATGCTGCATGAACTGTGGAATGGTTCAGGCAACGCCTTTTTTGCCGTTCAAATTGCAGTATGTGAAACAGCAGTGCTTTGTAGGACGCTGCCCTCCCTTCCCTCATAAAGCAAGCGCTGCGCAAATTAGATATGCCATGTGTTTTTTTTTTTAACTTTTTCTTTTTGTGCAGGCTCTGGTATCCGTGCAACGTCTAACAGACTTTTTTTGCCTGGACGAGTTGAAGGCTGAAAATGTGCAAAGAACAATGCCATCGCAGTGTAAGTGTGATCGCCACTAGTCTTGCTATCGTAACGTATTTCCCACAGGCTCATCAGGCTAATTTCATGTAGCTCATTTGTCAAGTCGCCGCGAGTCCTACTTACTAGAAAAAAAATATTTTCCGTCATTTGTTTCTTCTTTTCTTTATAGATATATCCCTTTGTTATAAGTTTTATGTACAAACTGTTTAAAAATTGGTTGTTTTTTTTTTTAGCGAAGAGTTATTTGCAACAAGGGAATTTATTTTATAAAGAAAAATATTTTTGAGTGATTTCTGTGGGATTTGAATGCGAGGCGTCAGCCTGGTTAGCCTTTGCATTGTACTAACTGAAAACCGACTTATCACAGCCAATCAATTTGTAATAAAACTTGGCTAAACCAATCATCGTTAAGAACTCTTATGACAAATTTTGCAAAGCAATGACGAGTCAGTGGTGGTGTGCAGTTTGTTTGTGGTGACTGATGGTCAATTCTGTCCAGGTGGGGCCAGTTAGTAAGGACCTAAACATGAGGACAAGAAGAGAAGAGGACGAATTTCCATAAACTTAGTTGACGCACATTTGTACTGAGTTTTCCATTGAGGTAAATGTTGTATTTTCACAAGCTGTTGTCAACAGTGAACATGTTTTAACTAAACATAACTGATTGCACATGTTTTTCGAACAAAAGTCCAAACTCGTCGTCGTCTCTCTTGTCCTCATTCTTAGGATCCTTAGTATATCCACACTGCGACAAGCTAACAAACAATGGGTGGTTCAAGCAGCTTTGCGAAAAACAAGCCCAAAAATCGAATGAGCATATGAAATGCTGTTGCAAAAGTCAGGCATCACAAACGATAAAGACTGCTGGCAGGGAAGTCTTGTATTTACAGTGTTGGTTGCTGGGAATATGAACGTGTTCTTATAAAGAATTGAGAGTAGTCTATTTCTATATTTGTATGTTTTTGCAGTTGCCAACCAATCGATTCATGTTGAAAATGGTACTTTTGCTTGGAATTACGGAGACAAACCAACCCTTAACGAGTAAGTTGATGATCTTTTCAATAGCGATCTTCACGCTGACATAAGTCTTTGTTATTCATGTGCCAACCAGACAGGGATTGACCGTTATTTAATAGATAATCACTGAGGCACACAGCATTCGTGGGTATAATGCAGGCAGCTGAGGGCGCAGCCCGAAGCTGCCTGCATTATACCCACGAATGCTGTGTGACGAAGTGATTATCTAGTATAATTATTGTCCTTATCGTTGTCTTATTCGTTTTCGTTATATTGACTGCTAGGCGGAACTCGCTGCATTATTAAAAATAATGCTTTTAGCTAGAAGCATTATTTTTGATAATGCAGTTTGCTGTTTGTTGAAGTGTGACCTAATGCATTCGTTGGGATAATACTGAGTAAAAACAATGGGTTGTGATGAGAACAGTGATTATTTCAGTCGAATCTTTTGTGCTGTGATTGATGTAACATAACAATTCGTTTGTTTGTAAACAGTGAGTATCGCTATGACAAGAACTATTTTGGTTTCGATTGTATTCTTGTTTGCTTGCTCGTTTTTCTGTGTCTGTTTGTTTGTTGTTGTTGTTGTTGTTTTTTTTTTGCTTAATTGCTTGCATGCATCATGTTTGAATTCTTTCGTTTACTCGTTTTTAAAAATCGCCGTCTCCATTTTGCTCCATACAAATATAGTAATGTTCTTGTCATTTGCATGCTATTTTTCCAGCCCTAATATTCACATGAATTATTTTCAATATAAAATGTGTTGAATTCATAAGCATGCTTGGCTCGAGGATTTCCATTCAACATCAACGTTGTTTTTCACAGCATCAACTTAAACATCCCATCAGGATCTTTAGTGGCAGTAGTTGGTCAAGTAGGCTGCGGGAAGTCTACTCTTTTATCCGCTTTACTTGGCGAGACAGAGAAAATTACTGGGGAAGTCTATTTGCAGGTAAAAATCGGAGATCTGGTACCTTTTAGGGTCTCTTAGAGGTTTTCAGACTCTCAGAATTAAAGGTGGTACCTTTTAGGGTATTCACGGATATTCAAAAACAAGGTCTCGATTTTTCGACCATTATATCCAATTGTTCGTATCTTAGTTAGTACTTTTTGGGATCCCTTCCAAAAATTCCGACGAGCATCCCGCGCTATTCCGATCGGAGTCTCCCCCCTCCCCCCTCGGGATCTGTCGTGTTTTGTTTGTTTTATACGTGTTGTTGTTTTAGGGATCAGTGGCGTACGTGCCGCAGCAAGCTTGGATTCAAAATGCAACTTTACGCGACAACATCATTTACGGACGAAACTTTGAAACGAAGCGTTACCATAAGTGTGTTAAGGCCTGTGCCTTGGAGACTGACTTCGATATACTTCCTGGTGGCGACATGACTGAAATTGGTGAAAGGGTAGGATGACATGATTGTTTCATTCAGTCATTCGTACATTCGTTCTTTGTTTGTTCATTCATTTTTAATTTATCAATTTATTCATTCGTTCAGCCATTCATCCATATTTTTATTCATTCGTCGATTCTTACAGTCATCAACCCATCTATTCATTCATTCATTCATTCATTCATTCATTCATTCATTCATTCATTCATTCATTCGTTCATTCGTTCATTCGTTCATTCATTCGTTCATTCATTCATTCATTCATTCATCCACCCATTCTTTCATTCATCTGCCCATTCATTCATTCATCCACCCATTCATTCATTCATCCACCAATTCTTTCATGCATCTGCCCATTCATTTGTGTACTATGCTATGTAGGGCATTAACCTCAGTGGAGGTCAAAAGCAGCGTATCAACCTAGCAAGAGCTGTATACTTCAACGCGGATGTGTATCTGTTTGACGATCCTCTGAGTGCTGTAGACTCGCATGTTGGTAAACATCTCTTTGATAAAGTTATTGGACCTAGAGGAAAACTGAGGCACAAAGTAAGCACCCATGGTGATGGTGATGATGATGATCATTATCGTTATATGATAGTGATGATTGTTTTCAAATATGATGACATTAATAGGACAATAACATGACTTTTGGAGGGCACATTGTTAATAATAATAATAATAATGTTTAATAGAAAACTACAAATATCGCAGCCGGTAGGCTGAATTACATTTGTTGAGTGTTTGCTAAAGAAATAATGAAGGAGTTTTTGAAGCGCTTAGTCTTGCAGAATGTTCGGTACTTAGCAGTGTTTCTTAGATTGTAATTTGTAATGTTCAATGGTGGTAGTGGTCCATGAAGCTTGTGGTTTGGGTCATTTTCAATAGATGCAAACAATTTCATGCATAAATTTTCTCTTCGTAAAGCGTCTCCAATCCAGTTTCAAGCAAAGCTGCTCGATAGTTGAGATCTGGTAGAATTATACGTAACGCACGCTTTTGGATATGTTCGATACTGTCAGATAGATAACGTGGAATATTATGATGGAAAACTTGACATGCGTATTCTAAGATTGATCTTATGCAGCTACAATAAAACTGGACTAATGATACGATGTCAACATCTGCACGTTTGAGTTGCTTGATTAGATATAAGCGTCTTGAAGCCTTAGTGGTGATGTTTTCTATATGTGTATTCCATTTGAGATTGTAACTGATAGTTACGCCAAGAATTTTGGCATTCTGTACAACTAGGAAACTTTGATCGTCGTCAATTGTGATGTTATCTTCCACGCGTGGAGTTTTGGTAAAGTTAATGATCAGTTCTTTGCATTTGGATGCGTTTAGTTGGAATTTATTCACTTCTGACCAATCAGCAACTTGTGAAATGCAGTCTTGAATGGTGCTTGCTTCTGATTTAGGAATAACCTCCGAGATTGTTGTGTCGTCAGCGAATTTCCACATTAGGTGGTTTGGAGAGGTGGTGATGTTTATTTGTAGCCCGGGTAGCGTCGGGTAGCCCGGGTAGCGTCGTAAACAATTTGTACGACAAAATCATATTATCATCAATATCCTAAATCAAAATTTATCAATTTTAAAATCGCTGTAAAACAATTTAATTCAATCTGCAGCGGGCCGAAGCGGTACCATTACCGCCCGCGCTGCCCGCGCGTTTTCAAGAGAGCTGTATGCCATTTGGCCTTGTGAATTTAATAATGTTGATGCTGATAATGATGGTGGTGGTAGTAGTGATGATGTAATGATGATGATGATAGAAGAATACTTGTGATAATGATGCCAGAGTTGATCGGTATAATCTAAACTGTTTGTCTTTATTCAGACTCGTGTTCTAGTTACCCATGCTATAAGTGTCCTCCCACAAGTCGACCAAATAGTTGTCCTTCAAGGCGGTCGTATTTCAGAGGTAAGCCATTATCTATTAGAACATTTTTGTCATTTTGTGCGATTTTATGTATGTATTTTACGTATTCATAAATTTACACTAATTTACACTAGCAATTAAAGCGATTTAACGAGTCTCAGTTTTGTTTCCATTCAGTCATGCATTAGACTCCAGCACAAGTGAGAGAAACTTGCATGATGTGTAGAAGAAGTTAATTTGTTGGAAGAGCAGTTTAAATCTTTTAGTAATTGATTGATTGATTGACATTTTAGATCGGTACTTACGAACAACTTCAAGCAAATGAGGGAGCTTTTGCTGAATTTTTGAAGACATTCGCAGCAGAGGATAAAGAGGCAATTGCCGACGACTGTAAGGGTGACCTTTATAAGCATCAGCACCATAATGATCATCATCATCCAAAACATCTCGACATTAGGTCCACATAACTTATTCGACATGACGCATTAACAAATTAAATGATGATGATTCTTTATGCGGCTGTCTTTATGTCTACTTGTTGTTAAGGCCGGTACACACGAGGGAGCTTGCTCCTGCAACACGCTCCCGCAACATGCTCCCGGAGCAAGCTCCCTCGTGTGTACAAATTGGTTTGAAATGAGCGAGCAAAACCAGGGAGCAAATATGTTACAAAAGTAATGTGGTGCTTATATAGCGCATTTCACTCAGTCTCAATGCGCTTTACAATCTTTTTAATATTTATAGTATGTAATCCGGATTTACAAGCATGAGGTTGATTAGTAATTAGTATGTATTAGTGTAGGCCTATCACCGAGGATGGTCGTTACCTGTGTCCTCAGTCGTTCTTTTACGTCCCCCCGTTAATGGTTAATGTGTAGTGTGGCGAGACGGGACCTCCAGTTTATCGTCCTTATCCGAGAAGACGCGAACCCTTACAATTATAAATCGAAGAACATTCTCCTCAATTATTTAAAGACCCTGAGTGATGGTCCGGTTGAAGGTTCGAACCCGCAGCCTCCCGGTTAACAGCCAACGCTCTCCCAACTGAGCTAACCTGTTAATAAGTATGTTTCAGGAGCAATCTCCCTTGTGTGTACTGACCTTAACAATGTCGCGTTATCTGCCATTAATATAATTTATGCTCACAAGTGAGGTCACAATAGTGAGTTGTTTTCAAAAGACAATACTCCTTTTGTTTCTCCGTTACTATGATATTCTCGCCTGTCATTGTGAGTATAAATTATACTGATTGCGGCAGATATACCTTAATATCGATATAATGTTGATATCAGGACTCCAAGTGTAGAATGTATTTTCCATCTCACCAGCTACTTTCCCAATACAAGAACTTCCCGAAGAAGAAGAAAAAGAAGCGAACGAAGATGCTGGTGAAGTGGACATTCTTGCTCAACTCCACCGACAAACTAGCGAGTTTGAAGAAGAAATGGACGGGCCGATTGAACCACCAACCATTATGCCTCACCGACCAGTCTTGAGACGGCGTGGCAGCGTGGTAACCATGGGAACCACGATAACGTGTGATACCGCTGACACGGATGGCATGACGATTGCGGAAGAAGAACGAGACGTTGACATGATGATCTTTGAAGAGAGAGCTGAAAAAGGAAGTGTAAGTATGGTGAATTTGATCGTTGGTATTGTAATAGTGCTCCTCTCTTCTATTCTTATCCAGCTCTGTCATCATCATTATCGTTATCATCATCAACATCATTGTTCTCATCATTAAAATCACCATCTCATCATCATCATTATTGTCGTCGATATCATCATTATCATCATCATCATTATCATCACCATCATCATCACTATCATCGCCATCATCATCATTATCTTCATTATCCACAAGTTAGCATATTCCCTCCAAGTTAAGAACTTATTCAAGAACTTGCTTTTCCTAATTTGCCAACAACTACCCAAAAATATATTGCAAGAGCCCGTAGACTAAGGTCTTATAAGTGGACTACTGTGTTGAGCAATCAAATGTTGTCCCTATAATTAATCCAAACTTTTTTAGCTTGCAAGTTAGTTTTGGAGGTTAGAACATTTCGTGTACCGTCATTTGCGCCCGAGCGGAGCGATTTTTGATTCAATCTGCAGAAGGCCAAAGCGGTGCCATTATCGCCCGCTTCCCGCGCGTTTTCAGGAGGCCTTCTATGTTGATGATAATATAAAATTGCAAAATAGTAAGAAGAATAAACTGACTTTCTCTCATAGGTTAAGCTGGGTGTGTTCTGGACGTACGCCAAGTCAATCGGTGTCCTCATCTCCTTCATATTCCTACTGTTTCTAATGGCATCAGAAGGGTGTTTGGTTGGTTCTCGTATCTGGCTAGCACTGTGGAGCTCTGATTCAGACACGTCAGACAAAAAACGCGACTTGTATCTCGGCGTGTATGGCGGACTTGGTTTTGCGCAAGCTTTATTTGTGCTCGTATCGTCTATATGTCTTGCGTTTGGTTCCATCAGAGCATCGACGTACTTGCACGACTCGTTGCTCATCAACATTCTACACTCTCCGATGTCTTTTTTTGAAACTACTCCCATTGGTCGAATAGTGAACAGGTTGTGTATTATATAGCTATTTCAAATAACGTTGTTATCACCAAAAGGCAATAGGTCATTCCAAGCCCAGTATGGGAGATCTCTTAGCTCATTTTCTCTTGGTTAACACTCATGTAGCAAATGAATCAATCATCGTCCAAGATTTGTCCAACTTGCAACAAATGATTTTGTTGCGTGACAAGTTGATCGCGCGCTATGAAAAACGAGAAACACTGTAACTAGGTAAACTTGAACAGAAACAATGGTGCGCGCCAAGTTGAGGGTTTTTCTATCTCGTATTTAGTCTCCTTTAGATAGGGATTTATCCGTTGTAGGTATTTATCCGGTGGATAAGGATTTATCCGGTGGATAGGGAGTTATTCGTTTAATAGGTATTTATCTGTTGGATAGGTATATATCCGGTGGATAGGGATTTATACGTTAAATAGGGATTTATCCGTTGGATTGTGATTTATCCGGGGGAGTGCGCTATCCAGGTGGTCTTTTGGAGATGTTTATTTCTGTTCAAGAAAGAAGGAAAAACATTTAGTTAAGGTCATCAAGAATCTCTCAACCTCACTAATAGCAGGTTTCCATCATGTCAACAGGTTTTCCAAGGATTTGTACACCATCGACGATGCAGTTCCACGTTCTTTGGGTTCGTTCTTGAGAATGTTACTTAGTGTCAGTGGGACTTTGTTTGCAATCAGCTACGCGACTCCGTTGTTCTTGACTGTAATTGTACCTCTGGCCTTTATCTATGTCTTTATTCAGGTAAATTGCATTTAAGATTTAATGCTTCTCACGCGCGCATTTTGTAGATGCGTAGTTCAATAAGTCCGCGTGCATTCCAGTAGATGGGTGAGAGATTCTTGTTATAAATGATCCTGATATTTCAAAACATCAATATGATCACCACAGTCACTATCGTAACAATATCCTCACCAAATGTACCTGTACCATCATGATCACAATCATCATCATCAACAACAACATCATCATCATCATCAACATCATTATCATTATCCCCATCATCATCATTTCATCATCATCATTACATCAACACCAGATTTATTACTAATGATGATGTCACTACCAACATCGCAATTAAATTTAACATGTCGGTCATTAGTCTAATTCCTTCCAATTACAGCGTTGGTTTGTAGCCTCGTCTCGTCAGCTCAAGCGTATCGAGTCTGTCACGCGTTCACCTGTATATAACTATTTTTACGAAACAGTTAACGGTGTAACGACTATCAGAGCCTATCACCAGCAACAGCGCTTCACTCGTGGTAGCTTTTACAAAGTTGACGAAAATCAATTGGCCTTCTATCCGATGATATGTTCCAACAGGTAGATGAGCCATGTTCTACTGTCGTGTCGTGTCGTGTCGTGTCGTGTGTCGCGTCGTGTCGTGCCCCGCCGCTCGTGTTGTGTCGTTTCGTGTCATGCCGCTCGTGATGTGTCGTGTCGTACCGCTCGTGTCGTATCATGTAGTGTCGTGTCGCGTCGTGTCGTATCATGACGTGTCGTGTCGCTTCGTGTCGTGTCATATATCTTATATTATCAGTTTGTGTGTTCTGGTGTATTTTTCTATTCTATTCTGATTATTTGTATATTCATATATTTTCTCAATTTGCTGATCAGTTACATGTTTATGGGTTGGCTATTTTACTTGGCTACACCTATATAAAAAAAACAAAGGTTGTCGGAGAGAACGCTGCCGGGTGTAAAGTATCGCTTATTCGCAGTCGAATAAATGAACAAAACGCTGTAGAGTATAGATAGTGCATGCAATGTGTCAGGGGAGGATTCTGGATTGTTTTCACGATGGAGTGCAATACCCAGAATGAAATACTAAGGATATTTTGGAAAAAAATTTAAGAATACAAATACTTTCAGGACCCCTCCCCTGCACCCGCCACTGTGTACGTTACCATTTGAATTATTTACATTTTGTTAAAAAATCAAGATATTTTAGTAGAGCAACGCGCATATGGCATCTAACATTCTCTCCGACAATGACCGGTTTTGAAATGACTGTATATGTAAATGATGTTGACATTTTCACCACGCACGTATCTTTTGTCGTTGTTCTAGATGGTTGGCAGTTCGTCTAGAGTTTCTTGGAAATCTGATAATTCTCTTTGCTGCATTGTTTGCTGTGATTGGTAAAGATTCTATCGAGAGTAGTCTTGTTGGTATGTCAATTACATACGCACTACAGGTTAGTAACCTCCTACCCCTCCCTAATTATTAATTTATCATTCAACAATATCTGTTATACCAATCGATCGCACGCCCAGCCTTTTATTGTAAGGAAATGGAGTGTTGACGTTAACTGATAAACCCAAACTAAATGTGTGCAACAGTTGTCACTATGTAGTAGTAAATAGCACTAATTAAACAAAAAGAAAACAATAGAATTAGCATAAAATAGCAGTATTTAGTGGTATTTATGTTGCACAGTTTTAGTGCGTGCACTGTAGGATTAGCATAGAATGGCACTATTTAGTGGTATTTATGTTGCACACTTTTAGTGCATGTACTCTATTAATTTTACACAGATTTAGCCTCGTGAAATATTCAGAAAGTTAACCGAAACTCCACATTTCCACGGGATGCTGATAAATAAATGAATATGTCACACTCTTTTGAGGCTAACACTGTGTAAAAGAGAATTCGAAAATGGACTATGAATTAGTTCCCTGCAAGCAGAGTCTCCCTCGCTGATGTATCTTTGCTAGCAAGGAAGACTATTTAGGAGCACTTTTTTCCACTAATCGTGCAAAGCTGGAACAGCGCTCACTGATGATTTTTTTTTAATTTGAAGGATTACTTTTTGCAACTTTCGTTTTTACAATTCTGTAGCTGGTAATTCAGGGGCCGGTTGCACGAAGCCTGAATAAAGTTATCCACTCCAAAGGATTGCTTTAGAATTTATCCGCTGGATAGCGCTATTCAGGCTTCGTGCAACCGGCCCCAGTACTTTTAATAACCCTTTCTTGTTCTGTCTATATTTGAAAGAAGTGCTACTAATTATTGACAACCAAAATCAGTGAGCCATGTCCAGAAAATCAAATTGTTTGTTCTTTTTTTCAGATCACTCAAGCTCTCAACATGATGGTGCGAATGTCGAGTGAACTGGAAACTAACATTGTATCAGTTGAACGTACAAAAGAGTACGCAGACCTCCCCACTGAGGTACACTGTATTTATTCGTCTATAACAGAAATCCATAGGATTGAAATGTGTAGCGACAGCACATTGCTTTGGTTCCATGCTCCAAAACATTTATTTCTTTGTCGAAAAGCCTTTCTTTAATAAAATCATATCGTTTTTGCTTCCAAAACCTTACAAACTAACTACACGAGTCATGTTATGCAGAAAAGAAAATCTCATCTTAAATGTTTGAGTTACAGCGTCGAGCGGTCATTTTGATTCTACAATGCTCTGAGTATCAAATAGTGACCAAATATAATGTCAAAATTATGCTGATTCGTCTAAATATTTCGGAGCATGGAGTCGTGCTACAAGTTTGAATCCACTTACGAATTTCTGTCCATAATTGGCCAACATTGTATCTAGACCGCTTGCAGTTCGCTGGAATGTAGCTCAACCCGGAGGACAGAATGAATTTCAGCTTCAAAGAAAGCAAAAATCTTTTGTTCCATATCAATCATCTTAAAATAAAACTGTCGCCCCATAACCATATTTGGTAATCTTATACCTTATTTGGAAGTAACAATTGATTCTATTTTGGTGCTTTTCTGCTATAAATAGCCAAAATTCTCGGAAAAATTCGATGAAA
Organism: Diadumene lineata; assembly: GCA_918843875.1. NCBI lineage: Eukaryota > Metazoa > Cnidaria > Anthozoa > Actiniaria > Diadumenidae > Diadumene > Diadumene lineata. Next base: position 1,120,330 of record OU974069.1, read on the forward strand.
ACGTTGCATTTTGTTTATAAGGACAGGAAACCCCCCAAAAATGACGAATGACAGTTTGATATGTGTCCTCCAAATGGGGCTTCTTTGACGTTATTTGTAAGCACTCTATAGTTTAATGTTTGTTGTTCATAGGCTGACTGGATCATTGACGATCACCGTCCACCCGAAGACTGGCCGTCGACTGGTAAAATCATCTTTGATAGTTTTGATCTGAGATATCGAGACAATCTACCGCTTGTGCTCAAGAATATCAGCGTGGATATAAAGCCAGGAGAGAAGGTACAGATAATAGAGCTATATTATGCTAATGAGTTCTAAAAATACTAATGAGCCCAAGGAGCTCTCCTAATAAGCATTGCACGTGGGAATGTACGCTTTGATGCACAAAGACAAAGGAAGGCTCACTCAGCTGATTATCGAGTTTACGTTTACGATCAGTAATCAGCCGATCAAACTTGCGTACATTCCCTGGTGCACTTTCATTAGCATTTTGGTACCCTGGCTATGTGTTGTGTTGTAGATTGGTATTGTAGGTCGCACAGGATCACTGTTAATCAACCTTGACCCTGGCTATGTGTTGTGTTGTAGATTGGTATTGTAGGTCGCACAGGATCACTGTTAATCAACCTTGACCCTGGCTATGTGTTGTGTTGTAGATTGGTATAGTAGGTCGCACAGGATCACTGTTAATCAACCTTGACCCTGGCATGTGTTGTGTTGTAGATTGGTATTGTAGGTCGCACAGGAGCCGGTAAATCAACCTTGACCCTGGCTTTGTTTCGTTTGTTGGAGAGTGCTGGTGGCAGGATTATAGTAGATGATGAAGACATATCCAAGATGGGGCTGCATGATCTGAGATCACGATTGACCATTATACCACAGGTAACCCAACCACACTTACTTAGATATTAGACAGGTGACCCGTCTAAGCAGTTACGTTACAATTACATCTTCATTCATTCATTCGTTTGTTCGTTCGTTCGTTTATTCATTCATTCATTCATTCATTCATTCATTCATTCATTCATTCATTCATTCATTCATTTTGTCATTTATTCATTCATTCATCTATTCATTCATTCATCTATTCATTCATTCATTCATTCATTCATTTATTCATTCATTCATTTCCATATATGGGTTTATAGATTTGTATTTGTCCCAAATTAGTTTGTATTACTAACTATAAGATTAGACACTTTGGTAAAGATTTGATTTATTTATTATACCACAGGTAACCCAGTTACAATGACATGAAATAACCTCACTTTGTTTAATGTGTAGGATCCTGTGTTGTTCTCTGGTACTCTACGCTTCAATCTTGATCCCTTTGATAAACACACGGACACAGAACTATGGAACGTGTTGGAAGTCAGCCATCTGAAACAGTTCGTGTCTGGTCTTGCTGAAGGCTTGCAACATCCTGTTACGGAAGGTGGAGAAAATCTTAGGTATTGATGTAAAAATTGAAATTAAATCTTACGATTGATGTGTGTGTGTGATTTCTGTTTTTTGAGAAATAGTAATGATTGTGAGAAAGATTATGAGATGGTAGTTTTACTGAGGTCGATTAAGAGCTTGTTGAGGTAGAGTGCCCCTATATAGGTAGTAGGGATAAGTCGTGTTTATGTAGTGTCTATTGAGATTAGCAAATAAACGACTTGTCCCCTACCTGGTGGTACCTTAGCTAATTTGTTCTGTGGATTGATTGCTTGCTTGATTGATTGATTGATTGATTGATTGATTGATTGATTGATTGATTGATCGATCGATCGATCGATCGATCGATCGATTGATTGATGCATTGGCTTGATTGTTTGATTGGTGGGTTGATTGATTGATTGATTGGTTGACTGACTGGTTGATTGATGGATTGATGGATTGATTGATTCGTTGATTGATGGATTGATTAATTGATTTATTGATTCAATGATGAATATATTTGAAATGTTTTTTTGATTGTATGACTTCTCGCATGACTGCATGGCTGACTGACTCATGGTTGTAAAAATCGTATTTATTCATAACATGTTAACAATCATGATGACGTGACATTTCTCTCCTAGTGTTGGTCAGCGTCAGCTCGTTTGTCTAGCTCGCGCTCTCTTGCGGAAAAGTAAAGTGCTTGTTCTTGACGAGGCAACTGCTGCAGTGGACTTGGAGACTGATGAGCTGATTCAGAACACTATAAGAACAGAGTTCGCTGATCGCACTACCTTGACCATCGCGCATAGGCTCAACACTGTCATGGACTATTCACGGTGAGTCATGTTCTGTCGTACATTCACACAAATAAGGAACTTGGAATTTGCGTACTGAATTCTGATTAGATATATTTGTTTCGTTGTTTAGCACGTTTGAGCAAATACTGGAAAACCATGAAACCGAAAAACAAATATTAGCTGTTTAGTAAATATTAAAAGTCATTTGAATAAGATAATTGGGTTCCTGAGGATTAATAATAGAATTTAAAAACGAGCTTTTTCATATCCCATAGCACTTGGTTCTACTCGTCAGAGACGCGGAGCGCAGTGTGACGACTTCAACTAAAGCCATCTCGGAATTTTTAGCCAATCAGAAGTCGCCATCGCACAGACGATAGTTATATCACTTCATTTTATTTGTTATAAAAAATTGCACTTGAAACAATCTCAATAAAGATTATAGATTACGGCAAATTTATACGGCAAATTTATGAAGATCAAATCAATAAATAAAATAAAGTGAAATAACTGTGTGATCGTTTGTTTTAAATCTCGATTTCTGTTAGCATATTTCTTGATTAGCATATGTCGTAATGGCGGAAGGACACGCTTAGCGTAGCTCTGCAAATCGACGCTATGGCAATCACTTTACAAAAGGTTAAAGAATTAATTCAAGGCGAAATAACACCACTAAAAGCAGCAATCAAAGAACTACAAGAAAATTATGCGAAAATTAAAACCGATGTCGAGTTTTACTCTGACAAATACGATACACTCCTAAACCAAACTCAAAGTGCTAACAGTTCTATCCAATGTCACGGATCAGACCTAACGACAGTCAAACAAGACCTAAAAATTATCGACTGCAGAGCAGTTGCGGCCTTAGATCAGATCGATGAATTGGCCCAATACATAAGACGCGACTGTGTTGAGATAACAGGTATCAAAGCCAACGATGAAGCTACATCGGAAGCTATAGTACAATCCATAGGCCAAGCCATAGGAACTTCGATCGATACTAAAGATATCTCCATCGCACATCCTCTGCCGACACATAACCAGAAATCACCACCAAAGATGATTGTGAAATTTACAAGCAGAAAGAAGAGAAATGAATTCTACCAAAACCGAAGAAATCTAGTGAAAACGAAGGCCAAAGATCTCCCGAACCTTGGTCTAACGTCAGAATCTAAAATCTTCATCGGGGAATCACTAACACCTTCCCGAAAGAAGCTCTTTGGCGAGGTTAACAGCTTGAAAAAACGTCTTCAATGGAAATTTATCTGGTCGAATAATGGAAGAATCTGTCTGAAACAAAAAGAGAAGTCCAAAACCTACTACTTCAATAAAGAAGAAGATCTGACAAAATTTCAAGATGAACATTTTCCTCATGGCTGACAGGTTGAAAGGTAATCTCTACAAAGTTTTTCACCTCAGATATCGACTATGCAATATATCTCATCTAAAATCTATCAGTGTAATATTTAATATATTATATAACAACGAACCTCATAGACATGATATTATTGCAATAGGTCGACATTGTAATTTTATTACAAATATATGGCTGACAAAGATATTTTAGATCGATCATATCTCCTGTCAGAACTACCATTCTTTCATCTAGATCGTACAGATCTTCTAAAAACATTGGGTAGTTGGGTTCATACATCTTCCCATTCACTCTTAGAATCAAATGATCTATTCCAGGATATAATCGTCTGTCCAGAGAATGAGGATAAATTGCAAGAATTTGCAGATGATTTTTGCATACAATCAAAATATTATAGCATCAAACAATCTGGAAATATTTTTCATGACAACACAAACAGTAGTTTCTCTATGATTCATTTTAATATACGAAGTTTGAACAAAAACTTGAATTTAATAGAAGATCTACTTTCGACTCTAAAGAAAACCCCCGATATTATAGCTATTTCGGAAACGAAATTAAAAGACCAAAATATTTATAACGTAAACATTTCAAACTATTCATTTTTGCATACTAATTCCCAATCATCCGCTGGGGGAGTTGGGCTTTATATTAATAACGATCTAAATTTCTTTAGAAGAAATGATTTGGAGTCATCCTCGGATGACTCTGAGTCGTGTTGGATTGAAATAATTCAGAAAAAACAAAAGAATATTGTTATTGGCTGCATTTATAGGCATCCCTCTAGGGACTGTGTTGATTTTACAAATACTCTTAGGAACCAGATAGCAGATCTTAATAACAAAGGCAAAGAAGTTTTTATACTAGGTGATATAAACATTAATTTATTGAACTATAACAATGACAATAAAACTTCTGACCATCTCGACATGCTTCTAAACATGGGATTTATGCCGATAATAACTAAACCAACTCGTATAACTGACCATACCTCAACATTAATAGATCACATTTATACTAACGTTCCCCAGAAAATTCACAAATCAGGAATTTGTATGGCCGACATTACTGACCACTTACCGATCTTCTGTTCTATTGCAAATAAACTTGATACGGATAAAAGTGTTAAACATTTCCGTGATTTCTCTAAATTTGACAGTACACAGTTCCTAGAGGACGTAAAATCCGTTGATTTCGATAGTATGATAGGCGCTGATGTCAATAGTAGTATGAATAAGTTTATGGAAGCCATGCAAACTATTTCAGACAAACATGCTCCAATGCGTACGATGACAAACAAATATAGAAAGAAATTTAAAAAACCCTGGATCACAACCGCAATACTTACATCTATAAAAAAGAAACAAAAGATGTTTAGAACACATTTCCTAAGCAAAGATCCTATCAAAATAAGAATATACAAAATATATAACAATAAACTAAATAAATTAAAAGAAGCATCCAAAAAGAACTATTTTAGAGATCAATTTAGCTATCACAATGCAAACTTAAAAACAACATGGAAACTCATTGGTGTATTATTCAATAGGAAAAAGAACAACAAACATAGTCAAATCAACAAACTTATTTATAAAGAAAGGTCATTCACCAATAAAAGTGATATAGCTGATCTCCTAAATACACACTTTGTAAACATAGGACACGAACTTGCAAATAAGCTCCCATTTATAAATGACAAGTGCCCTGAGAACTATATAAAAAGGTCGTTTCTAAACAGTTTCATGTTTAGAGGCATAACCAAGGAAGAAGTTCATGATGAAATAATGAACATTAAAACTAACAAATCATCAATAGGAATTCCTTCAAAATTCATAAAAATTGCGTGTGAACAAATTTCAGATCCACTATCTCAGATTTTTAATGCATCTCTACTTCAGGGTTTTGTACCTGATATTCTGAAAATTTCTAAAGTTACTCCAATCGATAAAGGGGGCAACCCCACAGATCCAGGAAACTATCGACCCATATCCACACTTTCAACTTTTACTCAAATTTTTGAAAAACTTATTTATAAGCAACTTATTAACTATATTGAAAAGCAAAATATTCTTTATGAGTTTCAGTTTGGATTTCGAAAAGGCCATTCCACGGCCCTAGCAATTGCTGAAATTACTGACAGCCTTAAGAAAGCTATTGATAACAACACGTACACCTGTGGGGTATTTTTAGACTTCTCCAAGGCGTTCGACTCAGTAAATCATTCAATTTTAATCAATAAGTTAGAGAAATATGGAATTCGTGGAATGCCTTTAAAATGGTTTCGTAGTTATTTAGAAAACAGAAAACAATACGTTTCATTAAACAACTTACAATCAGGAATGCAAACCATAACTTGTGGAATTCCCCAAGGGAGTTCATTAGGTCCATTGTTATTCTTAATCTATATAAATGATCTCCCAAATTGCACAGACAAACTGAAATTTAAAATCTTTGCTGATGACACAAATTTATTTGCTTCTGCAAATGACCTCAAATCTCTGGAACAGATGATGAATTCTGAACTAGCCAAAGTTAAAGAATGGTGCGACGTGAATAAGCTTTCAATCAACTTTTCTAAAACAAATTTTATGATAGTAAAATCAACTAGAAAAAAAGACTTCCCTGTGGATATTAAGTTCAACGATAGAGATGGTACTTCCCATTTATTGGAAAGAAAAACACATTTAAAATACCTAGGCATCATAATTGATGAAGCAATGTCTTGGAAGTACCATATCTCCTATATTTGTTCGCGAATATCACGCAATAATGGAATTATATCCAAATTAAGACATTTCCTATCTTTGGCTCAACTAAAACAAATTTACTATAACTTAATTTACCCCTACATATCTTATGCAATTATTGCATGGGGTAGTACTAGCACAACAAACCTAAAAAAAATTCAAGTAAAGCAAAATCATATAATCCGTCTCATCTTCTTTGCTACTCTATATGGCAAAGATACAGCAAGTGCTAAACCTCTTTTAAACCTACTAGACATTCTTTCAGTAGAAAACATCTTCCACTTGCACGTCTTGAAATTCATGTATTCCTGGCATAATGGAAGCCTACCCAGTATCTTTAACAATATGTTTACTTATGCTAGTAATATTCATGGATATCACACAAGATATGCAAGCGGGCAAAACCTCCATAAGACTAAAGTAAGAACCAACACTGGCAAACAGACATTATCATTCACGGCAATTGACCTTTGGTCAAACATCCCCCTGCAACTCAAATCAGCCAGTAATTTGTCTTTTCCTAAACAATTAAAAATATTTCTTCTTTTCCAACAACATTCTGAGTTTAAAAATGTGTAATTTTCCATCTAATATTTCTAAACAATTGTTCTTGTATCTTTCTTGTATTTATCTAGTGACAAATTATTAACTATTTTATTTCTCTTTTCTTTAATATTATTCAATATTCATTCGATTTCTTTATAGTTAACCTCAATAATACTTATTAACTTTAAAACTGGGGGCTAACTAGAAAACTTAACAGTTTATTTAGCCCCCAGGCTCATTTTATTTTATGTACAAAAAACATACTGTAAAAAAGACTTTTTTATTATTATTATTGTACACTTATATAAAATGTAACTATAGCTTGTATTGAGCAAAATAAACATTCTATTCTATTCTATTCTATTCTATAGTTGTTATCAAAAAATCTCGAGATGGCTTAATTTGAAGTCGTCACACTGTAATGGATTATTTGATGTTCTTTAGTATGAATAGAGATTCAGTGTTCATTGTTCAGTGTTCATTGAGCTGAGCTGAGTGAGTCTGTAGAATGGCGAACGAACGCGTTTGAATGTTCTACTAAAAATTGCGACACTTCTAGCGAAGCTTTTAAAATCTAGTTCAACTTATGTCAGCCATATCAATCCGAATCCAAATCAACCAAATAAAACACTGTACAAGTGAAACGAGCATCCCTTACATCGTTCGTGGAATCGTGTAATATGTTACTGAAGTTTTTGTTGTACTGTTGTAACGTTAATGCAATATTGTATACAATGTTACTGAAGTTTTTGTTGTACTGTTGTATCGTTAATGCAATATTGTATACAATGTTACTGAAGTTTTCGATGTACCGTTTGTTTCAGCATCCTTGTTCTTGATAAAGGTTTTATGATGGAGTTCGATTCACCTGCTAACCTTATCCAACAGCGAGGAATCTTCTTTGGAATGGCGCAGGACGCTGGACTGGCCTAGTGTGAAATATATCTTAGGCTCCCTTAACAACAGCGAGGAATCTTTTTTTGGAATGGTGCAGGACGCTGGCCTCGCCTAGTGTGCTCTTAGGCTCCCTTAACAACAGCGAGAAATCTTTTTTGGAATGGCGCAGGACGCTGGCCTCGCCTAGTATATATTATATCTTAGTCCCCTTGACACGTTTTTTATCCGAGTATTAGATCCCTGATTACATGTAAACTGCATCGTTTTCATATCATTTCGGAGAGTTTACATGTAAACCTATAGCCTGTGTTTTAGAAAATAGCAACTACCCATTTTTACGCATGCAGTCATTTAAAAAACGTCGGAGAAAATGCTGGATGCCGAACGCGCATTGCTCTAGTAGATCTTGATAAATATAACAAACAAAAAAAGAAAAAAAAAGACAATTCAAATGTGATGAAAACAATTTTTTGGACTATCTTTTATGAAATATTTAAACTGAGATCTTTGTTAGTGCCATGGACCTTACCTGATAAAGGTGTTCTTAGACAACATAAATACCACTAAATAGTGCTTTTTTATGCTAATTCTATTGTTTTCTTTTGTTTAATTAGTGCTATTTACTACTAAATAGTGACAACTGTTGCACACTTTTAGTATAGATTATATATATTAATTATGTATAACTTTTTTTAAATAGTTTGATTAGCGCGTTTTGGTGTCTTCTTACTTTTTGTTTCCACTGGAAATAATCAACAACTGTTATCCAGCATTCCCTCCGACGTTTTTTTTTTTTTAATAGTTTTATCCTATATTTGTAATTTAGATTATCTTTCATGGGTAGATATTCTACAGACTATTCCAGCTGATCTCGCCGATTACTATTCGCCAATCAAATTGCAAATTAATTTTCAAATAAAGAATTAATCCCATATATCCTTGCGTGCCTTTTATTTGTAAAAATCCAACATGGCGGATTTTGTAGAGATCGTCCAGGAAAGATAACAATTGAGGCAAAAAAGCGTTAAATTTCCCAATTCCTGGTTATAGAAAGACCAAAATACACAGAAAGCGCCCATATTCATTGGATGTATTGGAGAACGTCTTTGAATCGAAATTGAATCGAAAATGGTGAACCATTGACCGACTTGGATTTGTAGTTTGGATCCTGCAGTGGTGCATGGGATTGTTTAGTAACTTAAAGAGTAAATCATGCATTGCGCGCGTTCCGAGATCAGCTGGTTTAGGCTGCCCAATATCTGCCAATATTTATAAAAACTAGACGATCTGCGATCGATTACTCGTGCCCTTAAATAATAGTGATGAATGATAAAAAATGTTTGGCATATTGAAAATAATGAAACAAGGGATATAAAAAACATGTTTATTTGTGTTTTCAAGAAATGTTTTTTTCATAGGGGAGGGAGGGGTTTTTGATTTTGGAATTCCGAGGGGGAGGGGGATATTCGATTTTGGATTTTCGAAGGACCTGGGGGATTTATCGGAATTCCAAGGACCGTCCAACGAGAACGGTTACGAGGAGAAGCTAGTAGACTCAAAAATTCGTTATCAAAATAGTTTTCTCAAAAAATTGCTTTGAAAAAACAGATGCGTATTATACCAAGTCTAATAGCCAAGCCTAATACCAAGTTAGCCTAAAATTACTTCGGGAAACACATTGGGCGTGGATTATTTATATTATTTTTTCGGGAAATTAAAAATCGCGGACAAATACACTCGATCGCGAACATGCCGTTCTTTTACTTAGCGACCGACATGTAAACAAACTTTTCACACCTTAGTAATCTCAACTTTTTGACTTTTAAACATTCCTGAGACACTGAATTTTAGAAAATAACTTAATCTATGTCTTGTTTTATGTTGAAAAGAAAACAGTTGAGGAAGTTATGAAAGCTTTTTTTTTTGTTTAAAATGCAAATTTGTAAAGCCTTCGAATGGCTTTTCGCAAGTATGCAACTTTTCAGACATTCCGTCTCCACTCGTCTCGTCTTGAATTTTCGAAGCGTTTTTTCCATATATAAAGAACACTTTTTGAAGGCAATATAATTTACTATACTACAATTTTTATACTCTTGGAATGGAATAACAATTGCTTTATTTCCTAGGTCAAAATTATGAGTATTTTCAAAGTATAACAAAGCAATATATTGTTTACGTTTTCATTTTCACTAGTACTGATAAGCAAACCATTTGTATAAGGCTGAGTTGACATTTGCTCTCAACTTTCATATTGTCTTTACAAAGCTTTTCAAAGATTTACTGCCAATAGAGAACGAATTCTAAATTATTATTAAGACTAGTGAGAACTGGTTTGAACTTGTTAGAATTGCTATCATTGCTCAGGTGATCGCGAAACAACCCGTTTCGAAATGTACGCTCATCGCCATCTTTTAGTGTGGGTCTATCGCGATCGGCGTGTGCATTTGTGTGTAATTTGAGCGTTTTAGCAGAGAGTTTCTTCGGCATCTTCTTCTACAGGAATCCCAATGCCTAGCAACATGACCACTGGCCTAGCAACCAATAGCAACCTAGTCCCCAGTCTACTCTCTTTCGCTATCGAAGGACCCTGGGAATGAAGTCGAAATCTCGGAGAAATACCACGACGACGACGACGACGACGGAGAATGGCTTGCATTTTTAGACTCGTTGCCTACGGCACGAGTAATAATTTCAGTGTGAAACGCGATGTAAATTGAAGGTCATTAAAGAAGTCCCAATGAATACAAATACATGTGAAGCCTTTTTTTTCATGATTATTCTCCCAATTATTGTTAGTATGGGGGAGGGTGAAATTACAAAATGCTTTATTTGTATTTACTGATACTTCTTTGATGACCTTGAATTGTATTCTTAAAGGCCCAGTGTAGACCGGGATGCTTTGCGGCCGTTTGTTTATGTTTTGAAAAAAATCTTTTGTCAAAGTCACTTTCTGTTTGGTTAAAAATATAAGAGAGCCACGGGTTGAAACATCCGATTCCAACTGGTGAGTGTTTTGGTCGATCTTTTATAATATATCAGCTTTCTTGTGAACTAAACAGCTAATTATGGAATTAAAAACATTCAGTCATTGATGTGAGATGTTATTATGACGCCGTGAATGCTTGTAGCTTATAGCTTATGGAGGATGAAAATGAGAATTCCCGTGACTCTTTCGTCTAACACGAAAACGAACGATATAAGTCGAGTCTGACTAACTTTTTTACGGCAAATGTAGTCTTCGGTCTACTAGCCATTTAGTTTCATATCTGAAAATAATCACTCCGACGAACTCAGTTGACAAAATATGACGCTAACATCATTAACTGATAATCGTTCTATAAAATGAGAGTACTGAATTATAATAACATTCATGGAGATGGACGATGAGCATGGATTATAATCAAATGTTGCAGTCAATTTAATTTCCATCATCACGAAAATGGCTGCGAAGCAGTGGAGGCGCGCAAAGCATCCCGGTCTACACTGGGCCTTTAATTTACTTCAAGTTTAAAGGCCGGTACACACTAGGCGACAAGTCGCAGCGACTTGTTCTCGCGATAGGTCGTAGCGACAATTTCCCTCTGTGTGTACTAGGTATTTTTGGCGGAAATTGTCGCCGCGACAAAATCAGATGTATTGGCGACAAATATTGAACCAATGCACACTGAGGCGACATGTCGTGACGACAAGTCGCAGCGACAATTTCCTCCCGTGTGTACTAACATTTTTTGGCGAAAATTGTTGTCGCCGCGACAGAATTTTGTTGCTGCGACTTGCCGCATGAAATCCATCCGGTTGGGATTGCTGAACCAGTGCACACTGAAGCGACATGTCGCACTTCGGCCGGGTTGAGGGCTTCATGTCCTGTTAATAATAAAGCGCTTTTTCATTTCTGTCTACTTTGCTCTCGATCCATAGAACTCCACAGGAATCCCAAAAGGAAGAAAAGCGAAATCTCCTTGCGGAACAGGCTAGTAACGAAATTTAAAACTCTGTCACATTTCAGAAAGCTTTTCTTTATTTCTAAAATACATTTTGGTTTTCAAAAAAATATCACAATTTCCATAAGCTCTATTCCGGTAATAAAAACTCTGTATGATTAAGTAAGGATTTCATGTCTCTACAAATATACTAAAATATATTGGAATTCATATAAAAATCTGGTATTGTTCATGTAGGACAGGAACGTACATTTTCTGAATATAAAAAACGTGTTTATTCACGAGTTTTAGGAATTTTTGACAAACATTTTCGAGAGGTCAATGTGGAATCAAATCACGCTTCTCATATTCAGGTAAAATTATCTTTCTATTTGATTAGTCGTATATTTATACTATTTACAAAGCTTTGATGATCCACCACTTATCCACAAACATGTTCTCTTTGATTTCGTCAATAAGTTTCTTCAGCTGGCTTATCCGTTGGATTTCCTGTGTCAAAAATGTTATCTTTTCCTTTCAATCATCCAACTTTTTTTTCGACGCAACGTTTTGCATACATGCTTATCTGATGGAAGTGGATCTGCAATTCTGTCTGATTTTCAATTTCTCTCTGCCTCTCTGTTTGTCTATAAAAATTAAAAACTAAATTTCTTCCAAAATATTTTTTTTATGAACGGTGGTCAACAGGCAGACAGACGGACTGACCGGAAGTAGTTCCTTATATAGCTCCGGCTTTTTAGTCTTGATGTAGCTGTCTATCGTGATCTGTCTGTCTGTCTTGATCTGTCGGTCTGATTGTCTTGATCTGTTTGTCTGTCTTGATCTGTCTGTCAGTCTGTCTTGATCTGTCTGTGTGTCTGTCTTGATCTGTCTTAAGGTGAAGCTGGTTCACCATCTTTCTTGGCGTTTATGTATTCCGCATCAAAATTCATCAAATCGATCAGAACCTAACAAGAGAAAAACACACGAAACGTATTAGCAAAACTACAAGACATTCCATTTAGGGATGGACCATTAGATATTTGAAGTGGGGAGGGGGTGGTCAATTTTTTTTAGCAGAATTATTTTTTTTCTATACGATGGTTGTGCAGGATATTTGTTCCTCACTGCACGATATTTTTTATCGGCACATCTGCCGTGCACAATTATTTTTCTTTGTTTAAGGCATTGCTCGATTTTTTTTGTATTTGCACAGCCCCCACCTTCCCCCATCAAATATATAATGGTCCATCCCTTACGCCTAGCCTTCATGCAACTGGCTCAAGACCTTACACTCCAACTACCTGAAGAGTGAACTTGTAACATCATTAATGGTCTATTAATTGAAAATTGAATTGATTATTTGATTCCAATAATAGAATTTGAAAACACGTCACTCCAAAATTCTAAACAATGTATGTTTTTCAACAATCGAAAATAAACAAAACAATGTCTCTATTTTGTTCAGAAATATTTCAGTGAAAGTTTCTAGAAACATAGTTTAAGCTTTCTGTTTAATATTATTTTTTGTGCCTTAAACGGCGTCTTCTTGTTACGTCGTTATTCATATTACAAGGGCGGATCCAGAAATGTTCAAAGTTTGGGGGGAGGGGCACTAATAAAAAACGATCAGGAAATTTTTAGGGGCGGGGGAAGAGGGGGGGGTCACAAATCAAAAAATACAGATCAAAAATTAAAAGAATTATCTATATCCTCCACCCCCTTGGATGCGCCTCTGAATAATCAAATCAATTCCCCAAGAATGAACTCATTATAGCCTGGTGTCCATATAATCGCAAACAATCGAGAACGGTCGCAAACGATCGGAAAAAAATGATTTTAGGGAAACCAAAGTTAGTCGATCCTACGACCGTTTTTGAACGATGTCCATCACGATCATATATGGATCGGAAACGGTCGTAGGATCGAAAAACGTTGGTTTCCCTATATATAATCGAATTTTTTTCCCTCGCTACACTACAGGTAGTTTGACTGTAACACCAACAGTCTTTCCCCCAAGCTACCTTTTCTGCAGCATGCATACGATGTAGTGTTCGACATAGCATGGTGAATGTCGGTCTGTCTGATGGCTCTTGTTTCCAACACTCCCAGATGACTCCATATCTGAACAGCAAATATTACAGTTAAGATCAAAATCCTAGAAACACTAGAGTGCGAACACTAAATGTGTGCAACAGTTGTCACTATTTAGTGGTAAATAGTACTAATTAAACAAAAGAAAACAATAGAGTGCAAACACTAAATGTGTGCAACAGTTGTCACTTTTTAGTAGTAAATAGCACTAGAGTGCAAACAATAAATCCATGAAACACTAATTACTAAATAGTACAAAATAGTGCTAATTTAACAAAAGAAAACAATAGAATTACCATAATATAGCACTATTTAGTATTACTAAAGTTTCACGGATTAATTGTTTGCACTCTAATTAAACAAAAGAAAACAACAGAATTAGCACAAAATTTAGTGGTATTTATGTTGCACACTTTTAGTGCGTGCACTCTACCCGTCCAAGAGTTACTAAACTTATACACAGACGTGAACTCTAATAAGCGTGATGACTGTTTTTTTTTTCCTGTTCTTTGTTTTTGCCTAATACAGAATTGTTTTGAAGAAAAAAATGGGAGTTACACTGCCCTTGGTTATTGACCCATGCTTATCGAACAGATGCTTACAATTCTTCACTGCAGTAAGGAGGTCGAGGCATTCGATAGCCAAGATGTAGATTACTGATTAACTGTTCTCTTGTGAATCCAGGGTAGGGGTTAGCACCTGTAAATACAAACGAAATAATCAACAAAACATAGTTAATGGTAGATCATGGTAGATCATGGTAGATCATGGTAGACTATGGTAGATCATGGTAGATCATGGTAAACTATGGTAGACTATGGTAGACTATGGTAGATCATGGTAGATCATGGTAGATCATGGTAGATCATGGTAGACTATGGTAGATCATGGTAAACTATGGTAGACTATGGTAGATCATGGTAGATCATGGTAGATCATGGTAGATCATGGTAGATCATGGTAGATCATGGTAAACAATGGTAGATCATGGTAGATCATGGTAGATCATGGTAGACTATAGTAGATCATGGTAGATCATGGTAGATCATGGTAGATCATGGTAGACTATGGTAGATCATGGTAGATCATGGTAGATTATGGTAAACAATGGTAGATCATGGTAGATCATGGTAGATAATGGTAGACTATAGTAGATCATGGTAGATCATGGTAGATCATGGTAGATCATGGTAGATCATGGTAGATCATGGTAGACTATGGTAGATCATGGTAGATCATGGTAGATTATGGTAAACAATGGTAGATCATGGTAGATCATGGTAGATAATGGTAGACTATAGTAGATCATGGTAGATCATGGTAGATCATGGTAGATCATGGTAGATCATGGTAGATCATGGTAGACTATGGTAGATCATGGTAGATCATGGTAGATTATGGTAAACAATGGTAGATCATGGTAGATCATGGTAGATCATGGTAGACTATGGTAGATCATGGTAGATCATGGTAGATTATGGTAAACAATGGTAGATCATGGTAGATCATGGTAGATCATGGTAGACTATGGTAGATCATGGTAGATCATGGTAGACTATGGTAGATCATGGTAGACTATGGTAGATCATGGTAGATCATGGTAGATCATGGTAGACTATGGTAGATCATGGTAGACTATGGTAGATCATGGTAAATAATGGTAGATCATGGTAGATCATGGTAGATCATGGTAAACAATGGTAGATCATGGTAGATCATGGTAGATCATGGTAGACTATAGTAGATCATGGTAGATCATGGTAGATCATGGTAGATCATGGTAGACTATGGTAGATCATGGTAGATCATGGTAGATTATGGTAAACAATGGTAGATCATGGTAGATCATGGTAGATCATGGTAGATCATGGTAGACTATGGTAGATCATGGTAGATCATGGTAGACTATGGTAGATCATGGTAGACTATGGTAGATCATGGTAGATCATGGTAGATCATGGTAGACTATGGTAGATCATGGTAGACTATGGTAGATCATGTTAAATAATGGTAGATCATGGCAGATCATGGACAAATGGATAGATGAAAGCATATAAATGAAAGAGATTTGAATGTGTTAATAAGCGATGGTACAAACGAACGAATGAACGAACGAACGAATGAATGAATGGATGGATGAATGAATGGATGGATGAATAAACGAATACTCACCAAGAGTGATTATTTCCCACATGAGAATACCAAAAGACCACCTGACAACAATAAATCAAATCAATAAATGACAAAACTAATGTACTAACTGAATATTTGACGGATAAAACACATAAAAACTACAGATCAGGGGTTGGTTGTACGAAGCCTGAATAGCGCTATCCACCGGATAATTCCCTATCCAGCAGCGGATAAATTCTAAAGAAATCCTATGCAATTGATAACTTTTATCCAGTGTATAACTTTATTCAGGCTTCGTGCAACCGGCCCCAGAACAAGAAAATTCAGTGGAACCCCGCTTTACGGTCACGTCGTTATCGCAGCAAATGTTTTAGATCCTGATGAAACGCACAATCATGCCTTTTCTGAAAAAATAACCCGGTTAATACGGCCACTTGGAGATGTCCCTTGACCACATTACCGGGGTTTCCAATGTATGTCATTGTCTGGGCTCTCACTCCACCCCTCCCCTAACAATTCAACAAGTAATTACTTACACGTCACTTTCGATCGTTGTGATTCCATGGAAGATTGACTCTAAAGCCATCCAACGAAGTGGTAGTTCACCCTTAAGATAGATCAGTACCATGTTCAGTTATGGCTGGGTTAAATTGTGATATTGATTGAGGGCAAACTGAGTGGTTTGGATGGATGAATAAATGAAGGAACGAAAGATAGAATGAATGAAATAATAAACGAAGGAATTAATTAATTAATGAACAAATAATGAACAAACCCGAAGAAGGAAACGAACGAACGAGCATTAACGAGAATACAAACGACGAACGAGCAACTAAACGAGCGAATGAATGCAGGTTCACCTCTGTAGTCTTGAGATACTGGTTTTCCTGGTATATGTCTCTCGCAAGCCCAAAGTCAGCTATCTTACACACTTTCCCATCGTCAACCAGCACATTACGTGCTGCTAAATCACGGTGCACCATCTGAAACAAATGGACAAATAACTTTTGTAAGCTACAGTCTTGGACAAAACTCTTGGTACATAGAAACAACAAAGAGCTTGTGATACATTTTAAAAAAGTATAAAAAAAGCACAAAGCGTTCACGGTTCGAGTTCCCTCACTGTAACATTGTGGAGAAATCAAAACTTTTGGTACACAGAAACAACATATTGCTTTTTACTGCTTCAAATCCTCTAAAAGAGCAGGACTGAACTCAAATGCACAGAGGTATTAAAACGAAAATGTTTCAAATCGTTTCACTCAAGGGATGCATGTTAAAACAAGTATCAATTAAAGGCGCAGTAACTGCGCATGTGGTACTCCTATAAAAGCGATCTTAAAATAGAGAAAAAACGTTACGATAGACGATAGACAAGAAGGAAACGTTGTACATTGCCGTAGGAATGTTATTGTACATGGGCTGACTTTTTAAAAAAATCGCTTTGAGAAAGCATCGACTGCACATGTAGTTCCTTCTTAAAATATCGCCATGAAGATAGGCCTAAAACTTCAAAAATACTTGAAACGACTTTCATAATGTAAATTAACGAAAAACCGCTTGGAAATAAATATTTTGGTTGTTAAATAAAGATAAATTTCGACAAAAAATTACCACTGATTGGTGTTCTCCTCTGAAATCTGTAAACGGGCCACGCCAGATCACCGAAGTTGTGTGTGGTAATTAGAGTCGATGCTGCACATTGCGTCATCAGATGTCGAATCATCGAAACACACAATTTAGCTTATCAATCTTCCTAACTACTCATAAAATTTCATTTCATTATTCGTGCCCAGAAGAAAGTAACAGCGAATCGGTTACGTCCACTGTAAAACAGGCTGATTGCTGATTTGTGACATTTGCTATTTGTAAGCCGTGGGATCCCCGTGGAGGCCAGGTCGCGAGGCCGGCCGCCATCTTGTGTTACACTCTTTCACTCATTTGCTGCAACATAGTGGTACTCCGTCTATGACTAGGAGTACCACAAAAAGGCACAAAGTGTTCACTGTTCGAGTGTCCTCACTGTAACATTGTGGAGAAATCAATGAACAATAAAATACCAACCTTTTTACTAGCCAAGAAGCTCATCCCTCGAGCAACTTGCCACATGAAAGACAGTAAATCGCCTGGTGTTAGACTAATGCTACCTCCAGCGAGGTTAGAGTACTCTTGATTGCCTCTGCTTTGACGCAGAAAGTTACGTAAATTACCATGAGAACAATATTCCACAATGATATAAGGGTTGTCTGGGAGCAAAAAACAACACATTGAAGATTGTTAGTAGAATGAAAACAAAACCGTTGATGTTGATGAAGGCGAGGTGATAAACTTGATCACTATGGCGATGATGGTAGTGATGATGATGGTGATGATGATAGTGATGATGGTGGTGGTGATGATGATGGTGGTGATGGTGGTGATGATCGTAGTGATGATGGTGATGGTGATGATGGTAGTGATGATGATGGTAGTGATGATAGTGATTATGGTAGTGATAATGACCATAATGATGACAGTGACGATGATGGTGGTGATGATGATAGTGATGATGATGGTGCTGATGACAGTAGTGATGATGGTGGTGGTGATGACAATGTTGGTATTCAGCACTATGCCTATAGCCATGGCAATTATAAATTCTACATATCACAACAACATTGATAGCCAAAAAAAACGTCTCATCCATGATCCAATTGCGCCTGACAATGTTAGTATTTACAAACGGGCATTCCAGCTAAGGCAAGCGGTCGACCACGTGTTGAGGGCGATCAAAGAACACTTTCGTATTTTCGTCAAATCAAAACTGGAACACTTATTTCTCAAGTCTCGATGTCGTTAAAAAATGACAATTGTAACGGTTATTATGTCTAAGTATACTCTGGTAAATAAAGATATTGTATTGTGTTGTAAAGCATTGAAAGTCTGTTGATTACCTCCTTTAGTGCAGCATCCGACGAGACCAACGATGTTGGGATGAGTGCCAAGAGACTTCATCAGGTCTAATTCTGCCAGAAACTCTTTCTTGTGAGGTGCATCAGCGTTTTCTTTTAAAAGAAACACATACAATCATGTATAATATTAGGACTTTTCGACAAGTTCCTGTCCTGCGTTGCATTCGGTATTTGTTCTCGTTAATACTGTTTATAATGACAATTTTTCCAGATGCAACACAGGCTAACAAGCTCCTCACTACACTAGTATTATCATCAATAAAGAAGGGTAAATGGCAAACTGGCCTCTTTGATACCACGCTGGCAGAGGGCGATAATGGTACCGCTTCGAACCACTGCACATTGAATCAAAAATACTTTTACAGCGATTTGATATATTGTGATTTAGGAATGCATAATATCAGAGAACCTATCCCCGGACCCCATCAGGAACCATGCTATTTTTTTATAAACCAGACTATTTTTAAACTGTTACCAATCCCGCTAAAACCTTATTCTTAAAAAAAAGACTAATATATAATCAATAATATATCAATATATCCAGCATTGTTAAGTTTTTCTTTTGAAAGTCTGAAGAGCTCTTCTTTTTCATCTTTGACGCCAGCATAAAATTCGTCTATTTCCTCTTGGGTGAATATCGTTAATCTGAGCAATCATATTCCGTTTTCAAAATAACAAGACGGCAATAAATAGACTTAACGGGGCTGATGATGTGTGCAAAGCCCAGTGTGAGGGATAGATTCTTGCACCACAAATAAACAATATATGCCCTCCAAAAGCCATGTTATTGTAGATATAACAGTGGCGGATCCAGGATTTTTCAAAAGGGGGTTCCATTTTGGTTTGACATTTTCTCAGTAAGAGTCGTTTGAGTATTGAGTAGTTAAAGGTACCACCCGTACTGTAACAAATTCAATTTAATATGAATGTTGTTATTTAGCGCATTTCACAAAGTCTCAAAACCCTTTATAATTCTTTAGGCGCACATTGCTCAAGGGGGTTCCGTGGAACTCATAGAACCCCCCACCCCAACCTCCTGGATCCGCCACTGTATAAGGTGAGTTAATACCTTTCAGCATCTTAACAGCAACGTCTTTAGGTCCCGTCTTCGTCTTTAGCGTTCCTTTTACAACCTTACCAAAATGACCCGAGCCCAGATTTTTACCTATAGTTAAACATCTCTTAGGAACTTCCCATGTTGCTGGTTTGAAGCCAATCGTCTCGTACTCATTCTCCTCCGTGGCTTGCGGTCGACAGGATTCTGAACATTTAACGTTGGAAGTAGGAACTTCATAAGTGTTTTGATCGTTGGATTCTCGTAGTAGGCTGTCACCTTCACGCTGAAGTAGAGATATGTGTATTAGTACAAATGATGAATGAATGAATGAATGATTGAATGAATGAATGAATGAATGAATGAATGAATGAATGAATGAATGAATGAATGAATGAATGAATGAATGAATGAATGAATGAATGAATGAATGAATGAATGACTGAATGACTGAATGACTGAATGACTGAATGAATGAGTGAATGAATGAATGAATGAATGAATGAGTGAATAAATGAATGAATGGATGAATGAATGAATGAATGAATGAATGAATGAATGAATGAATGAATGAATGAATGAATGAATGAATGAATGAATGAATGAATGAATGAATGAATGAACGCGTTAATCAATTAATTGACAAATAAATGACTGGATTGATAAATGAATGAGATTGGATGAATAAAAGGATAAATAGTAGAATGGATTACATCAAACAATGAATGAATTACTAAACGAATTTATCAATGGTAGTTCTACATACATTTCTAGGTGATTCAAAGCGTACTGAGGGCTCCGTTCGTATGGGTCTTTGCATGTTTGACTGTCGTTTTCTCCTTCTTCTCCATATTACAAGCAATAGTAATACCACAACAGCTACAAGTAACACAGCTCCTATAACACCACCGACCACTGCACCACTACCAGTTGACCTCTCTGAACGAGGCGGTTTTTGTTTTGCCACCATGTCTTCGTAAGCTGTTCAAATGACGGGAAAAATTAAGGCAAGACAATAGAGTATGAGATAAAAGTGTTTATCCCCGGACCCCATCAGGGGCTCTAATCGTCGTGCTAATTTTAGAAACTTGTTAACAATCTCCGCACTTTTGTCTTGAGATGTTTTGACGATGCGACCGCGCCTCCTGCAATCTGGCCAATCACGTTCCGTTCCCGAAATAACTTAAGTTTAAAAATGAAAAGATCCTCTGATGAGTGTAAAGCCCAATACGGGGAATATGTTCTCTTATCTCATAGTCTCTTGGGTAAGAGCTAGACAGATATGTATACAAGGAGTAATACTGTAGTTATGTTTTTCGTTATCATGTGTTGTTGTTATGTGGAATGAGGGGACATGATAACATCCAAACATGTTTTGTTAGCTTTTTTAAATGTTCGTTGAGCACCAACTCACTTTCAAGGTTGGCTCCAGCATCGGACTTCTGTGTGGGAGGTCACGGGCTAGAGCTCTCCCGGACCAACACTCAGGGTCTTAAAATAATTGAGAAGTTGCTGCCTTTGTTTCGCCATCTACAAATGGTAAGATCTTCACGTCCTCTCGGATAACGACGTAAAACAGGTCCTAGCTCTCTACGCTTCATTCACTAATCTGTATTGGAGGGATGTTAAAGAACTCACACTACTGTTCAAAAAGAGTAGGAAATTCCCGGTGTGTGTGGCCTGATCATACTAATTTACGCTAACTACTAACCCCTCATGATTGTAAGCCGCCTGGCAGCAAAATGACCTTAAATACCGGTCCATATAAGCGTATATACAATTGTAAAGCGCACTGACGACTCTGTCGCATTGATATTGTATAAAAACAATATAACCCCATACCTATATAAACCTGTTTGCTTGGAGGGCTGACACCATGTCTGTTCCTCGCCTTTACCCTGACTATTACATTATTCCAACCATCATAATTCTCCAATGTTTTACTGGAATTGGAGCCAACTTCCAACTCCGTCCAGGAGGGCTCATCAAGACCCTTGTACTCAATGAGAAAGGTAACGGGGGAACCATCGTTTATTCCTGGTGTCCAGGAAAGAAGTACTGAAGTACTGGACGTTACATTGTAGTGGAGTTTGGTTGGTGGGAAAGGGATTCCTATTGTAAAAAAAGTTGTCAATACAATACTATGTACTTATTGACTGAGTTAGGTCGGGCCGTACGGGAAAATATTTGGCTCTCGGTCACCTCGAGCCAAATATTTTCCCGTACGGCCCGACCTAACTCAGTCAATAAGCATTTTATCATATGACCCTCATTTTTGAGCATTTTTGAGCATTTTTGAGCATGTTTACTTTTGAGCAGGGCCGTACGGCTTCGTACGGCCCTGCTCGAAAAAGCCGTACGGCCCTACTCACGTCATCATCTACGAAGGTTTTTTTAAGAGCGCGCGCCCGGGCGGATACGGGTCATGTGATAATATACAATATGTATTTATTTAATTACATTCAAGTTCTTTCTTTCTTTCTTTCTTTCTTTCTTTATTTGTTTGTTTGTTTGTTTGTTTGTTCGTTCGTTCGTTCGTTAATTCGTTTGTTTGTTTATTTGTTTGTTTGTTTATTTTCTAATTATGAATGAATAATTATGAATTATGTCTAAGTTGGCATTCAGTTTTCGAGTTAGACTTAAGGCCGGTACACACGAGGGAGCTTGCTCCCGCAACACGCTCCCGCAACATGCTCCTGGGTCATTTTTCAAGACCAGTACATACGAGGGAGCTTGCTCCCGGAGCAAGCTCCCTCGTGTGTACCAACGATTTCACGCGAAAAAAATGTTGCGCAACCAAAAATTTTGCTCCCGGGTTTTGCTCCCTCGTATTAAGGTGGCTCGACACAGTTTCGGAAAGCTACAACTAGGCTCTGCAAAATTACAAATAGATTATGAAATCGTTCAACTTGATAATGTTCCTCTATCTATGTTGAAACAATTTTTTCATGAAACTTTACCTAATAAGTGAAGTTTAAAATGGTGGGTATTTTGGGCACATTCTCATTAATATTCATGAGTTATGGGGAATTCCTGAAAAACGGGTTTCGAGTTTTATCTCCGAAATTCGCCCATAGATTTTTGTCAAACTTTCATATGTCACAATGTGAGTAATTTCCGAATTGGCAACGGAGTTTCAACAATTTAAATCTGGGAATTTTTGAGAAATTATGCTTCAAAGTTTGTTTTGGTTTTTCGGACTCCGTTCAATGTACAACAAAAAATGAGGCGTAGAAAAATAACGGTTTATCTAATCATTTAAAGTTTTTACACCAACAATGATCCATGTCTCAGGTTTATTGTAAGCAAATTTGAAAGCGTTAGCTTAAATAGTCTTTAAACTACGGCTCTACGGCTAAAAAGTAATTTTACGACAACATTTGTAAATCCAACATTTTTAGTAAAATCCGCGTTTCTCCAAAACTGGTCCATAGATTTTTATAAAACTTTCTCAAGTTCGAATTCAACCTATTCACAACAAAATACATTCCTTTTCATCTGAGTGAGGACTTTCTAGGTAGCGAAAAATCAAGGATAAATACTGATTAACTCAACGGACTCGGCTTTTGACCCGCACATGTCCCGAGCTGAGTAAAATCTTAATAGATTTACATAATGTCACGGTCACGCAGTCATTGTCTGCAGCGAATCGCATTCGCATGCTTGAATTTTGCTAATAAATGATAAATAAATTCAAGCTTGGTTGTTGTCGTTGTGTTTCAAATTTTGTGGAACCACAGTTTGTTCACCGAGCTTCGTCGTAATGACAAAAATTTTGAATTCATTTACAAGTTCTCGTTTGAAAATTTTAAATCCTAAATCTGTCGAGCAAGATAATAGTCCCGCAGTTTTTCTTAGAGTGCACGCACTAAAAGTGTGCAACATTTATCACTATTTAGTGGTAAATAGCACTAATTAAACAAAAGAAAACAATAGAATAAGCATAAAATAGAACTATTTAGTGGTATTTATGTTGCACAATTTTAGTGCGTGCACTCTAATAAGACCGCAAACAAAATAACACATGGGCGACGAGCGGCAGTGAAAGAAAAAATGAGGATGATTTTACTTGCAAATATCTTTATTTCCTTTTTTGAGGGAATAGATTAGCTTTTACGCACTTTTTGTAAATAACAAAGCTGCTTGGATGCGATTCGCTGCAGACAACGACTGCGTGACCGTGACATTATGTAAATCTATTAAGATTTTACTCAGCTCGGGACATGTGCGGGACAAAAGCCGAGTCCGTTGAGTTATCAGTATTTATCCTTGATTTTTCGCTACTTAGAAAGTCCTCACTCAGATGAAAAGGAATGTATTTTGTTGTGAATAGGTTGAATTCGAACTTGAGAAAGTTTTATAAAAATCTATGGACCAGTTTTGGAGAAACGCGGACTTTACTAAAAATGTTGGATTTACAAATGTTGTCGTAAAATACACTTTTTAGCCGTAGAGCCGTAGTTTAAAGAATATTTAAGCTAATGCTTTCAAATTTGCTTACAATTAACCTGAGACATGGGTCATTGTTGGTGTAAAAACTTTAAATGATTAGATAAACTGTTATTTTTCTACGCCTCATTTTTTGTTGTACATTGAACGGAGTCCGAAAAACCAAAACAAAACTTTGAAGCATAATTTCTCAAAAATTCCCAGATTTAAATTGTTGAAACTCCGTTGCCAATTCGGAAATTACTCATATAGTGACATATGAAAGTTTGACAAAAATCTATGGGCGAATTTCGGAGAAAAAACTCGAAACCTGTTTTTCAGGAATTCCCCATAACTCATGAATATTAATGAGCATCTGCCCAAAATACCCATCATTTTAAACTTCACTTATTAGGTAAACTTTCATGAAAAAATTGTTTCAACATAGATAGAGAAACATTGTCAAGTTGAACGATTTCATAATCTATTTGTAATTTTGCAGAGCCTAGTTGTAGCTTTCCGAAACTGTGTCGAGCCACCTTAAAACCGGTACACACGAGGGAGCTTGCTCCTGACACACACTTTTGCAACATATTCGCTCCCTGGTTTTGCTCCCTCATTTCAAACCAATTTGATATGAAGGAGCAAAACCAGGGAGCAAACGTTTTGTTGAGTAAAACATTTTTAGTGTGAAATCGTTGGAACACACGAGGGACCTTGCTCCGGGAGCATGTTGCGGGAGCGTGTTGCGGCAGCAAGCTCCCTCGTGTGTACCGGCCTTTACTATATAACGCTACAGTATATTGCTGGAGTTTGTGAAAAACACTCAAAGTGCACTAACCTTGAACGTCCAAATAAACTTTCATGGTTGATTTTCCATGGGGATTTTCACCTAAACATTGATAACTCCCACTATCGTTAAACATCAGGTTAGCTTTACTAAAAGTAGACCTGTAGGTATCGTTCGTTCCAGGGATTTTCTGACCCAGTGTGTCGGCCAAATCCTGGCCATTCCTAGACCACGTTATCTCAGGCTGTGGGCTTCCTGTGAATCGACACTCTAATGTAGCGTTGCTACCAATCATAGCTGGGATCTTGGTTTTGTATAAAACACCTTCAGGTTTTCTTGGGTCAGCTGAAAAAATATATAAAATAACAGATACCACTAAATAGAGCTATTTTATGCTAATTCTAGAGTGCACGTTCTAACAGTATACAACATAAATACCACTAAATAGTGCTATTGTATGCTAATCCTATTGTTTTCTTTTGTTTAATTAGTGCTATTAAGCCTGGTTTCCATATAATCGAGAACGATCGAGAACGGTCGCACGCAATCGTAAAAAAATATCGATTATAGGGAAACCAACGATCCTACGACCGTTGAAACACGCTCCCGCAAAATGCTCCCGCAGCAAAGCTCCCTCGTGTGTACCAACGAAAAATACGTTGCGCAACAAAGAGAGCAAAACCCGGGAGCACAACTATTGTTGCGCAACATATTTTTTTGCGTGAAATCGTTGGTTCACACGAGGGAGATATGCTCTGGGAGCATGTTGCGGGAGAATGCTTGTGTGTACCGGCCTTTAGTGTTTGCACTCTACTAGTGTGTGCTTCGTCGGTATTAGAAACAGTTGTAGAATATATTGGTAAATTAGACACCAGGGGTGATGGCGATACTGACATTTCGGATGTTAGTCCTTAGTTGGAGTAATGAACTAACGTCCGAAACGTAAGAATCGCCATCATCGGTGTGTAATTTACCTATGTATTTTACAATGAGTTCGCAAAGAATGCTGGTAGTCGTAATAAAATGACGTCATAATGCAGATCACCTATTAGGTTACGATTGTTTGGTTGACAAGGCCCGCAATTGAAGAGGGGCCGGTTGCACAAAGCCTAAATAGCGCTATCCACCGGATAAATCCCTATCCAGCAGCGGATAAATTCTAAAGAAATCCTTTGGAGTGGATAACTTTATCCAGTGGATAACTTTATTCAGGCTTCGTGCAACAGGCCCCAGGTACACAAAACGGCCTTTTGGTGACATAAATTACAGGGGCTATTTTACAAACCTGTTACTATCAACGTGATATTGCCATTCGCGGCACCTGCACTATTATGTCCCATACAGACGAAGTTCCCTGTATCTCTGTAGCTGGCACGGACAACTGTGTACGTGGATTCCACGGTATTTAGGTTGAGAGGATTTCCCATTGCTCTCTTGAGGACTATGACAGAATCACCCAAGTCTCGTAACCAAGCAATTTGAGGCAAAGGAATCCCAGTGAATATACACTTTAGTGTCACATCAGTGTTTATAGTGGATGAGACGGTCTGGTAAGGCTGCAGGATCTTTGGTGCCGTTGCAGAACCTTGAAGATTGTAAAAGTAACAACATTTTGAATGAATGGATGGATGGATAGATGGATGCATGGATGAATAAATAAATAAATGACGACCGGCCGAATGAATGAATGAATGAATGAATGAATGAATGAATGAATGAATGAATGAACAACTAAACGGAAGAAGAAACGAATACGTTACCTGCAAGACTGACTTTAGCTTCAGCGCTTGTCCTTACACCATTCTTATTACTCGCAACACAACGGTACATGCCAGCGTCACTCTTAATTGCTCTCAATATTGTCAATGTATTCACCATTTTGGTTACATCACCAACTTCCAGTGAAACAGCTTGAATCAGTCTTGGGTCATCCTTAGTGACTACAAGTTTGCCATCTTTCTGCCAAGTTACGTTGGTGGATGGACTGCCTGTCACCACACACTTTAGTGACACATCTGCGCCAATAACGGCAACAGCATTATTTGGTGCTTGAACTACAGATGGGTCTTAAAAGATCACAAATTGATAATTTGAGTAAGTAGATTTATACCAGAGGTTTCAAATAGCGCCTTGTCTTGAGGTAAGGTACATAAAAAAGTCACAAATGCTGAAATACATACTTCAAGGGTAGAGACATGTTGGACATTACATCAATTAAACAACTAATTAAATAAATGATGAATCAATCGTTTCTCTAATTATCAAATATGACTGCCACTCCATAGTTCACTCTCATAATCATCATCATCATAATCATCAACATCATCACCACCACCACCATCATCTTCACCATCATCATCTTTGTCATCATTACCACCATTATCATCACCATCATTCTAAAACAACCCAAGAATACAGGATTAATTCCAAATATGCCTGGATAAACGTGCGAGAGGTTCACACTAAAATATCCACATTTTCATAGAACAAGCTAGAGGGGGGTTAAAATACACCCAATAAACAAACACCCCTATCTGACACCACCCTTGCATTTTGAATTATGAGACACTGACCTGGGACGACAGTGATATAAATAGTTTTGCGGATACTTCCTGCGCTGTTTCTAGCAGTACAAGTATATGCTCCATTATGTTGAACACCAGCCGAAGAAATCAGCAGGCTGCCGTCTGATTTAACCATAAGATCTGGATCAAGATTGGCACTTATAGAGAACTCATCAGTCCAGGAATATGTTGGGTCAGGAAAGCCTTCAGCTTTGCAGGGGATTTCTATCTTTTGACCTATGTATAAGTCAACATCGTTTGGTTCTTTCTTCCAGGTGGGCTTTGTTTCTGTTAACAAAACAAACATATGAAAAATGTATTTTGTATGGATATACAGCTATTCTTGAAAAGGTTGTCCAGTTGAAATACAAATAACAATTTCATTTGCATATATCAAGTTTTCAATTTTCTTCTTTGAAATTTCAAAGATGTACATATATATATATATATAGTTACAAATGTACATAGTTTACTATAATTATGTGATGAAGTTGTTTTGTTCATTTCTTCAAAAACAAAAAATCATGAGATATGCAAATGACTTTGCTATTTGCTTAAAATCAGTATTTAACTAGACAACCATTTCAAGAAGACCTGTATAAGTAAAAATGTGCAAGGGCCAGCTAGACTGGACAGCATATTTGATTGATATTTGATGGTACACAGGGCTGCGCAGCTCTTTTGAGCTGGGCCATACAACTCAGCCTGCACCCCTTAAGAAAATCTCCAAACAAAATAACGCCATCATCTTACAGACACCATTTTTGCACATCACATCACTGGCTGAAGGTTTGTACTATTATTGTTGATTTGAATCTGTGATATTGATTTGAAACAAAAAACATTTTTAGGATAAAAACATTTTAGAACTGATTGTTAGGTTAGCTCAGTTCGGAGAGCATTCAGGTCTGTTAACCGGGAGGCTGTGGGCTTGAACCGTCAGGCAGACCATCATTAAGGGTCTTACAATAATTGAGGTGAATGTTCTCTGATGTTCAAAAACTCATTAATAATTCATGAGCATCTAGTCCAATCCATGGTCCAAATTTGGTCACATGCATGAGGTTTTATACCCATAAAATACTCTCATTTGTATTCAATGAATCTTTATATAACGACTCTTTATATAGTCTTTATATAAATGTACATTGAATAGTAATGAGATTACTTTGCATGCTACGAAGCAACCTCTGTTCAATCATGTGACCAAAATGGTCCAAGGAATTGAACCTGTTATTTGAGAAAGTTTGTCACCCTTGAACTCTCAAGGACCAGACTCAAATGTGGGACGCATATTCAACACACATCAGAAATTCTGCGCATGATCAGAATGACCACCAGTCAATTTTATAACTTTTTTCGCTTATTTTTTTAAATTGTATTTGAAATATTTGGTTTTATAAGTGTTGGGGTTTTGAAGTCATATAAAAAACTCGCAGGACATGTTTTATCAAGTATAAAAACTCAGACTCGCTGTGCTCAAGTTTTGGTTGGCTCCCGGTTGGATCAGTTGGTTGAGCGCCGGTCTATCATGCGGGAGGACACAGGTTCGATCCCTGTGGCCACACCAACACTCAGGGTCTTAAAATAATTGAGGAGAAATAGCTGCCTTTGTAATCACATCTGCAAATGGTTAGAATTTCGCGTCTTCTAGGAAAAGGACGTTAAGCCGGAGGTCCATGGTGTAGCTAGCCTTGTATGGGATGAAATGTCCGTTGCCAGTACACCAGTGCCTAGAGCACAAAATCACTAAAAACTAAAAAAAACTTTATACTTGATAAAACACTGCTGCTTGTTTTTTATATAGTACTTAAAATAGAGGTCCCGCCTGGACAAATTTTCACATTATTTGGGGAAATTGTAAAAGAATGACTGACGCAGGTCATGACCATCCTTGGTGAAAGGCAGGCTAAAACAAAATAATTACTATAACTACTAATCAATCTCATGCTTGTAAAACCAGATTACATACTATAAATATTAAAGATTGTAAAGCGCATTGCAACATTAGATAAAATGAGCTACATAAGTACTACATTGCATTACAGTTTGAAAATGAAAAAAAAACAATTATTAAGATCCTTTCATATACTTACTTGTCACAACCCTTAAATAAGCATGTGCTTGGATTTTTCCATATGGATTAGATGCCTCACAGGTGATTTGCCCAGCGTCAGACCAATAGACTGGCATGATATATAAAGTCTTAAATAATACACCAACATAGTGACGCTTCATGGTTATTGGCCGGACAATAATGCCTTTTTTGTACCAGGTAATTGTTGGAACAGGAAAGCCAATAGCTTTACATTTGAAGTCAGCGTTTTGTCCATTCTTGACAGTGACGTTATCTGGTTTAGTGATGAATGTTGGGGGCTCATCTATAACTGAAGATAAAAAATATATATTAATTCTGGGAGTTAAGATTTTATGAATATTGTGAAGCTCCTAATAGTCTCTCTTTTACACAATCTTATCCTCAAATGTGCATTAATTATTCAAATATTGTCATCAGTAAACACACTTAGACTGGATATTTCCATGGGCTACTACTAAAGAAAAGAATACATGACATGCCTTCAAGGCTAAAGCTGTGTAAAAAAGAAATTGAAAGTTAAAAGATGTGCAGTTTGCAAAGACTGCTGTCAATTAGGCAAACATAATTCTAATTGGATATATTCAAGTTTCAGCACAATTAATTCCGGAATTTGCCTCCATGGTACTTAATAAGTTTGATCAAAATGCTACATATACACTGAATGGAAAGGAAATGAGGAAAAATGTAAAAATGGAAAGTGTTAGCATGCTTCATTGACATCAGTAAGTAAGTAAGTAAACTCTTTATTTAAACAGAGTAACAAAAAATTCTAAGGACTGACAAACCCATGGCTTGCAAATCATATATCAATACAACAAGCAAATTAAAACACTATTAATAAAAACAATGAAAAGCTGAAAAAAAGTGAAAAACTACAAGTTTGTGAGTTTATGGTCATGATAAAGCTGCTAATGATGATGGTGATACTAGTGTTAATATCACGACATTGCGAGCAGTGTAAAATTAACCAATCATATAAACATAAAATTAATATACAAAAAACTAGTATGAACTCAACAAAAATGAATAAATAAAAAATGACTTTAAATCAATATATATAGCTATTTCAAATCAAGTTGTCATCACCAAGACCGCTAGGAATGGTGACAGAATGTAGCATGGCATCTTGGACAGTCAAAAAGATGAATATTGACCTTTAAATCTAAGGAGCGAACAGAAAGCAAATCAAGTCATAACTAAATGGTGTGGATTTCTTGTCAACTGGTGCAATAATTAAAACAGTGCTATTTGTACCCATAGTTCCTAGCAGTCTTGGAATGACCTATTATTGCCTTTTGGTGATGACAACGTTACTTGAAATACCTATATACATGTATATTTATAAACCAAACGAAGCAATCATAGGATAATGCAATGAAGTAATAAATGAATAACACTAAACACAACAATATCATGGCTAGCTTGCGTTATTGTAAATAGTTGCAGTTTTGTGACTCTCTGTTTCAGATCTTGAATTAGCTAAATGTATTTGTTTTGGTGCCAACTTTCAGACCACAAAAATAGCTAAAATCATGCAACTTTCTTTTTTAATCCAAACATCAATCAATATTGTTTTCATTTAGGTTTTTTTAGTTTTAACTTAACATGTCCAAAATGAAAACTTGTAACTTAAATACTTCAAGGACATAAAACTTCAAGAATATATTACAAAATGATAAAAATATTACTATATATGATCTTATTTCATTTTCATTTTGTTTGACATTGATATAAGCAGTATTCAATGTTATGTTGATGTCTAATGAGTTTGTTTACATTTAGCATTTGCTGAAGCATTGAAAAAGCCAAATTCAATAAAACTGTCACTAACTATGAAATATGTAGCAGAAAGTTGCAATTAAAGAATTTTCACAAAATAGCAACATTTATGACCGACAATGTTCAAAGAAAAATCCCCAAGTAGTCAAAACTTTGAAATTCACCAGGCCATCTTTGTTATCTCTCTGGATCTACAAACCAGACAAAATCCAAAACGCGTAACAATTTTAATATACGGGCGACAATTTTTTTTTAATGTCGTTCAAAATAAAAAAATTAAAATTAAAAATGCGTCAAGATTGATCAACAATTGTTTAAGTTTAGAACTGCGAGAATTCTACACACATCAAATATCACGATGTTTAAATTTTTCCTTTTTTCTAAGCATACTGCGAGAAATTGTTTGAAATAATCTTAATTTATTAATGTTATTTTATATGGTAATTAACTCTAATCAAAATGTAACAACGAGCGTACATTTTCAAGTAATTTTAATTATTAAAATTATTATATTAAGTACAATATTAAGCCTGAATGGGCCTGAATTAATCAAATATGTTTTCAATAATTATATATTTTAAGTAATTTTGAAAGGCAACTTACTTCCTTGAGAAGAAAGTCCAGCCATGACCCCAATGACGACAAAACTGATCAGGCAACTTCGCAATCCATGCAGATCCATTTGTGAAGCTTTCATAAAAATTAAATATTAAATATCTGCAAAAAATACAAAATAGCATCAAATTAGTTGTTGTTTATGCAATGAAGACTTCAATTATAGATTTAAAATAGCAAAAACTACACGCTGAAGCTAAGTTCAAGCTATCAAGTCATCGAAAACATTTCAGTGTTGAAACTTGGCAAATGAGGTCAAGAATTTGTCGTTTTGCATCAAAGATGAAATACTAACTCAGTCCTTCTTAGTCTTAAATTCTTTATAAGAAATACTTAAGCGAAGTTTTTGAATTGAAGGAAGTTTATAAGCTGTTTTGGAATACTCAAAAGAACACTGAATCATATCAAATTTGATTTGCATTGCAAAATATTTTGCGGCATAAAAGAGCAAAAAATTCACTGAATTTTTCACAAAACTTGTGTAAAATATTCAGCTTACCTACAATAATAAAACACTTCTTTAAAATGTCCAGGTTAGAGAATAAAGGAACTTAAAAACCACGAAGTTATTTGACAAGATTCTTCGTCTGTTTGCATTGTAATGCATCAAGGAGCTTGTTGAGTAACACACCACCTATGACGTCACCGGGCTAGGCGTGCAATGGGACCCGTCACACTTCCGTTTCACATAACCGGAAATAAGATTTATAAACATGAAACTGAACTGCATAAAACTTGATACATATGAAAAGTTATATTATCGATATCATAATAAACAATTTATGTAAAGGTCCGACCGACGTTTTGTTATCAATGCCGTGTTTCTGAAAGATGATGAGAATTAAAAAGTAATACAGTTGCTTCTTTTTTTGGCTGGCATCATTCAACCACCGCACTGAAGCATTTATTCAAGCAAGAGAGCATTTCGATCACGCGGGCAAACGAACGCTAGGCAATAC
The DNA here is from genome assembly GCA_918843875.1 of Diadumene lineata. NCBI lineage: Eukaryota > Metazoa > Cnidaria > Anthozoa > Actiniaria > Diadumenidae > Diadumene > Diadumene lineata. The sequence continues at coordinate 1,153,502 of OU974069.1, forward strand.
GGGACTCCTCTGCAGACAATACTCTCTTGCTTAACCATAGTAAGGGACGTAGCATTAGATATTTGAAGAAGGGGGGGGGGGGGGGGGTTGGCCAAATACCAAAAAAATATGGAGCAAAGCCTTTCACAGAGAAAAATAACTATGGCGTAAAAAAATAGTCAATTGAAATCCCTCGATCCCCGGGAAATGGCGGGAAAATTAACACTGTACCATACAGAATAAAGTGATGCCTTTAACAGGACGTTTTTGTCCCCGAGAACCGTTTTTGTCCGTTCACGCGAGCTATAAATGCAGGAAAAACTGAAATAAGCACTAGCTAATGTTTGGAAGAAATATTTCAGTTTTACATGCAGTCTTAAATATTCATACTAACCCTCCCCCGATTGTTTGTTTGTTTGTTTGTTTGTTTGACTGCTTTTTTCCCTATAAAACTACAAAACTACAAAACAGCAACAACAAAATAACAAACTTAAAACACAACTTAAACTTAAAACATCTGTAAAAGGAAATTTCAAAAGTGCTGACTCAGAGAAGTCCAAGAACCACAGGAAGAGGAAATTCGAGTCGTTTAACAAGGTATAATACTTCGTTCCGCATACTCTTTGACGTGAAGTGCGCTACGTGAAACTGAAACATCGTGTGGCGAAAAATATAACAATATTTGACGTTTTTAAGTTTCGTGCGTGTAACTATGAGGTCAATAGAGTATGAGATAAGAGAGCTTATTCCCGGACCTCATCAGGGCCTCTACTCGTCGTGCTATCGTTAGCCTTGTTAACAATCTCCGCATCTTGGCTTGAGATGTTTTGACGATGCGACCGCGAGTTTACTTTTTGTCAGTGATAGAACAAACAGTTTTCGCGTTTTGTAGTTGACAACTTGTCCTACCGACAGATAATGTACATTTAGTTATCCACTATAGAAAATTGTCGACGGCCTCGTCTGTGGAGGTCCTAAGACACGGTAATTTAACTTTTTTTAATGAAGACAGTTACAATCAAGCTCGAGAAAATTGAAATTTGTGAAAACAAGTAAAACTCGCAGGGAGTATTCGAATCTATTAACCGCAGTATCCAGATAAAACAAATCTTTGTTTTCGAACAGGTGCACGCAAAATGAACACTACAGATTCAAACTAGGCAAGACTTCCAGTACCATTTATTTCCAAAGGTCGTTTACCTAAGGGGTCATGTACTATAGGACCAACAGTGACAAGTTTCTGTAGAAAACCAACAAAAAGTTGAAATGTCTTAAATGGAATCAAACACCAAAGGTTCGGGATCAGTGATTGGAAGTAATGTTTCAATAAGGCCAACAATGAGGACTGGACGGGATTTCAAAATCGCAATGAGTTCCAGTCCTAGGCGCAGCCGAAAATGACCGCTACACAATTAAATCTCTTTCAAAAAACCATGAATAATTAATGAGCTATTAGGCCAATTGGAATAGCCAATTTGATCACGTTCATGAGCTTTTAAAACCGATAAAACACTCTCATTAGTATGCTTTACATAAAGAATACTAATGAGAAAACCCTTATCGGATGCCTCTAGAAAAGGTCTCAGTTGCATTGTCATCATAGACCTTGACTAGCGATTGATTTTGTATAGATTTGTCTATTTTACTCAAACAATAACAGAGGCGCGCAAAGCATCGTGGCTGAGACGGCTCCTTTTGATGTTGTGGTTTGGTATTAGAGCGTTTTAACGTAACGAGCTATATCTTATATTTCAATTAGCCTCCTCCGCATGCATCTCCTTTGGGTTCCCTGTATCAAGCAAAACTGAGTGAGAGCTACTAGAAACTAGTCTAAAAAAGACGGTGGGGGAGGGGGCAGGAGCTCTCTATCCAGTCTCTCTCCATCGCGTCCACAGCAAACCCAAACGGCACAAAAATGCCATAGAAAGCCCAAATAAAGAAAGGAGTGGCCTGCGGAGGAGGCTATATTTCAATATGGTGCCAGGGTCAATGTGTGAGCGAGCGCCATTTTGAAAAAAAGAGAGACCAGAGTGGCCCTGGGGACGAGGTTGAATCCCAACTGCAACAAAAATTCTAACAAAACAATAGAATTTACTTAAAACTGTTGTTTCGGATTCATGCGTTATAGTGTATAGTAGTCAGAAGCCCTAACCGAATGATGAAGTTCGTTTGTCAACTCCATTAGCTCACGCCGAGCGGTAAAATGTTTTCTTTGCGTGATATTTGCTGCGAGCGGGCGAAGCAGCAAAACTAATCTTGACAGGCTTGCTGTTTTCTCAATGTTTTCTCGCGTGAGCACTGGGCCTTTTGTATTGCCGTTCCAAAACTCGACCAGCTTTCATGATCAACTTTATAGGAGGGTCTCAATGGGGGTGTAGCTTTGACGGCTGACGGCTAAAAAATCGTCATTTTGACGGTTGACGACTAAATTTCTGGCATTTTGACGGTTGACGGTAAATCACAGTAGCTGACGGTTAAGTTACATAGTTAAATATTAATATGGCAAATTTTTAATACTTAATTTATAAATAAAATTATAAATAATCGCTAATTTAGAATGAATTCATGTCAATAAAGTGATTTTTCTCTAGTATCCGGATACTATAATATTACAATATAATTAGAATCATATCTGCTCACCTTTATTGTCCAAAACGCGCCGCTGCTGTTAATTATTTATTATTATTATCTTTTTTTTTTCAATTATTATTATTTTTCAGAGCGTGTGATTATAGACTTACACTCAGTCCCATCGATATTAGCCTGACTACCTGCCCTTTTAGGGGAGGGGAGGTGGCCTCGCGACAGGCTAATACTCCGACATCACTGTCCGTATCATCAGAATCAGTTTCAGATTCACCAATACTCATTTTAAAGACGATAAGGGACCGGTCATTATTTATCGCTTGGTGGGGGGAGGTCTGCGGAGGATTTTTGTAGACGCCGTAAAATTTAACAGATTCCCCCCTTCAGCATCATAACATTGTGATGATCCCCCCTCATAGGTAGGGAAAACTTAAGTGATCCCCCCACACACACATATAAGTATATATATATATATACTTTTGATGATGATTTACATTTTATACTTGTTTGCATTATATCAAAATTAATTTTCAGATCGTTGATGTTTGCACACTATATACAAATTTTCAAACATTTTACTATGCCAGTCTTACTATTAATTTAAGGCAATTTTGTGCGATTGTAGATAATTTTGAACAATTTTATGCAATTTTGAGCACTTTTAAGCAATTTTGAGCGATTTTAAGCAATTCTGAGCGATTTTAAGCAATTTTGAGGAATTTTAAGCAAATTTGAGGATTTTGAGGCGATAAATTATGACCAGTCCCTAAGAGATCACTCGCGACAGGCAACGATTTATATCTATCCTACAATCTGTTTAATATGGCATGTGATATCTTGAGAGGGGGGGGGGGGGGGGAGGGGAGACTACGACCTGAATAGGACAGGGGTCTTGTCGGAATTTTTGAAAATGATCCCCAAAGTTTCAAAGTTCTATCCAGAAGGGCGTGACAATACATGATTTTTACCCTAAAAAGTACCAACTCAAATACGAATAATTAGATATAATGGTCGAGACTTTGTTTTTTTTGAATATCCGTAAATACGGCCCTAAAAGGCAAAAACTTCAATTCTGAATGTCTGAAAACCTCTAAGAGACCCTGAAAGGTACCAGATCTCCGATTTTGAAAGGTACGACGAGTCGCACTCCGGGTGTCATATGAACTGATTGACGTTGTCAGTGAGGTTAAATATTCGACCAGCACGTCCCTTGACCAGAAATCTGCTCAAAGCGAAACCGAAGGTGGACAAATTCATTTATGTAGTTGAATGACCTTTTATCAGTTTATTGTCATGATGTCACATTTACTGAACTAACCGATTAATACTTGATACTAGTATACACATTCGGTTCGACAAGTGAAAATATCAGCCTTGACGGTTAACTTTCTTGACGCTTGACGGATAAACTTTCTTTCATTTGACGCTTGACGGTTAAAATTTAGGCCCTTTGACGGTTGACGCTTAACCCCATTGAGACCCTCTTATAGCGATGTATGATTTCCCATAAGCCATATCTGCCCCATATCCCCCACGTGGATGCAACTCGAAGTTTTTGACAGAGGCATTTGAGAGTCGGTACGGTTCTGGCAGAGTTTTAAAATCCTTGCATTCGGGTAAGATTAAACACTACGAAAACCATAATGCAAATTTCTCTATTTACTCGAGGAAGTATTCATCAATGTTCATGGTCATTTTAGCGCTGTTTCTACGGGGAGACAATGTACTTTTTGAGTCTCTCGGCTTTGTTGTGTGCAAACTCGTGTCCTACTTCGCCAAGAAGATCCTAGACTTGGATGTAATGAAGTTTACATACGATGACATAACCAGAAAGTTATTGACATTTTGCCTTTACAACTGTAGGTATTGTTTGCATCCTGTTTTAACTCATGCTGTTGTAGATTCTTTACCGATAAAAAAATATAACAAAAATAAATTTCTTCAATGCAAATGTTGGTGATACTGTTGACATTACTTAATTGACATTTTACCATTATATGTAGTCGTTCAATTTTTGCAATTTTTGATTCTTTACATATCATAACATAACATACAAAGTAACTTTAATATGGACCTTGTTTATTGTTCCAATGTTACTATGACTGTTCACATTTTACATAATTATACTGTAGAATTTACAGTCAAGCTCGTTGTATTGCCACTCGCAATTTCAAAAATTGGTTTCAATTGATTTTTGGGCTTTTCTGAACTGTCAATCACTTTCATGATGCGAAGCTTGCTGCAACACGTTCTGCTATTATTATGCGGGGTACCCCGACTTTAGTTTTACCTTTTTGTATGGTGGCTCCAAAGGGACATGGTGATATACCTGCATTTGTCGAGATAAATATCGAGTTAGAAAACAAAAATGCGAGATAGCAAATATGTACGGTGGCTCCAAAGGGACATGGTGATATACCTGCATTTGTCGAGATAAATATCGGGTTAGAAAACAAAAATGCGAGATCGCAAAAATGCGAGATACCAAAAATGCGAGATATCAAAAATGCGAGATACCAAAAATGCGAGATATCAAAAATGCGAGATACCAAAAATGCGAGATACCAAAAATGCGAGATTACGGTGGCTCCAAAGGGACATTGTACGGTGGCTCCAAAGGGACATGGTGATATACCTGCATTTGTCGAGATAAATGTCGGGTTAGAAAACAAAAATGCGAGTTAGCAAAAATGTGAGATAGCGGAAGTGCGAGTTAGCAAAAATGCGAGATAGAAAAAATGCGAGATAACAAAAATGCGAGATACCAAAAATGCGAGTTAGCAAAAATGTGAGATAGCGGAAGTGCGAGTCAGCAAAAATGCGAGATAACAAAAATGCAAGGAAGAAAAAATGTGATATAGCAAAAATACGAGATAGAAAAAATTGTGAGATAGCAAAAATTCGAGATAGCAAAAATACGAGATAGCAAAATGCGAGATAGGAAAACTATGAGATAAACAAAAAATGACAAAAGTGCCGACCGCAGGAAGCCCAAACGAGGGGTCTTGCATCGTTTGCAGCGAGTACTATGAGGTGAGTTTTATCGAGTTTTATTGTATTTCTATGTGATTTTTTCCCCTTCTTTTGAATAATTGACACATTCAATTATTTTCACATCCGCCATGATGAAACGTCCGTGGCCACAACTTTGGCCCAGTCCCGCTCGACTATTTTTGTTATCTCGCATTTTTGGCATCTCGCATTTTTTCTATCTCGCATTTTTGCTATCTCGCATCTTTGGTATCTCGTATTTTTGGTATCTCGCATTTTTGTTATCTCGCATTTTTGGCATCTCGCATTTTTTCTATCTCGCATTTTTGCTATCTCGCATCTTTGTTATCTCGTATTTTTGGTATCTCGCATTTTTGTTATCTCGCATTTTTGGTAGCTCGCATTTTTGCTAACTCGCATTTTTCTATCTCGTATTTTTCTATCTCGTAATTTGCTATCTCGCATTTTTTGTATCTCGCATTTTTGTATCTCGTATTTTTCTATCTCGTAATTTGCTATCTCGCATTTTTGCTAACTCACATTTTTGCTATTTATCTCGCATTTTGTTTTCTAACTCGATATTTATCTCGACAAATGCAGGCCTATCTATGTATTATGTCGCGTTCTGGAATGGCACAGGAAGCCCAAAGTCACGCGTTCACACTAAAAGATGTCGATGAGCGTCAGTTTCGAAACGAGTCGTTCCACGAACCAAAAAGCTCAAAGAATACTCAAAAATACTGTAATTTTCAGAAAAGCACTAAGTCTTTAGTCTACAGAAATCGAATCAAGACCAAACACTGCAGATTGAATGTCACAAACCACAAGGACGCCATATTGGTATTGTTCGACAAGACGAAGGATCGCACTTCTACAATCAACTCTAAACTCACAGCGATAAGTTTATTTTTTTATAATAGCAATATTCAATGTATTAATAAATTGATTTGGCAATGATATTTTCAAAATTACTGTTTTAATTATTGCAGTCATGTCTATCTTTCAAGCTTACTGCCCGGGGGGTTTTGGGGGGGGGGGGGGACTCCGGGGATAAACGATCGGAGATGCTCGTCGGAATTTTTCAAAAATACCCCTAAAAGATACCAAACGTTTTTCAAAAGGGCGTGGCTTCACAAGTGTTTCATCCCTAAAAGATACCAAAATCATGAGTTTCAGTGTCTTTCAACCCCTAAAAGATACCCAAAAAAATGAGAATTTGGCAAATTACTGTCTTACTGTCCATAAACAATACACTTAGGTCGCTAGAAAATGATTGTGATTTATTTGAAAAAGCTGCACAATTGTCTGTTGATGTAAATATAATTCATAATCAACGTTCAATGTCAAATCAAGAATGCACAAGGTCTCGATATGGCAATTTTATTGCTTCTGAGTTTACGATGGACGAGACGGGTCATTTCAAACTTCAATGTTGAAACTTCAATGTTCAAACTTCAATGTTCAAACTTCAATGTTGAAACTTCAATGTTCAAACTTCAATGTTCAAACTTCAATGTTCAAACTTCAATGTTGAAACTTCAATGTTCAAACTTCAATGTTCAAACTTCAGTGTTCAAACTTCAGTGTTCAAACTTCAATGTTCAAACTTCAATGTTCAAACTTCAATGTTCAAACTTCAATGTTCAAACTTCAATGTTCAAACTTCAATGTTCAAACTTCAATGTTCAAACTTCAATGTTCAAACTTCAATGTTCAAACTTCAATGTTTATTCGATACTAAGAATTTCCTATGTACTAAGAAAGAATTGATTTATCATCAATAGCTGTTCTTTAGCCAGCTTGTTTATGTGAATATTTTATGAATCATTTGCTGATTTGGAACGTTTGAGCTTCGTTGAGTTCATTGTCGCGACCATTCTTGAATCTGCTTGGCCGAGGTGCTCTCGAGGTTCTAGAATGCTGTCGTGACCTGTTTCATTTTCCCTTCCCATGTCGGACTTTTTTGTGATTGCGAAATACATAATTTACATGCACGGAATTTCGAAAACGTTAAAAAAATCATTTTTATTGTAACTCAAAACTGGCGGAGGAAAATGAAAATACTTGATATTTTGTCAGTTAAGTATCGTAAAAGTAGTTGACACTTTTATTGTTTTTCATTTGAACTACGGATATTAGAAAAAGGTGGACTTTTTCTGGGTGTTTTTTTCAGTTACAATCGGAACACAAAACATAAAAAAGAAAAGGTATATTCCAGATTCACCCGTAACAAATAATGAAAAATACTTGCGATTTTGTTTTGTAAAATGTCTACTTTACTACCAGTTTATTTCACAAAGACTTGTTTCAAGGATGAGGCTGTTTTTGTTTTGAGTTTTTAAATGCTACAATCACTGAAAATGTGAATAGCGGAATGGTACACACATTATTGAACATTGAAGTTTGAGCATTGAACATTGAAGTTTGAACCTTGCACATTGCACATTGAACATTGAACATTGAACATTGAAGTTTGAACATTGAAGTTTGATGTATTTTGTGTGAGAAAGACTGACGGTAAAGCTTAACGTAACTCATATTTGGTACGTCTTCAATCAAATTTTGATTTTTTGGCTTACCATTCAATGCAAGTATGGGTCGATATGGAATTTTCCTGTATTTACTATGATGATACAAACTTGTAAGTTTGAACATTGAAGTTTGAACATTGAAGTTTGAAATGACCCTTGTCGTCCATCGTATGAGTTTGCAAAAAACAAACATACTCACTGCGCTGTACTCAACGTGATCGAGAACCAAGCAGAATCCCAACCAAACAACTTACACGTGTAATGAAAAAAAAAAAAACAGAAATGTAAGAAAGATTATTTGTAAGTATATTGCAAAAAAATGTACCTATGTCGTCTAAAATACACTGTTATGTCAACAAATGTGGCGTCATTGAAGGAGAAAGCAATCAGAAAAGTACGCATAGTAGAAAACACAAAATGTACAATCCTGTAAGAGGGACTAGACAAAAGATCGGCATATAAAGACTTTGACTCATCAAATAACATATGTTTTTATCTCCAAATCAGTTTATCCCATACTTATAAAAGTCGCAACCACAAAATAAATCATTGTAAGTTCACTTAAGTAGTGATGTAGAAAAAAAACAAATAACTGCTAGTTATTTCATTTCAACTAATAAACATTTTAGAAATTCTGATTCAAAGTAGCTAGCCTGTGTAGTAATCGTTTCTTTAGTGGGGAATGGAGAAAATAGCATTCCGAGAGTGCTGTGTGGCTAATATGGTCGTGCGGAATCTAAGACGAATGTCGCAGTTCTTTTCCCTTCCACGCGAAAGCAACGCTTGCTACGCAGGGTAGATTAAAAGCTTTCGATTCTTAAACTTTCAAATTAATTTTCTAGCAAAAATGAAATTTACTCAATATTTTTAAAGCATATAAGATTTTTTGAGAAAGGTTATTATATCAACTATGCTGGAGTAGATGATTGTAACAATAACTAACAAGGATCTAAACGGATCTAATTTATTTTGACAAATAGGGGATCAAGCATAAAGGAACGAAACGTTTTCACAATGTTACTGATATTTCCTCAGTTTCTTTCGTCATTCCAGTTTCTTTGTGAGTGTAGCCCGACTTCACACCACTTAGGGCGTCTAGTTAGAATTATTATTCAACTGACTCACAGTGTTCAATTAGCCTCAGGGTGTACATACAGTCTCTTATGTGACAGTCTCAAGTGGATTCAAGTGAATGGAACTAGCTAAAAACACATACATAAACAAAGATATAAGAGAGGCTCTAAAATGATGAGGTGGACGTCGGCGAGCGGACGGCGGAGGAAATAAATAAAATAAATAAAATATTAATCAATCCAGTAGAATGACAAAGTCATGCCGAGTTTGACGTATTTCTCTTGAGCTTGAATTATAAATTTAATTTGAGACAACTTAATTCTATTATCTGCGTTTTGCAAAGTTTTTAAACAAAAGCTTGATCAAAGCATGTAGTTCACGGCTTTAATTAAAAGGTCGTTTTTCAAGAAGTCACCTTAATTACATGAAAAAAAGGTGGTTTATCAAATTTCAAGCTTATTTACATCATGTGTAAAAAAAACAATGATCAAACTTTTAGGAAATTGAAGCCAAACCAAATACTGTGCAATAAAATAATACTTACATTGATAATATTAATATATCTAAAATCTTCTGATTTATAATTGGAGTACTTATTCTACTTCATTAGCAAAGATCATTATACGTCCAACAGTCCAATGGTTTTAGAGTCCAGTCGATATTTTATACAACCGAGACAACAGGTAAAAACACTCCACCCCAACACTAATATCGTGTGCAAAGCTTCCGGTTGTACACGCTGGCTACGCACTTAGCCACTCCAACAGTGAAAATGAATTTGGGAAAGCGAATTTTGTTTCTGCTTGCTTTTACGCTGATCTGTATTCAATCGATGTTGTACTACCACAGCAGCAACACATTATCATGTAATTGCGAAACTGTTCAAGCAGAGCTACATCAGACTCTTCGAGAACATCACAAACTGAAGAGAAAATTCAACGAACTTCAAAGAACGCTCATCGAAACAAAGAGAGAAAAACTAGCTTTTGAACGACATACCATTCCTCCAAGCGACAAATCACCGAATGAAAAGTCTACCTCTAAAACAAAAACTCCGCAACTTGATCGAAATAGTAAAACAGCTTCTCATAACGAACTATTTGCCTCTCTCGTGACAATCATACTATATACTAAGAAAGGAGTTTCCAACGAATGCTCAAACCAACGAAACAAGGAACTGAAGACACGATATCCCGGAATCGCTGTATTGACAATAGAATCTTCGCACGGAAAAACCGTCGGCCACCAGTTTAACAAACTTGTTTTGGAAGTCAAGACAAAGTACTTTTTCTTCTTGTATTGCAGACATAGTTTTATGGACCATAAATCGGATCAAAGTCCAGGATGGTTGCTGCATGCGCTAGAAAATGTTCCAGAGTTAGATTTTGTCAGTGGATCGGTTTTAGATGATGATAAGCTCGAGGTTCCATGCTATAGATTAAAGATTTGCGAGTGGATCTTCTCACAGAGCTACGAGTATAAAGGATCATTGGCGGATTTGATGTTTTGTGAAAACATTGGAACTTCATTTCTTGGAAGAACAGCCACCGTACATACAAAACACAGTAAAAAGTTGATGTTTAGCGAAGGATTGACCGCATTGGCTACCACAGACTTTTTCCTGAGGGCTAAAGAGTTAGGTGCCATAAGCGGTGTGCGACCAGAAGTTATACTCAACGTTTGCAATGAAACAATTTGCAGAGAAAAGTCTGTGAGTCGACGTGAAGAGTACCAAAGTCTTCTTCCATTTGCTCACAAACATAAGATCTTCAAATTCAAACATTCAGATAATGATGAGCGTGACCTTTGCAACATCAACGATAGTCCTATACTTGGAGAAGACATCTGTGAAGAAGCAATTGCACATAAGATCATGTTGAGCGGCAGTCACTGGTCTAGGGATGGCACCTTAGCATATCCATTTATTATCAAAAACATACGGTCGTGTCTGTTTAAGGTGGCTGATTTCTTAACTTCAAAGAATATTCCCTTCATTATCGATGCTGGTATCGCTCTCGGAGCCATCAAGATGCGAGGGATTCTACCCTGGGACGCCGGTGACGCCGATGTGGTGGTCTACGGACTGAACGTCCACGAATTGTACACCATCATGGAACAGTATACACTTAAACGCAATTTCACTGCCAAAAAGTTGCCAGAAATCGACAGTGTACAAGTTTTCTGTAATGATAAATCATTGACCCCGAAACTCGGCGGGATCGTGACATTCTACGTCTCAGAAATTAAAAACAAACCAAGGACGTTTATAAAAATGAAAGTCGACGGAAAATGGCTGCCATTTAGGGAGAATGTTTTTGGTGATTTAAGACGACATTACAAGATGGATTATCTGAAACATAAGTTGTATAGGTCAGATGAGATGATTCATTGTAAGAAGCCAGGGCATAATGCTTGTTTGCCTGACTTCAGATCAAACGGGATAGATGGGACTTATAAAGAGCACTTTTGTAGTAAGTAAATGAAGTTGTTAAGTAATTTTCTATTTGGATTCTGTTTTTTAAAATAGATCAGTTTCGAGCTCTTCATCGCTCAGAGTAAGCCTCGATTCTAAGATAATAATAAATATAAGATGTGACAGAACTTTTTTTTATCTTTTTTGCTTGAGAATGTATGGATTCTCGGGCTGTACCTGAGCCATGGCTAGAAAAGTCACCTTTTTGAGCCCGCGATAGTTAGCCACTTTACCCCATCGAGGTGGGATGGGGACTGGGGACGAGGGGAAGAGAAGAAAGGAAAGAAGAACCTGCACCCATCCCCTATGGTTTTGTGTCTACGCCTACCTAGTACTTTATTACACCTTTTGATGTTCATTAACCGCAATGAAAGATTCACTCAAGCGAAAAAGCGTTGACATTAGCGTGAATAGGTATTCAACCAACAAGAACAAGTACTCAATCAAAACATTGGAACATGCAATAAAGAATTTAACATACAATTATACAATCAACAACAAAAATGATAATGGTCATTAGCATTTCTAAACTTTTATTAGTGCTTTTGGGTAATCAATTTACAAAAATGGAAATTAGTAGTATAGAAACACCGTTTTTACGCCCGGTGCAGCCGGTGCAATGTGAACAATAGGCGGTACGACGGTAGAAGATTAAGGAACCAATAGGAGAACGCTCTGAGAGAACAATAGACGTGGTCATTACGAACGAACTTTAACGGTAAGCAGGGCTCCGAAAAAAATTCGCAAGACTTTACCATTATGCTATGTTTTTACAATTTTATTTTCACAATTAGGTTTAACCTGATTAGTTAAACGTTCATGAGAGATAAAATTGTGTAAGGCTTCGCTTGTAAACTGTGAATGTATTGTTTACGTGTATATGACTTGTACAAACTTATTTCGAATTTCGTGCACACAGTTTATCTTAATCACAACAACACCTGTGAATACAATGCAGTGTACGTCGGAAAAACCGATGTAAATTCAACAAAGTCATTTTATTTGTTTTAAGTTGTTTGTGCTGAAAGGTCGTTAATTCAAAGCACTTAGCGCGTTATGCTAATTACGATAGAAAACGGTTGCAAATTACGTGTACGTGACTTGAACACATTTATTCTGAGTTTCACAACAACACAGTGAATACAATGCACTGTTTGCAATTGCACATCTGTGTTTTTATTTTCAATAAAGTGATTATTAACTGAAATTGAAAACAATAAAACATCCCACAGATGTTAAACATGGCCGTTTGCTCTTTGATTCGCGATAGTTCACAACAACAACGCAACAAATTCTTTGTTTGACATCTAAGTCCGCCGCTATAAATTCTATGAGAATTTTCCAACTTTTTACATTTTCTGACAAGCTTTCGTACAAGTAACATAAACTTAAAGCAGGTCTTCGTAATGGAGAATTATGATCAAGAGAACACTAAAGATATCGCATCATTATTGGCAGAGGTGAGAATATAGTATTCATTTTTTTTTTCTGAAAACTTATTTCGATAGATAAGTAGAATTTTTTACAATGCAAAAGTTTCATCGTTTTAGGCTATGAGTGAAAACTCGTCAAGTCATCATCAAGAAAATATTTCTTCCACGGTGAGTCATGTTTTAAAATTACCGAAGCTAATTGAAAATCAATTTGCTTACTCAACTGCACAAACAAAAACAACCCACGAACATTTTTTTGTAACTACCTAGATGTAAACCGAATAATGATACTAACATAAATGAAATTAAGTGTGCAATAAGTGAAAGTTGGAAACATTATCTTACAGGTGAAGAACATGAGTGTAACTATAAGTTAACACTGATTTTATGATGGAGAAATATTTGGCATCGATCAAGATGAGGTGAGCACAAACAATCAAACAAACAAACAAACAAACAAACACATAATAAAAATAATTTATTGATTTTCAGATTCAAGAAGGAGGTGGAGAGATTGAAGAAGACTGCGCTTTGGATAAAAATACTGTAATTACAACATATAAACCCAATCAAAGGGAAAAATACGATCTCTCCCTTACACTGCATGGTAAAAAGCCATCCATAATTAAAAAACTGAATAAGGAGTTACAGAAAAGACATGGTGTCAAGTGGTTCTTATGTACAAAAACCAACATGGTCAGATCTAATCATGAAGGTGGAGAGCAGCTGGCGACACCACATTTTCGAAGTAAATGCAACACACTGGTGAACGACTCAGAATTAGAGAAAACCTATGATGAGTCAGTGGAGAAGATCAAACAGTCTTTTTTAGAATACCAAAGGGAAGGGTCTGGATTTCGCTTGGAGGAGGTAAGTTACTGTTTTACCATAAACTGTCTTTGTGACTCACTATTGTGTATTAAAACGTGATGTTTTTCTCTGCCAGGTAATACACTCACAGCTTGGGTATGTTACCTACACGCCACTCAAAGGAGCCAGCTACCTCCCACTTCCCAGCAGAATTAAAAACAAGAGGGCGGTTCTCAACATTCAGAACCATGGCGACCAGAAATGCTTCCTTTGGGCGATATTAGCCAAGCTTTATCACGTTGATTTAAGAAATCATCCATATAGAGTGACACATTACATCAGTCATGAATCTGAGGTTAATATGTCAGGTATTCAATATCCTGTAAAAACACAGCAAATCTCCAGGTTTGAGAGGCAAAATCCAGCCATTAGTGTAAATGTTATTGGTTATGAAAATGGTGAGCTCTTTCCTCTCTACGTCACCAAAGAGAAAAAAGACCTACATGCTGATCTTTTACTGTTCTCTCAAGGTGCCCAAAACCACTATTGTCTAATTAGAAATCTGAGTGGATTGTTGAATAATAGAACACAATACGAACATAGAATGTTTTACTGTGCGTATTGTCTGCATGGCTTTGTCCGGCAAGATCTTGTGGATCAGCATGAGCCTCACTGTAGTCGTCACGGTCCACAGAAGATCAAATTACCGGATGAAGATCATGCAACGTTATCCTTCAAAGAGGTGCAGAAGCAGCTCAAAGTGCCGTTTATAATATACGCCGACTTCGAGTCCATACTCGAAGAGTGTGACAGCACTTCTTTGGAGGATAACCTTAGTGGTACACAAAAAACACAGCACCATCTTCCCTCGGGGTTTTGTTATACTGTGGTATCTACCATGGATCAGTATAGCAAAGCCCCAGTGGTGCACAGGGGGAGGGAGCACATCTGACTCCAGATCAGATGGTTGCGCGTTCAAGTCGCGCCAGGGTCATAACTTTTCTTTCTCCATAAATAGTAAAAAAAAAATGTTTTGTGTTTGATAGTTAATTTATTCTAACAGCGCACGAAACCTCTCTATATCGACCGCTATATCGACCGCTGGAGCCGGAGAGAGGAAATGGCCTTTTCGTCCCTTTAGGCCTGAGTGGCCTGTGTTTTGGATTTTTTGGCACTTTTGGCCTGTGTTTTGGCCTTTTCGGCCTGTTATTTTTTGGCACTTTTGGCCTGTGTTTTGGCCTTTTCGGCCTGTTATTTTTTGGCATTTTTGGCCTTGTTATAAAGGGGACCTGCAATAGATTTGTACATTGTCATCTAGTTGTCATCAGCTGTTAACATGGTGTACAAGCGAGTTTGTAGGGATTGTCCAATCTGTGGCTCCAAGTATTTAGTTCGACTAGCCAACCACCTTGCAGATGTACATCAATTAAATGAATCCGAACGAAAAGTGTATCTACAAGAGGCCAAGCTCCAACCTAAGGTCAAAGTTGTTGTTTATCACGATCGTAACATAGCTGAAAACCCGACAAACACAGATAAAAAGGAAATTATTTTCTCATCGACATCAGTGAAAACCGGAGACGTTACTTGTGATCTTTCTGAAGACGAAAAATTCAAAACAAGATTGCGGCAGGATCGTTATCCAAACTGTTGGCTTGAGCTTCCTGTGTAGTGGACAGTTGCGGGTTCTCTATGGAATGATTGCCTGATTAAAATTGTTCGGAATGAAGGATGAATACACGAGTTTGGATAAACAAGCAAGAAAATTCGATGGATAAAATCATTACCCAAATATGAAAGTATAACATATTTTCGTGTTGAAACAATAACAAAATAACATATCTCAAACTTAAATAAAGTATTCTAATTAGTATTCAAAAATCACGCAGAGAGAGAGAGCAAAGAACAATGAAGGTACCTGCTATCAAAAGAGTACACAAACTCTCATTAAACTCGAAGCATCACAATAATAAAATCTGATTTGGAATATCATTTCTAAATATATTAAAATTTGTATATCTATAATCTAAATTCACGTGTAATTTCTTTCCTTTGTAAAATGGTTCCATTAGAGAATAAATTACAAACTAAACAAAACCTTTGTTTTGATTCATGATGGCGCGTGCCGTTTGCTCTCCGACCGCGTCTATTGAGCAAAAATGAAGCGTAATATACTTTTTATTTCTACAGCTTACAAGCGAAGCCTTACACAATGTTATCTCTCATGAACGTTTAACTAATCAGGTTAAACCTAATTGTGAAAATAAAATTGTAAAAACATAGCATAATGGTAAAGTCTTGCGAATTTTTTTCGGAGCCCTGCTTACCGTTAAAGTTCGTTCGAAATGACCGCGTCTATTGTTCTCTCCTATTGATTCCTTAATCTACTACCGTCATACCGCCTATTGTTCACATTGCACCGGCTGCACCGGGCGTAAAAACGGTGTTTCTATACTACTAATATTGTACAGGCGCGTAACATGGTATAATTAGGGATCAGGAATCAGTCCCCTAAATTTTGATTTTGCTTGGGATCGGGATCAAAAGCATGGGCTCGGGGATCAAAGTGTTGGGATTGAGGATCAGGTATAAAAATCGTGGATACTGGGATCATTTACGTTTTGTCACTGTTGTCACTGACTGAAACATAAATAAAGGTGTCGAATAAAAGTCTATCGTTGCTTCGAGTCAATTTTACTCCCTGTTGCTAGTGTGTGCATTCAAGCATAGAATGATAGGCATCATATACCAGATGCATGCTAGCCGCAAGTGCTCAAACGTTGAGCCGTCCTATAGAATGGCGTAATTCATGTGTATCGAAGTTTTTACCGGCATACTGGCATAACTACGGTGGCCCACAACTGTCACATCAAAATAAAAAAGAACACATCAAATACAAATTACTCACATCAAATTCAAATAGCTCACATCAAATTCAATTAGCTCACATCAAATTAAAATATACCACATCAAATTCAAATAGCTCACATCAAATTAAAATATCCCACATCAAATTCAAATAGCTCACATCAAATTAAAATTCACGATTAAAAAAATGCCGGTCAGCAGTCTTACTCTATTCTTCGGTAGGTCCGTTATACATGATACACTATAGTGGATCCATATACTAAACATTTTTAGTACATTATCTTTTGATACTGATATAGTGTGTATAGTGTATAACGTCTCCGACTTCTCTGTCATGAGGTATTTGCATCTATCATTAGCTATAACTTGGCGTCCCTGGTCATCCTTAGGTATCCTTTGCAGTCCTTATCTATCCTTGGCTGTCCTTAGATAACCTTGGCAATCCTTAGGTATCCTTGTCTGTCATTAGATATCATTGTCTATCCCTAGACATCCTGGCACATCATTAAATGCCATTGGCTTTCCTTAGACATCCTTGGCTAAGGAAAGCTGTAGGTATCCTTGGCTATTATTAAGTATCCTTGACTATCATTAGCTATCCTTGGCTATCATTAGGTATCCTTGGCTATCATTAGGTATCCTTGGCTACCCTTTTGTATTGTATTTGTATTTTGTATTTGACTAAAAAAAATACTGGCTCTAAGACAGTACTGGGAATTTATTTTCACTAAATACAATATTTTTTAGTTCAAAATGGTCGTATTTAGTAGCTCGATCGTTGAGCTCCTTCTTCAAAATCTTGGCAAATCTTAATTCTCCGGTTAATGCCGTGAATTTGGCTGGTACGACAAGGCCAACCTCTATTTTTCTCTTTCCGGTGGCTTGAGCAATTAGTCTGTTGTCCTCACTAGCTTGAAGAAAGTTCTTCAACAGGGATGAGAGTTCTATCGGCACATGTCCAACGAGTTTTTTCTTGGATTCGGGCTGTTTTTCATGTTTATTTTGATATTGAAACTACGAACTTCGTACTTTTGAATAAGCGCCTCCCTCGAATAAGCGCCCCGTTTAAGACATGAAAAATTTAATAAGCGCCGGGGCGCTTATTCGAGTAAATACGGTATGTAGTGATGCAAATCAATACGTTGATATTTGCTGATTTTAATGAGATTCCAGTGAATTGCTTAATATTTCATGTTGGTGTTGCACTGGAGTGCAAAATGCAGTAAACTGAATGCATAGAATGATTTTCATAAACCTGCAAAACAACTAATGCCATGCATATATGAGCGTCTCAATGGGGTTAAGCGTCAAACGTCAAACGGCCTAAATTTTAACCGTCAAGCGTCAAACGAAAAAAAAATTTTAACCGTCAAGCGTCAAAAAAGTTAACCGTCAAGGCTGATATTTTCACTTGTCGAACCAAACGTGTATACTAATATCAAGTATTCAAAGACATTACATCTTTAATCGGTTAGTTATAAATGTGACAAACCGGCAATGAACTGAGAAAAAGGTCATTCAACTACATAAGTGAATTTGTGCATCTCGGGTTTAGCTTTCAGCAGATTCCTGGTCAAGGGACGTGCTGGTCGAATATTCTAAAACCTCACTGACAAAGTCAATCAGTATCGAATTGGCGGGGATGCTCTCTTAGAGATTTTAAGACACTCAGAATTGAAGATTTTACCTTTTAGGGTATTCACAGATATTCAAAAAACAAGGTCTCGCTTTTAGCACCATTTTATCTGATTGTTCGTTTTTAAGGTAGTTCGGGACTCTTGCTACTGCGCATCCTGCTCGCGCATGTGAAATCAAATAAAATTTCTCGTGCGATTCTGAAAAGAAATTTTGCGTTAGAGCCAAAATATGGTAATTCTTGAACATTTTGTTAAAAAATAACATCATAACATTACATACGGACCTCAAAAGCAACTAGTGCTCATTCCCGCGCGTCCAAAACTTTGAAATCGTCTTATTTTCCGCGCGTTTTTTGCTTATAGCTCTAAAATTAGCACGGTGACACCCAATTATTTTTCCATTTTTATATTTAGCATAAACTCAGCTTTAAAATTTCGAAATAAAAAATACATGGTCTTATTTTGAGATCAAAACATTGTAATTTTGACTTTTTTGTGGTAAAGTATGCAAAACATTAATGAAGCTGTTCATTTAAATTTAGGTAAATATCTCAGACGATGTCTTTTCCAAGGAATAAATTCATGAGAACTATAGCGAAGGGAGCATTTTGTCAGACTCCTATAGCAGATCCGTGAAAAACTTTCAAATTTGTTCGCAAGAATATTACTTTCAACAAATTTGATATGTTACTTTTTAAGTTGAAATGGGGCACAATTGGGCCTATTACCACCCCAAAAGTTCCAAAACAATCGCGGTGACCCCTACTTTTTATTCCATTTTTGTTTTTCATGTGTGTCAGTCCTTATGTTGAAAAAGTTTTAAAAAATTCTATCGGCGGGAAGTGTGGATCCCCAACTACCTTAAGTTGGTATCTTTTAGGGGTAAAAATCATGTATTGCCACGCCATTTTGGATAGAACTTTGCAACTTTTTAGGGATCTTTTCAAAAATTCCGACAAGCACCCCTGTCCTATATCGATCTGCCCCCACCCCTCGAGATATCACACGCCATGTTTATCAGGTTGCAGGATAGTCTATTAATCGTTGCCCGTCGCGAGTATCTCGTCTTCAAAATGAGTATTGATGAATATGAAACTAATTGTGATAATACGGACAGAAATGTCGGAGTATTAGCCTGTCGCGAGGCCACCTCCCCTCCCCGAGAAGGCCTGGTACTCAGGCTAATATCGGTGAGACTGAGGCTAAGTCTATAATCACTCGCTCTGAAAAAATGATAATTAAAAAAATTAAAGCAGCGACGCGTTATATGATTGCAAATATATTGTAAATATTATAATATCCGGATACTAGATTCACTTTATTGTCGTGAATTCAGTCTGAATTAGCGATTATTTAGAATTTTATTTATAAATTAAGTATTAAAAACTTGCCATATTAATATTCAACCATGTAACTTAACCGTCAGGTAATATGATTTACCGTCAACCGTCAAAATGCCAGAAATTTAGTCGTCAACCGTCAAAATGACGATTTTTTAGCCGTCAACCGTCAAAGCTACACTGCCATTGAGACCCTCATCTATTGTTCGATAGAGAATGACTAGAGAATGACTAGAGAATGACTAGAAAATGACTAGAGAATGACTACAGAATAACTAGAGAATGACTAGAGAATGACTAGAGAATGACTAGAGAAAGACTAGAGAATGGCTAGAGAATGACTAGAGAATGACTAGAGAATGACTAGGGAATGACTAGAGAATAACTAGAGAATGACTAGAGAATGACTAGAGAATGACTAGAGAATAACTAGAGAATGACTAGAGAATGACTAGAGAATGACTAGAGAATGACTAGAGAATGGCTAGGAAAAACGATGGAATTTGACTTCACTACTGTGTAACTATTAGTTTAACATCTCTTTCGCAGGTTTCTGAGAATCATTCTATAAAATATTTATTAACTAAATTATCAAGACAGTAATATATGATATTATTGTGTTAGTAAGTATTGCAGAAAAATGACACCAAGACTAGAACAATGTGAAACACTAACAATTATTATTCATAATCACTATATATCTTTTCTATGGGGGAGCAAAACGCGGGAGCAAATGTTTTGTAATTACGCAATATAGATTTCTACTTTAACATCATATAAGCATTTTTATTTGGGACTTTTGTCACATTTATATCCAAAGTTTATTACATTTGCAACTTTTATTACATTTGGATCCAAAGTTTATCATATTTGGATCATTTATTACATTTGGGTCCAGTTATTACTTTTGTGCCTTCTACAAAGTTAGGTTTTTGAATTGAAACTTTTTCTGTAGAGATCGCAAGAGAAAGTTTTGTCTCGGTTAAAGCACGATAGAGTGGGAGTCCCACAATTCATCCATGACAAGTAGACTCGCCTAACAAAGAACTCGATCTCGAAATATGATTGCCTTCTAGTTTCAGATTTATTGTCACAATAGTCTAAATCCATGTCTATAAATAATTCTCGTGGGACGTGCAATATATTATCTTAAACTGATTATTTGCGGCTGGCTATGTTTACTAATTGTACTTCGTTTCTGACGCTAGGCAACGATCTTTGACTGGGGTGACGCGTCCAACATATCGAACTAGTCTCATTTTGCGTACCACGGTGGTGGGTCTCATAATTTGCGACTCTTTTGGCAAAATAACTTGCGAATTTCTTTTGTGTGTGTGTTTTTAATGGTTTGATGAAAGTAAAATCTCACAGGGTGGAGATGCACTTTAAAAACTCAAGTGCGAGATAATTTTCGACGTACAATTGTAGACTAAAATAAGGCAAACAGCGTTTTTTTTAATCAAAAAAGAAGTATTTTTCAGATAATGTGCGCGGCAGTAAGTCAGCAAATAATTGTTTGGATTAAAGCGAGAGTGCCAAGTGCAAAATACGTGGCGACGTTTCATTGACATTCTTTGATTTGCATCGCTTCATTTCATGTGAAATAAAAACAAAACAAGAAGAGAAAAAAAACAAGATATAACAAGGGAATAAAGATACAAAACAAAGTTAACAAACCAAAAAACAAACCAACATAGCAGTTTGAAAGAAATAATGAATAAATAATCAAATAAACAAAGTAAAAAATGTTAATAAATCAGGCAATTATTAGGTATTTTTAGGTTGTTAGTAGCATTAATTTTTGACATTGAAAAATAAAGATATCAAGTGTCAAGTAATCCAAAAATAATTGCGTTTTAAAATAATAGTAAAGTAAACCTTTGAAAAGCTCAGGCGTATCCAAAGAACGAAATGAACTTTTGAAAGAAACAATTTACGATACATAAATACATTGATAAACAATAATTAGTTTTATGATAGCTGTATAATTGCCCATATTAGCAATCACTTAATAAAACAAGATTGTCACGTAATCTGCGAATTTCCGCCAAATTCAGGCTCTCATAACTCCGTTATAGATTGCGATAACCAAAACCAATTTTTATATATGTTAGTTAACATCCTTTTTGGGTGTCAATTACAAATTTTCAAGAGAATCGATTAAATGGAACACAACGTAAATATATGTATATATATGAGTCGTGAAAACTTAAATTGGGTCTAGCTGGCGAAGACCCCTTTGATGCACATCTTTTTCGTTTTTTACTTTTCTTTCTTTCGAAGTCGATGTTTCTCAGTTCAGAAACCCTTAGACCCTATTTAAGTAGTCACGACTCATCATATGAAATACTAAGCAAAGCATAGAACCGAAAAATCGAAAATTCTCGCTTGTAACGCTCATTTCATGTGAAAATAAAGCAAAACCCAGCTAGTTTAACTCTGTTTTTTTTTTTTTTTTTTTTTGCCTCGGCGAATGTTTGTTCGAATTATCTTGTTTATAGTCATCCCGAACAGGGATTCAGCTACAATACTGTGTTTTAGAAAGTTGTTATTATATATTAAGCAATATATATATTTTTGTTCAGAGAGCATAATTTTTCAATGATTTAAAGCGGAAAAATCTTTCTTTTTAAAATGAAATAAAAAATATACTGTAAAATCAATATTCCGCAGTTCTTTTGGCACAGGTCGATATAACATAAAAATAGTAATAAATTGTATTTCTATAGCGTCTATTTAACACCAATTGTTCAAGGTGCTTTACAATATTAAAATATAAGCAGACAACACCAGTATTTACAATGTGATATAATAAAAAAAATATAAAGTATATAGGTATATCACGTAAAGATATGATAATAATATTAAAAATCTATTAAATAGTAAAAAAATATTACAATAATTAATAATTTAGCTACATGATTTCTTAAAAAGAAATGTTTTTTTATTTTAATAATGATGTTAATTGCCTTATATGCTCTGGTAAGGTGTTCCACAGACTAGGTCCTGCTCCCGGGGGGGTACTACCCTATATCGACTATACGGGGATGATCCGCTGAACAGGGTATGGTTTTTCGACCTTGGTGTCATGAACAGGGTATCCCATTCTACTCTATTTCCGATTTAATCCAAACTTTCTGTCATACTCAGGGCCCAAAAAATGAGAGAAATTATTTTGCATTCAGGAAATCGGCAGGAATAAGATCGTTGACTTTAAAAAAAGATAAGAGCAGCACGTGTGTCTGAATTGATATATTTAAACAAATCATATAATGTTCGTAAAAAATTGTAATTTGTCATAAACAGGGTATGGAAGTTAGGTATTTTTTGTCATAAACAGGGTAACCCCCACAAGATCCCAGCGGAACACCCCTACCCAGATCTGAAGGGAGTTCCCCCCCCCCCCGGGGGTCCTGCTATTGCGGTCGCTATAAGATTTTAACTTTGATTTAGGAATCATAAGCGTTTTTTTTACACAAGAACACAAAGAGTACCTTGATGAATTACAGAAACATAAAATATTAATTCAATACTTGAGCGAGAGTCCGATGATTGCTTTATATACTAAGAGAAGATCTTATAGACAATACGATATTCAACTGCCAACCAATGTAAGTCAACAAACTTGGTCACAGTGTTATCAGTTCATATTTTTTCGTAAATGTCACAATACGTGAAAAAATATCATTTTGGCTTTGGTGATTTTCAAATATGGAGTGATGTTATTGCTTTTTTAGAGCGAGCTTTTTGGATAAAATCCAAGCATTATATTTCCAAAAATTTGACGGTTTTGATTGAAAATCTAAAATCGTCAAAACTTAGCAAGAAAAATGTATTTGAAAGAAAAAACTTTAGCAGACTTCATATCTCCGTAAATGTTAGTTATGAGCGGAATATGAAAGAAATTGATAAATTTACATCTTGCATTAACCGTAGTTGATTAATGATTTTCATCATCTCTATCTTGATTGGTATCAACAACTCCCTCTATCGAAAAATATTTTAGTTTCATTCAGTTTGTATGCCCTGATGATGGACTCGTAGTACGAAAGCTCGGTTGTAGTTTTGTAAAAATGTTATGTGAAAGAAACTTAGATATATCTATAACTTCCTCTATATTTGATTGTGTTTTGGCAGAAAACTGTTTTAGTCGTTTTGCCGTTGGACTTTTGCTGTTTGGAGTCATGTTAAAGTTGGGTTATTGGAAGCTTCATTTAGATCGACCAATGGCACGTGATGTTGATACTGCCGCTATTTTGTCTATAAAAAGATTATTGTAAAGTAACCTATAAATAAATTAGACTTGACTTTAGGATTGACTTTGACTATCTACTTCTGCATAGTAACCAATACTGTAGATAAAACTGGCTTCCTGCCACATACCCAGGACACGCCCTGAACACTCTAACAACAGTGAGCATGAATTTGGCAACGCGAAAATTGTTTCTGCTAGCGCTAGCTTTCGCGCTGATTTGTGTTCAATGGATTTGGTTTAACCGCAGTAAGACATCAGCATGTAATTGTGGATCTATTGAAGCAAGGCTGCATCAGACTCTTTTTGAACATCAGAAACTGACGAGAAAATACAATGAGTTTCAAAGAACACCCATTGAAACAAAAGGAGAAAATCTAGCTTTTGAAAGACATAACAATCCTCGAAGCGACAAATCACCGAGTGAAAAGTCCAGCCCTATAACAACAACAAAGACTCCGCAACTTGATCGTCCAAGTGATAGTAAAACAGCTTTTAATAACGAATTATTTGCATCTCTTGTCACAATTATACTCTACAGTAAAAAAGGAGTTGCCAACGAATGCGCAAACCAAAGGAGCAAGGAATTGAAGGCGCGATATCCAGGAATCGCTTTATTGACAATAGAATCTTCGTTGGGGAAAACCGTCGGTCACCAATTTAACAACCTTATCTTGGAAGTCAAGACAAAGTACTTTTTCTTCTTGTATTGCAGACATAGTTTTATGGACCATAAATCGGAACAAAGTCCAGGATGGTTGCTGCATGCGCTAGA
The DNA here is from genome assembly GCA_918843875.1 of Diadumene lineata. Taxonomy (NCBI): domain Eukaryota; kingdom Metazoa; phylum Cnidaria; class Anthozoa; order Actiniaria; family Diadumenidae; genus Diadumene; species Diadumene lineata. The sequence goes on from OU974069.1 coordinate 1,178,251, forward strand.
AAATGTTCCACAGTTAGATTTTGTCAGTGGATCGGTTTTAGATGATGACAAGCTCGAGGTTCCATGTTATAGAATGAAGATTTGCGAGTGGACCTTCTCACAGAGCTACGAGTATAAAGGATCATTGGCGGATTTGATGTTTTGTGAAAACATTGGAACTTCATTTCTTGGAAGAACAGCCACCGTACATACAAAACACAGTAAAAAGTTGATGTTTAGCGAAGGATTGACCGCATTGGCTACCACAGACTTTTTCCTGAAGGCTAAAGAGTTAGGTGCCATAAGCGGTGTGCGACCAGAAGTTATACTCAACGTTTGCAATGAAACAATTTGCAGAGAAAAGTCTGTGAGTCGACGTGAAGAGTACCAAAGTCTTCTTCCATTTGCTCACAAACACAAGATCTTCAAATTCAAACGTTCAGATAATGATGAGCGTGACCTTTGCAACATCAACGATAGTCCTATACTTGGAGAAGACATTTGCGCAGAAAAAATTACGCATAAGATCATGTTGAACGGCAGTCACTGGTCTAGGGATGGCACCTTAGCATATCCATTTATTATCGAAAACATACGGTCGTGTCTGTTTAAGGTGTCTGATTTCTTAACTTCAAAGAATATTCCCTTTATTATCGATGGCGGTATCGCTCTCGGAGCGATCAAGATGCGTGGGATTCTACCCTGGGACGCCGGTGACGCTGATTTGATAGTGTACGGGCTGAACGTTCACGAGTTGTACGACATCATGGAACCTTATACATCTAAACGCAACTTCACTGCCATAAAGATGACAAGAATCGACCATGTACAAATTTACTGTATTGAGAAGTTATTGGCTCCGAAAGTCGGCGGCCTCGTGTCATTGGCAACTACAAAGATTGAAAACAAACCACGAAAGTTTATAAAAATTATGGTCGACGGAAAATGGCTGCAGTTTAGCGAGGCTTTTTTTCGTGATTTAAGAAGGCATTATCATGCTGATTATTTGAAGCATAGATTTTATCAGTCGAATACGATGGCTCATTGTAAGAAGCCAGGGCATAATGCTTGTTTGCCTGACTTCAGATTAAACGGGATAGATGGGACTTATAAAGAGCACTTTTGTAGTAAGTAAATGAAGTTGTTAAGTAATCTTTTGTTAAATTCTGTTTCACTGATAGGCCAGTTAAGAGCTCTTCGTTGCCCAAAGTAAGGCTGGATATTATGTAAAATAACAAAAGAGATGCGAGACCAAATCATCGTTATGGACATATACCACATTCTATAGTCTGAGCTATGAAGACCTTAAAACGGGTGTATCAGAATTATTTATAATTTAGAATATGAATAGAATTACAGCATAATAGAATGTATGCTAAGAGGTTCGCACAAAAGAGAAAAAGAGTTAAAGTATTGAGTTAGTTGAATTAAATAAGTTCAGCTAAACATTGTTTACTATATTTTAGGCGAGGGAAAATAAACATGGGATTAATTACCATATAGATATAGCAATTATGAGCATGGATGCTAAATAAACTGGAAAGTTGTCAAGTTGTATATACGTAGTAGTCAACTCACTAAGACAGCGAAGAATGTTACTAACCATAATCCTATTTAGTCAATTTATGCTAACTGCCAGCTGTTCGTCCTCTCCGCTATAAATATACCAGCCTTTATTACTATTAATTCAATTTCCATTTCTTTGTAAGTGGTCACACTTCAAAATAATATCTCATAGGCCACGTTTCTACTATTGTTATCAAAGGCCTACATCACTTATGGAAAACAAATTATATTATTTGACTTTATTAGGGTGCTTAAGCATAAAGACCCTGAGAGGTCTTTCTTCCAATGTAGCCCTTGAAAAAAGTATATAGATCTCGTGCACACTTAGCCCGATAACTGAAATTTGAAAATGCGCTCATTTAAACTGAAACTGATTTAGGCAGAAGCCTTCTGGTATTTTTAACATCGGTTTATTGATTAGCAAAATCATTGAAAAAACCAACGTACTATTAAAGCCTCTGGTATCTAAATACACTCATTTTAAAAGATGGGGATGAAATTCCGGGCTGAAATCCTTGCTGAAAGTCTGGGCCGTTGTATGAAGCCTGAATAGGCGATGTGCGCGGACGCCATTTTGGATTTATAGCGCGCAGGGAATCACGGGAAACTGAGTCCTTGGTCTACACTTGGCAGTCGATTTGTGCTTCGCTAGAATAGCTGTAAATTTTACATCATAATTTAAATTAATTAATTCAACGAAATCGCTAAGGATGTATTACCTGTTGCTTTCTTGAGCACCATCTTCGCATGATCTAAACTTGGTCCGACCCAAAAACCTAAATTTAGATCAATGGGTCGGACCCAGCTTAGATTGTATTCTAAACCAGTTGAAGCGCGACATAGTTCCATTGTTTTCTTTTCACCAATCAAATCATTAATTTTTGCTTGGTTGTTTCTTGGCGTTGCTCATTTTCGTGCTTGCTTATCAATGAACGACTTAAAAAATGAAATATTATTCCAAGCCGTTAAGCTGAAAACTACTTTTATCAGTCACAGTGCTAAACGTTGTCAAATCAGGAAAACATTTATTGCATTAAGCTACTTACATTTTCTTAATTTCCATTGATAATTTGTTCATTTACACATTTTTTCTTGAGAAAAACGTCTTGCTAACTTTTGCACACCGTCCGGCTCCAGCATCGACTGACAGCATTTTCAAGGGTTTGTCAAGGTTTTCAGCCAATCACCGCGCGAAAAATATCATGATTGATTGATTGATTTTAGTTTTTTTGAAAAAAAAAACAAAAAAAACATTTTGTTCTAGATTTTTAATTAAAAAGGTCATATAATAAATGCCTTATTAACCGAGCTTGGTCGGTTAATAAGACCTAAATCATATTCGCAATTAATATATTTAAATATCACTAAAAGATTATTATCATTTCATTCAATCGATCGTTATATAGAGCTGTACGAATAAGCGCCGGAGAATAAAACAGTGAAAACCTTATACCAGTTTGAATTGGCCTAGAAACATTTTCATTTTCATCCCCTGTTATAATTCCCTCCCCATAACATTAGAAAAAACAGCAAAGGAAAATGATGTCAGATTGGATCAAGTCAATCTTTTCCCCTTGGGCGCCAGGTCTCTCAGTCGAGAGAGCAGCAAAGGAATCCTGAACAAGTAAAAAAAGCAAAAAGGGCCGAAAAAGGGTTGCCTGCTGAGGAGGCTAAGCTTCCCGTTAGTCTATGTTTTGTAACCAGTCGTTGATTTGCTGTGCAAGTCACGTGCCAGTAGAATAACAACGTCAAAACCAAACTGATTACTGCGTAAATGGTTGTTTGTTACCAAATATTGTATAATTGATTGAAAATAAGTTTTCAGTGATGTAGTACTATATGATAGGAAGGACTGAAATAGACCTATAATTATTTACGTCTGATTTATTGCCTGCCTTGTGTATTGGTGTTACCCTGGCGACTCTCCATTCGTATAGGGAATGAGATGGTTTCGAGTATAATTTGGAATTAACCGTTGCACGAGTTTGTTTTTCAAAGAGTTCGTAATTGCATAAGCCCTTTGGGCAAAAAAAAAAAAACAACAAGATTGTAAACTAATCCAAATTGAATAAGAAACTGCCTTATTACCTTTTAATAACATACTTGGAAAACATACAACCATTTTGTCGATTTTTAAAAGCATTTGGTTGATATTTTGATTTTAATTCGAACGAGCGCGCGCCGATGATGGCGTGATGTCGTCATCTAGAGCGCGCTCAAGGCGAAAATTTAAAGCTTTCCAACAAGATCTCGTTCAGTTTTTTGCAAGTTTCTTGGGTAAAAAAAAATCTCAAACTATTTGCTAAAGAAATGTTTAGGAAATTAAAATTGTTCTCTAGATACTCAACATTTTCAAAATCATTTAGTTTTAAGGTGGTGTCACACGAGCCAACTTACAACGCCGATTTTTCGCGCCACGCTGTCGTGTCACATGGAGCCATGGATTTTTCGCGCAATATTTCGCTCTGCAACACGTTGCAAGTTTTTGACCTGACTTCAAAAACATGCAACGCAAGATGACGAATATTCAGCAATCAATGCGTGTGACATGTCCATCGCCGATTTGTCGCGGAACAAAATGGCGGCGAATGTACAAGACGGAGTGCAGCAACCGCAATAAACGTCTAATTTTAATGGAACAGACAAGATGAAGCTTTTGAAGTTGACGAAATACAAAAAATGCTTACGTGTAACAGGTCGGTAAAAAATCGACACAACGATGGCGCAATAGCGTTGCTTGAAAAGTTGGCATTGGCAGTTGGCACGTGTAACACCACCTTTAGGGCGTATTTTGTTTTTTGATCAATTTGTAATTTGCACTGCGGGTATTATAGATTTTTTGCACTGGTATTACAGCTTTCTTCACTGGTGTTACAGCTTTCTGCACTGGTGTTACGCCTGAACAGCACTGCTCTTGTATATTATTTTAAAATCGAAGAAAACATTCAAAACAATATAATCTACAAGACGATCGTCTAAAGATTATACAAAATAAATTACTAAGATTGTTAATAGACAGTAATTTGTATAGGTAATAAGATGGTTTCGAGTTCAATTTGGAATTAATTTGCACGAGTTTGTTTTTCAAAGTGTTCGTAATTGCATGACCCCGTAGGGCGAACGCAATTTGGCTCTTTGGAAAACAAACGAGTGCAAATTTAAATCCAAATTGAACGAGCAACCATCTTATTACATTGTAATAATATACTCGCAAGAAATTTAACCATTTTGTCGACTTTTAAAAGCATTTAGTTGAGATTTGGTTCAAATTCGAACGAGCGTGATGATGTCGCGTCATCTAGCGCGCTCAAGACGAAAATTGAAAACTTTTCAACGAGATCTCGCTCAGTTTTTTTTTTTTTTTTTTTTTTTGCAGATTTCTTGAGTATTTTTTTGTCAAATTTCAAACGTTTTGCAAACAGAAATGTTTAGAAAATTAAAATTATTCTCTAGATAGTAAAAAATTGCAAAAACATTTAGTTTTAGGGCGTATTTTGTCTTTTGAATCAAGTTGTAATTGTCACTGGTATTACAGCTTTCTGCACTGTTGCCGCCTGAACTGCACTGCTCTCGACCAATCAGAATCGAGGATTTTTTGCAAGTATATTATTAATCGTGAAAGCACCACATAAATTACATCAGCACCAAAATTAGCAAATCAATATTATTGACTGGTCATATATGTATTGTAAAGTAATCTGTAAATAAACTTTGACTTTGACATTGACTTTGGCTATCTACTTCTGCCTAGCAACCAATACTGTAGATAAAAACACTCCGGCCACGTCACGGATATCGTATATAAAGCTTCCGGTCACACACTAGCCTGCGGCTCTCTTGGGGAGTGGAGAGGGTATTTAGGGAGAGGGATTGGAGGCGAGGGAAAGAAAAGGGAGAGCCTGCACCATGCAACCCATATGTTTTTGTGTCTACGCCTACCTGGCACTTTCACCGGATGTAAACAAGAGCTTTACACTTTGACCTGTTGAAAATGCGTGTTTTAACATCCGATTTGAACAGTTAAAGTAAATTTGAAAACTTTATTATTTAAGCTTTCGTTTGATAAAAGTTTTGCCAGTTTTTGAAACATGTTGATGATTAGAATTTTTATTTGATTGCATTCAAAATCCAGCAGTTATACTTAATAGATTATTAGATAATTGAAGATATTAAATGACTATATTTATAACTTCGGCGAAGCCACCAAATCTTCAAGCAAACGACCGATAATAACTTAAAGAACAAGGCAGTAGCTGCTGGTGTAGTTTTTAAAATTGCAACAAAGAATCTCTTTGCTCAGTAGTGAAATAAAATGAAAAGCGCTTTAGCTTGTGAAGACTTCAAATCACCGATTATTGAGAGTAGACGAATCTTATTCTAGGATGTCATTATCGTTCATTGCTGATTACTTCAGAACTACTGCTTCGTTATTATCATAATGCTTGATACTTGTGAAGTTTTGATAAATTCTGCGTTCGCATAACCATTACATCTGCCAAGTCATGCTTTATATACAGCTTCTTCTTGCTCTTTTTAAAGTTGAAATCTGTAAACGAATCATTTTCTATCGAAAACACCATTATCAATAAGACACAAAAACAAAGGGGTTGCGCGCAGGCTCTCACTTTCCTTTTCCCTCGCCCCCAATCCCCCTGCTCGACCCCAATTCCCTCTCCCCACCCCAAGAGATCCGCTACTCAGGCTAGTCACACACCATGATCACGCACTGAACATGAATCAAAACGTTGCAAGTTTATTATTGATTTCATAGTTCGAATATTGAAATGATTATTCGATTCCAGTAATCAAAATAGCGTTTTTTTTTTTACAAACAAAATCCTAAATAAGCAAAACAACATCTTTCTTTTTTCAAGAAATACTTCAGTGAGAGTTTCTAGACAGTTTAATCTTTCAGTTTAAGATTTTCAAAGTTTTTCATGTCTCAACCGCTGGCTTCTTGTCTCGAATGCATTGAGCCAGACAAGAAGAAAATTCAAATTGAATAATCAAATCAAGATTCAAAAAATGAAATCAACAATGAACTTTTGGTGGGTAGTCTTGAAGTGTTTTGACTGTAAAACCTTAAACTTGTACCATAATTAAGAGGCTGTGTTTCCTAGTTCAATTCAAAAGACCTTCAGTTGCCATTAGTGATATCACAATGTTCCGACCTGTGTTAGAATACTGCTCCCAAGTATACCACCATTCCATTCCAGAATATCTGAGTGAAGATATCGAAAGAATACCGAAAAGAGATCTAAATATAACCACATGAGCCACGACTATTTGAAAAAACCTCGAAAGCACTGGCTTAGAGCCATTGAAGAAAAGGCGAGACGATCAGTGTGCTTGTTTGTTCCAGAAAATTAATGATAATAACAAACATAAGCTGGCGGGTTTGCCTCTAGGTAAATAGGAACATTCACGATACCAGAAACAAGAGACAATTTGTGTTACCGATACTTAAGACAACTCGCTTTAAAGAACCCTTTATGTCAAAACTGTGTAGCCAGACCTAGCAATGACATGTTTGGATGTAATTTTACGCAATTCAGCCATATGAGCTGCAATGTAAAAAAATCAATAAAACCATTTATCTATATATCTAGGCTTTCCATCTATCTATCTAGCCTGTGCCCGAGAGCAAATTACCGCTGGAAACGTCGCGCGCGCCAAAACCCGCCAAAAGGCGACACAAGAATAACACGAGGAATCTTCGAATACTATCAAATGCTTCGATCAGCAAAAACCCTCATTTTTTTGCGCGGGACTGTTCGCTCCGTAGAATAAAAGGTCAATATTTATCTTTTGACTGTCCAAGATGCCATTCTACATTCTGTCATGACTTTTACCCATCATTCCTAGCGGTCTTGGAATGACCTATTGCCAGTTTGGTGATGATAACGTTACCTGAAATTTCTATATAAACATTGTAACACAACTAGTTCGATTGAGAAATTCTATTTCTTGCAGAAGGAGCGAAAGTTATTCAAAATGGCGACAAAAATTAGGGGAGGGGTGAGGTTGTTGGAATTTTGCTTATATTTTGTCTTGGTGACCCGTGAAAATTGTGATTCGATAGATTCGAAGAAACGTTCCCAGGCCCGTCTCGTCTCTGGAGTGCCGATCAGTTTTAGTTAAGGAAACCTCTGTCAATGACGACATCGGAAAATCGAGATTTTTTCTATGACGTGCTCAATCTCTCACGCCACAGGAAACCCATTCTCCCGCAAGAAAATTGAATCAAGCTAAGTTAACGGCTAGACCGACAGGATAAATTGGAAAATGCAACTTTTGGTGCGGAAACCGTGACAACAATTACTCATTTAATCATATCCATTTTGTAATCACTACAAAATCCTACAATCTGATTGGTTCATATGAGTGCGATTTATGACCAAATTGCATCCTTTTGAGCTATAATCGCATCCTTTGGAAGCTCTGCCATCAATTTACAAATCAGCCAATCAGATTAGACACCTGTCAATTTTCTGTAACTTTTCAACCAATCAAATCAAAGAATCAAAGAAACCCATTTCAAAGTTACTGGGAGAGAAAAACAGCCATTTTTGCAGAGGAAATTTTTCCTGGGGGATTTTCAGGTATTTTCAAGTGAAAAAGGTGACCTGAAAAATTCTGAAAAAGATATCCAACTCGTTTCAAATTGTTAAAAGTGTGTTTCTAAAAGACCTGACAAAGAAAAGTGAGCAATATTTCACCAGAAAGACCCAAAAAAAATGGGAATGAGATTTTGTTGGATGCACGTTTTTTGCTGATTCATTAAACATTCAATGACTGTTTATTATCAAGAACGGACATTACTTGGAAAAATTGATTAGTTTTTTTGTTGCTCAACAACCATCCACAAGATTGATCAGTGTACAAAAGTGCTACTCGGTCGTGCAATTTTGTAATCACTCGTATGATTTTGGTCCAAATTCCACTCCACTCGGTTCAATTACCATTATAAATAATACAATTTGCATAAAAGTGCAGTATGAAATTGTTACAGTCTCCTGCGTTTTAGTCTGCGTTTTGATTGACGTTCATCAAAATGCCAAGTTCTACACGAGTCTTTAATCAGCTTCGAGTGTCGCACTTCAACGAAACTGTTTGTAAACACCAACTCACTGATCCACAAGAGCTGCTCCAGTTTAAGGTAGAATCCTGGTGGGTTTGACAAACAAAAACGACAATGTGATAAATACAATTATTGTTTATTCATTCATTATACACAAAATATTAACTGAGAAAACTTGATTATTTTAGCTCATAATGAAAGCATTTCTGTTACAAAAATATAATGCTTATCTAGGATTTTACATCTTTATGTTCATCAAATTATAAGATCGCATAAAAACCTTCCGAGGCTAAATTTTAACTTAGATTCTTCACAGCAGTGAAATTGATGCAGAGTGCAAACAATGAATCCTTGAAGCACAATATACTATTTCGTACAAAATAGTGAGAATGCATGCACTAACAGTGTGCAACATAAATACCACTAAATAGTGCTATTTTATGCTAATTCTATTGTTTTCTTTTGTTTAATTAGTGCTATTTCCTACTAAATAGTGACAACTGTTGCACACATTTAGTGTTTGCAATCTAATTGTTTGCATTCTATTTTGATTCATACGAAAATGCCAGAACCTATTTATTTAAGAACCTGTTCGGGCTAGCTTGGCAAACCCAGGTTCTTATACGTTGGTGTTTACTGCAGTCACTGCTCTGCCAAGAAATAATAACAAAATGAGACAAGAAATTTCGTATCCCTTTATCAAATTTGAAAACTGCAATTTCAATATTAACTAAAAACTTCTATTATTATAAATCTAAAACACAAACGTCCTGGTTTGCTATGTTATTTTTTTTCTACAAGTATAAAAAACTGTTCTGGACAGTTACAGAATAGTCAAAAAAATTGACGTCACACCGGAACAGCTTGAGAATCTAGAATTCAAAATTGCGGCCATGATTTCAGTAGTATTCAAAATTTCTTGGTCAATGTTCAAATGCACTCTAAGACACGCATATTCTTACAAAGACGTAATACTTTCATCAACACAAATTAATATCCAGTTTTTACACTATTATAAACAATCTGTACAATTCGAGGTCAAAGTGTTTTTTTCATAAGCAATTTGTGTTTGCATCGTGTAACACATACGCTGGGTACCCTTCTCAGGTCTTTGGTTACGGGACATGTATCATGAAGCAAGCCCAAAACCACTCTAGTACTTCAAACCTAAACGACCCTATCCTGCATGTAGATGTGTTTTTTTTACTCTCTCAGTCCACACGCATCAGGATATTTTTGAAAACGGGTACATCTATATTTTTTTTCGTTTCAACATTCCGTCTACACATAAACGGCGTTTTCGGTAAACGAAAGTGGATATTTCTAAAAAAAAACGGTTGCTCACTGTAGTCGTGTGGACTGTCGAAAACGGTTTTTAAATAAAACGACGGATTTTCTCATACAGTCGTTTTCGTATGCGTGGGAAACAGTACTGTATCGTACCGTAGCCGTTTCTATAAAAACATTCGAATTTTCTAACGTATCCTAGTGGTATCGTAACCGTACCGTTTCACACTCATACGGAAACGACTCTATTGCTCTAGGACATCGTAGTGTTTTTGCATATTTGTGTGGACGAGTGAAATTGATGCACAAATGCTACTTGCGAATGCGATTTTTGCACAAAAAAACAAAAAAAAAAACACACAAAAAACAAAAAACAAAGAAAAACCCTGAGTTTTCCAAAAAATTGCGGATACGTGTGGACATGTCCTCCGAGGTCCTCATCGTAGGAAAGCCAAAAAACGCCATTGCCCGCAGGATAAAACGACAGCAAATTTAAAATGTATGATATCCTTATCAAGCAGATACAAATGTTACAATTTTTATTTGCCGGGACACTAAAAGAGAATAAACACTAAAAGTGTGCAACATAAATACCACTAAATAGTGCTATTCTATGCTATTTCTATATTGTGTTCTTTTGTTAGAATAGTACTATTTAATGTTAAATAGTGATAACTATTGCACACATTTAGTGTTTGTACTCTAGCATTTTACCTAGAGATAACGCTATTAATCCCGATCTTTTAAGAAATTATGAATTAGTTCAATTGTCACTCATATTTTCAACGGGACTTTCGGGCCCGAATCCACTAGCGAATCCATGGCAATCCATGGCAACGCGATGGATTCCATCACGTCATTTTAGGTAGCATCACGTGTTAAACTAAGAATCCACTGCTGACGTAGCCAGGTTTGTGTTCTTCGCTGCCGGAAGGATATCGTCCTCTTCGTTCAACGGGTACTTCCGGTTCAGCGGCGACTAGTCGTGGGGGATCGTTCGCGTAGATTGGCTCAGCTCGCTCTGAACCATGGGGAGGCTGACGGACGGGTGAACTGGGTCTTACTAATTGACCATGAATGTTGACGTATGGCTGAAGAAAAGAACAAACCACGTGGATGATCAACAAGCAAATGAGCGTGCGATAACAAATGGACTTGTAAGACAAAGCAAACAATGAAGCAAACAAAGAAGCAAACAAAGAAGCAAACAAAAAACAAACAAAGATACAAACAAAGAAGCAAACAAACAAATAAAGCAAACAAACAAAGAAGCAAAAAACAAACCAACAAAGAAGCAAACAAACCAACAAGCAAAAAACAAACAAGCAAACAAATAAGCAAATAAACAAATCAGCAAACAAACCAACAATAAAAAAATAAATAAAAAAATAAGAAAACAACAACAACAAAATAGAGACTGGAACATAAAAGGCTAAATATTGAAGATCAGAGAACAGACGATCAAGGCCATACCTGTTTTGTTTTGTTTCTTGGTTCAGTAAAAGCTCTTTGGTATCTCGGACCATCAGGTTCGTCTTCATCGTAAGATAAATCACGTAAGAATGACGGCGGCTCTGGAAGGGTTTCTGCTACTGCAGAAACAACGACACTACATCAGAATACCGTTCACTTTAAACGTAGCTGAAAGTCCTAGCAAGCTTGGTGTCTATATAATCGCTGTGATCGCTACAATCGCCAAAAACAGATCGCTGGAATTGCTCACATTTTATCTCAGCGATAGAGTCGAGCGCAACATTTTTTTTCAATTAAACACAAATTGTTCTTGCAAATACTCGAGGTGTTGTTTGAAAAGGACCAAGAGATGATAAATACAACGGTGATAGTTGACGTTGAATGGTCAGTTGAAACCATCAAGCTTAAGTGTAAAAGAAATCAATACCTAAACTCAATCAACAGAACGCTAATTGCCATTTGGTGTTTTTGATCCCGTCAATGAAACTTCCGAGCTTTGCGAACTGCTTTCAAATTTCGTCAAAACCCTCATACCGACGTTTGTACGAACTTTATATCGTGATGAATCATGATTAGCTAGTTTTCTTTCGGTTTGTAATCGAGTTTTTGATTGACGGGAGCAAAAACATCAAATGGCAAGGTGCTTTCGAGTGTCTGAAATCGCATTCAAAAACTCATTAATAATTCATGAGCATCTACTCCAATCCGTGGTCCAATTTTGGTCACATGCACGAGGTTTTATACCCATAAAATACTCTCATTTGTATTCAATGAATCTTTATATAAAGACACTAGAGTCTTTATATAAAGGTCCATTGAATAGTAATGAGATTACTTTGCATGGTACTAATCATGTGACCAAAATGGTCCAAGGAATTGAACCTGTTATTCAAGAAAGTTTGTCCCCCTTGAACTCTCAAGGACCAGACTCAAATGTGGGACGCATATTCAACACACATTAGAAATTCTGCGCTGCGCTCCAGTTTTTATACTTGAAAAACACTGCTGCTCGTTTTTTATATTGTACGTAAACGCTAAACAGCAGTAATTTACTTACTGGGTTCCTTTTTTAATGTTCCTCGTCCTCGGCTGAATTCGGGCATACTAGGAGGCAGGTCGGGTAATCGATCGTTGCGATGGTAACTAGGATGGTCTTGCAGTTCTAAGATATCGTCGTTCATTGGTCGTCTATGTGTAACACGTGGTTCATAACCATCATCCATTTGGGACAAAAGGTTCCGGTCCTCTGCTGAGTAGGTTGGTGGAGGCCCTAATGAAAGTGGAGCCGGAGAGAGAGTTAATATTATCGTAAATGGATGATGGAAAAATTAATAAATAAACAAAATATAAACGAATGGAAAAGAAAGATCGAACTCGAAGCTAGTTTCCCTCGCATTTGTTTCTGGTCTGTTCGAAAAAAATCTCCAGCCCAGAACTGGAAACGGATGCGAGGAAGACCAACTCGAAGCAAGATAAGAGTTCAAACATCGACTTCGTAAAAGATTAGTAATGCTAAAATAGTACAATTTCATGCCAATTCTATTGTTTTCTATTGTTTGATTAGCACTACATTGTACTAAATAGTAAATAGAGTGCAAACAATTAATCCGTGAAACTTTAGTAATACTAAATAGAGCTATTTTATGCAGATTCTATTGTTTTCCTTAATTGGAACTATGTTGTACAATTTAGTACTTGACGGATTTTTTGTTTGCACTCTATTATTTCATTTATTCATTGCTTGCACGCTAGAATAAGAATGACTACAAAAGCAAAACAAAACAAACAAAACGAAAGAATAAAACAAACAGCAAACGAGGAAAGAAATGACAAGGTTACACACGAACAGAAATCAGCTACACTGTTTGCACTTGTTAACTTTATTTCACCTATCTTCATATACTACACTAAACTGATTACAACTTTCCTATATTTTCGATGTTACATTTCATTCGTGGACTCCCTACAAACTAGTTACAAACGCTAAGTGTAGCTAGAGTACACGCACTAAAAGTGTGCAACATAAATACCACTAAATAGTGCTATTTTATGCTAATTCTATTGCTTTCTTTTGTTTAATTTTATTTACTACTAAATAATGGCAACTGTTGCACACATTTAGTGTTTGCGCTCTACCACGTTAAATGACGTAATTCACAATTTTAATGTACGTATCTAGGCTAGTTTACTGCACTGTCTTGCCTTTTGGAACTACCTACAACATGATATAAATAATTACCACAATGTGTGTAAAACTACATTGTTAATCATATCATTCTGTGATTTTCATGGGAATTATGTTATGCTTTCAACGGTATAAGTTTTAACTTTAAAGTTTTAAATGAAACTTGACTTCGCGAACAAAGAAAAAAAAAGACAAACAAACAAAACTGGCAAAACAGACAAATAAAACTGGCAAAACAAACAAACACTAAACTGGCAAAACAAACAAACAAAACTGGCAAAACAGACAAACAAAATGGCAGGACAGACAAACAAAACTGGCAAAACAAACAAACAAAACTGGCAAAACAGACAAACAAAATGGCAGGACAGACAAACAAAACTGGTAAAACAAACAAAAAAACCTACCATGGTCACGAAAAAAAAAACCCCAAAAAACAAGCGAATAAAAAAAACGAAAAACAGAGAACAAAAAAACAAACAAGTAACAAAACAAGTAGAAAGTCGCCAAATATTTCCACGACATTCAAATACACAGAACAATTACCATCAATCGGTTAGAATTTTTATCAATTAATGATCAGTTTAGATATTTAATGTTTTAATATGAAGCATAATATGAATTAGTTCAGTTGTACTAACATCCAGTGGATGGTGTGGCTTTAGTTTGGTAGTTATGATCGATATATCCCCAGGGCGGAGATCCAAACACATCCCCAGTCTCTGTGATATGCGGCAAGACTGGTACTGAAGGACAACACAATCGTTAACGTTATTGTTAACCGACGCCAGTCATTGTCATTTTCGCATGTGTGGGAAACAGTACTGTATCGTAACCGTAGTTTCTAAAGACTTATTTACACGATTTGTAGTATACAACTAGTTGCGAGGTTCAAAACCTTCTAAAACTAGTCGTAGGACATTCTAAAACACGTTTTAGAGTTCGTACGACTAGCTTTAGAAGTTACGACTAGTCGTATACTACTAATCGCGCGCGACAAATCGCACCGTGTAAATCGTGCTTACCGTTTCCCACTCATTCGAAAATGACGTTAATCATGGTGACGGATGATCGCCGATAGTCTGCAAACAGACACACTTTTAACCATTCTTTCGGCGTGCGTGAAAAGTGGCTCTGTTCGTAGAGTAGATCGGGACATCGATGACGAAGATAGTATTGATGATGGTGTTGATGAAGATAATGAATATGTTGATATGATGATAATGATAGCGATCACAATGATTTTTGATGACGATATTGAGGGTGATGACGATGATGATAGTGATGATGACGGTGATGATGATGATGATGATAGTGATGATGATGATAGTGATGATGATGATAGTGATGATGATGATAGTGATGATGATGATAGTGATGATGATGATAGTGATGATGATGATGGCATGATGATTATGAATGTAAAGAATATTGATTGAATTTCTTAAAAGCTTTTTTATGTTTCAGTCATTTTTGAAAACTTTGAACATTTTCTAGGTTATAAGATAATAGTGTTTTCAATTTTTTAGGTTGTTGATAATTTAAGGTGTTTTTTTTTATTTCAGTTTTAATATTTTTTTTTCGGTGTTTTTTTTTTAACGCAATGCACATTATACAATGCTTAGATAGAATATTTCACCTAATGTCTCAATGCGCTTTACAATTCCTAATACTTATAGTATGTAATCCGGTTTTAAAAGCATGAAATAGATTGCTAAGTCATTAACTTTATTAACTTTATTTTTATCAACTAGTTAGTAATTATTTAGTAATAGTCTAAGCACAAATAGATACCATTCATATGCAAGTACCTTTTTTCTGCGGTCGAGCATACAGAGTTGAGGGATCCCTAGGTCTGGGTCGGACTGGACTGTTCAACATCGGGAGCATAGGAGCGGACTTGTACCTTTTATCATTAGCAGGATCCAAAGGCTTCACTTTAAACTGTGGCCTCCTATTCAACGGCGGTTCTGAATCACTTGTATCACTATCTGGCGTTCTTGGACGGGAACGTCCGTGAGGTCGTTGTTCTTCAGTCAAGTCCCCAGTCGATAATGCAGCGTATTTGGACTTCTTGACTGACTGACGTATGGCTTCTTCAAAGGATGGTGGCTCGTGGTATGGCGGCAGGGTTGAGAAGTCTCTCTGTGGTCCACTAGAAGAGTAGCTTGATCCTCTACCGTCCAGCTGACCAACACTTTGGCTCATTCCAGTTCGTATACCTGAGCGCGATCCAGGATTTAGAAGGATTTCTTGCCGGGGCGGGAATGAGTCTAAGCAACGTGCAACACATAGAACGTGGTAAAGCCAATGAATGGAAGCGATATCACACCGGATGACAGATATAAACAGTTTGGAATATACATGGACAACAATGCGTGCTTATATGGCACTTTACGAATGAGAACGTGAAACGAATGGTGAACGTTTAGTGAGATTACAGAAACATGTTATGTGGCTTGTTAGATGTGAAAATGCAACACTTATATACAAAGTATTTGAAGAATATTAACACATAACAAGACTTTAACAAGAGAAGCTTGTTTACGAAAAATGATAAACGATTCATAGAGAAATACAGACATTAAAGTGGCACTAGTTTTAAAAGATGGATAGAAGAAGAGAAACCTGTTTATAAAACCTGATAGACTGGCTTGACCATTTTACGCTTTCGTACTGGGAAAATGCAACAATTTTGACTGTGCGATTTCGCCACTGAACTTGCTCTTGGCGCGTGTTCAGGGCGTAGTTGTTCAAAGTTCGATTGGATTGGCACTAGTCGAGCTTTGAACTACCGGTCCAGATGTTGGTAAAAGAGTCCCATCAAAAGATTTTTGGAGTTTTTACCCATGGCGATTTCGTACGCCCGCCTTGCAATCACACGGCCTCCACACAAAAACTTAACATCAAATGTTGTGTTATCATATTGTTATGTTAAACAATTCCGCAGTTTTTAGTATTACCAGTCTAACAAATTGATAAACAGACAACCATTAGAGTGCAAACCACATGATATACGTCGACATGCATCGTACTAGTTAGCATTATTGGTAGAAACCCTCTATTCCGGGCAGTACCGGCCTTTAAAAAATGTCCGGTTTGGAGGGGGCATCGGTTTAATGACGTTTATTTTACCTGGAAATAAATTGAATTGTGCACTAAAAGGTTGTTCGGTTTAAAGAGAATTTCAGTATACTGAGGGTCGGTTTAGAGGGGGTTCGAGTTATTGATGTTATATCAGTAGAAGTTGAGTTCGGGATCAAAAAGGTTGTTCGGTTTAAAGAGAATTTTGGTACGAGGGTTCGGTATAGAGGGGTTTCACTGTACTAGTCAAACAAATGCACTCCATGTTTGTATTTCAGAAACGGAGGGTTTGCACTCAAAATAGTGAAATCTACAAGATACCCAAAGAGTAGTTTTCAAAACCTGTGAAATACACTTATCACAATTTAATATACTTCATGGTTTGCATTTTTGTTTTTTGTATATGATTACACCTTTTTACACTTTTGTTATTCATTTTCATATCAGTACAGCATAACACTTTTGAGTTACATTTCCAGTTATCACAAAGTTTTTTTCAGATAATATGACCAATACATTTAGTTTCGTAGGTTTTGAAAACCAATCTTTGGACGTATTTTAGGGTAGTTCATGTTCAGTGTATTGCATTATATATAAACAAGCATTATTGCCATTGCTGAATTGCATGCGTTCTTATTGTGAGGTTTATGCAGAATTCTTCAGTGCTTACTCTAACCTTGCTGAAGGCTTATCGAAAGTAAAATAGCAGAAGTAACAGCTGAGGTGTAAAAGATGGTTAACAAGTCGTTGTGTTCTTCATTGTCAGTTGGGATTTCATCAATGAGTCAGTCAGACGGTCAGTCAGACGCTTAGTCAGTCAGTCAAGCGAGACGGTCAGTCAGTCAGTCAATCAGTCGGTCAGTCAGTCAAACAGACGGTCAGTCAGTCAGTCAATCGGACGGTCGGTCAGTCAGTAAATTAGGCGGACAGTGAGTTAGTCAGTAAATCAGACGGTCAGTCAATCGGTTGGTCAGTCAGCCCATTTGCCGGTCAGTCAGCAAGCTAGTCAGTCAAGTTAGTGCGTCAGTGAATCAGTCAGTATATCAACCAATTATCGCAACACTTATTGAACTAGTGAGATTTATTCTAAAGAATACTAATTGTAGTGAAGTTTAGGCTGGTGATATTTGCCAAAGGTGTTTATATATATATTGTGTATATTTTATCAAACCGAGTAGTCCTGTGTTCCAGCCTCGCTTCCATCCATGCACTAAGCCGTCTTCACGTGTTGAACGTTCCCGTATCACATGGAGCCCATTCCATCTCCACAACAGGGAACCCATTTGAAATATTGACAGTTAAAAAATAAAAACAAAGCCCATACTCATAAAGTTTTAAGTTCACGCGGGGGACACAATTCAGTGATTGTAAATATCGATAGCGATAGATACATGAATAGCTAAAGCATTATAAACGATCAAAACACATCGATAAATAAAATATGTTGTAGTTGGTATTTCGCAGTAGTGATGTCAACAATCGCTACACCGACACGTTGAGTATTCTGTAGCTGGTGTTGTGTAGTTGTAAAGTCAAGAATCACACATCGATATAACTAAAATACTTTTTTTGCTGCTATTTGTAGTTTTGACACTGTTAACTTATAGTTGAAAAAAATGGTTAAAGCATTATGATTTTTGTGACGATTAGTATAGGGCACTGATTTTCATGTTCAAACAGCCTTGTAAGCGTTTTCAAAAACTGCCGGCAAAGCACTCTTGGGCATGCGCAGCATCAAGTAATTGCCAAAAGGTTACAATGCAAGCTGGGAACAAATACTTACAGTTGATTATTCTATAAATAACCCAACATACCTTGCGAGGCGTAGCCGTGGTTGACACCGTTTTCTGGTCTTCGTTTCTTTTTCATCTCGTTGGCAACAAATGCATCAATAAATGGATCGTCTTCGACAGACTCCGTTGCGTAACTACGACGGTGTGTGCCACGTGTTCCGGTATCCCCGTATGTTGATAATAGATTAGGAGCGCTGAAAGAAAGAAAACGTTGCGGGCTTCCTGTTTATCCGTACATGAGTATTGCTGGGCTTCCTTTATCACACCTTAAAAACCCAAATCCTTTCAGCTAAAATCGTTGCATCGCGACCATGCGCCTTTGCAACTGTGACTGGCCTCTTTTTCTTTCTTTCTTTTTTTTCCCTGCGACATCGATCCACCGAGGCGGCATCATTGATGTCGCAGAAAAAAACAAAATCCAGTCAAAGGCAGCCGGTCGCGTTGCAACGATTTTAGCTGTAAAGTGGTTATAACCCTTTGAATGAATTTTTTGTTTGATAAATGCTACTCATTGTCAGCTTTCAAATAAGGTATATCTCAAGGGAGATTGATAACATACCGAGTTATTCGATTGGAAAGTTAGCATTTTTTGTGCATTTTCAAGATGGCCGTCAAAAAAAACAAAACAAAAAAACAAAAAAAAAAACATGATGGTTGTCGAACGAGGGAAATGACTTCTCACAGTGCAAAAATTATGCGCATTGAGCGATTTGTACACAATTGGCAGATACCACATAATTGATCTAGTTTACAAGGACGTCCCCCCCCCCCCCCCGGGAACAGAAAACACTGTGAAGATACTAACCTGCCTGTCTGTGACATACGAATTGTGTCATCTACAAGACAAGAACAAATGGTTAATTCACTGTCGTCAGAAATACTACAATGAGGATACGCTAACATATATCATTTACAACTATTTCTATAAAACCACCGACGCAGCCCACACTAGTATTTTAATGCTCATAGAGCGAGTCTATGCCAGAATTATGTGTAATTTAGGTGATTATATAGCGCATTTCAAAATCTCAATGCGCTTTGCAGTAGTTTCCTATTACTTATAGTATGTAATCCGGTTTAACAAGCATTGAGATTTATTAGTAATTTATTATGTATTAGTGTAGGCCTATCACCGAAGATGGTTATGACGTGCGTCCTCAGTCGTTTTTCTACGTCCCCCCGTTACTAGTTGTTGTGAAGTGTGGCGTGACGACACCTTCAGTTTAACGTCCTCATACGAGAAGAAATTATTATTTTTTTAAACTAGTAAAGACTACTAGGACGCTACCTCCATATCTTTTCTTTCGTCGTACAAAGCAACAGAGACACAGAATAAGGATGAGAATCAGTAGAACGCCACCACAAGCAGCGATGATTGCTATCAACTCTTCCTGTTGCAGGCCTGTTCGCTTTTGAGGTTTGATTAACGGCTGAACTGTTGGGATTAAACAGAAAAACAAATTAGAGATAATCAAGAATATCAATTTGCCAAGGACTGTTTACATGCATTTGCAAATTGTTCTCTCAAAAACGTGATTTTAGGCTTCCTACAGACTGATCCCATTAGTCGGAGAGCGAACTAGGACCAACCCATGAAATCAGTCTAGTATAGATCCCTTGCACGCGACGTCAAAGTAGCCCCATCTGGATAACAAAACAAGAGATTTTCTCTCTCTTAGGAGCTGAAATCCATTGTTTTGTCCTCCAGATTGAACTGCAAGGAGTCAATCGTAGACTATAAAAAAAGAGACTTACCAAAATTTCACTGCAAAATTTAATCTTCTAATACACAACACAACAAAAATAACAATAAATTGAAAGTCGTGTAATTTCTTAAAATTCGTTCGTTGGGTGGTAAAGAGTACCACCCAGCGCGTTTTCTTGAACGAAATGAAATTTTACAAACACTGCTATTTCTGTTTTCTTGTGTGTATGATGAGTGGAAACTTTGTCTTTTTACTAATTATAGCATGCTCTTTTCATATCTGGATCTCATTTTTACGACATTTGACGATTTAGGAGAGATGAGGTCACGTGACCTCTAAGTGCAAGTAGTCAATTTTTACAGAAAATGTTTGGATGTGCGTGTCGTCAGGACCTAAAACATTGGCCGCTGTATAACGACGTGGTCGTATTAACCCAACAGCCGTAATGCGGGCTTCCAATGTATTCAAAAACCATATACTTACTGATCTCGGACTGAACGACCATTTTATTACTAAATCCAATCTCGTTAGCAACTTTAAACAGGATCCTGAACTGGTAAGTCTTGTCTGCATCTAGATTGACAACCAGGAAGCTCGTTTGGTTCTTGGAAAGGCCTTGGGCTCCTATAACGTCTTTCCATCGACCATAATCGTAGTTATCGACTGCACGACGACTTCGGATACTGGTCGTTACTTCACGGTATTGCAGATAGGTAGCAGTGACGTTTGGATTCATCGTCCAAGTGATCTGGAACATCGTGCCATCTTCTATTCTTTCTATTTTCACTGCAAAGGAAAGGGCGATGAGAATTGTTAGCAATTTATGTCCTATTTGTGTCCATGAACGCAAAAAAATAAAGCAAGATCATATTGTGGGCTACACACTATAAAAACCGCCTGGTTAAAAAAAATAAAAAAATGGTTATAACCATTTCAAATGGTTAATTCCACCAATTTTAGTTTGGTTAACAAGTTCAATCAAAATATATTGGTTGTAATAATCTACATTTAATGGTCATTACAACAAAGATTTTAATTCGACCAATTTATTTAGTTTGATTTAACCCAGAGCTAATGGTTTATTTTAACCAAAATGTCATTTTAACGAAAATACAATTGGTTCTCTTAGATGCATTATTTTTCAGGATTTTTTTGGTTGTTTTAAAGGATGAGAGTAGGGATTTTTTTCCCTTTACTGATGTGTTCAGTTTTCTGGGAACTCGAACATTAGAACGCTCATCGTTATTAGTTGGTTTTGCTCCCGTTAATCAAAACTGCGAACTTTACCGAATTGCTTACGAACTTCGCCGAGACCCGCCTAATTATACCGACGTCTGTACGACTTTAGCCATGAATACTGGTCGGATCATTCGGGTGGTAATCGGAATCTCGACAGACGCTCATCGCCATTAGTTGTTTTTACCCCCGTTAATCAAAACTGCGGACTTCACCGAATTGCTTACGAACTTCACCGAGACCCGCCTAATTATACCGACGTCTGTACGACTTTAGCCATGAATACTGGTCGGATTCATTCGGGTGGTAATCGGAATTTCGATAGACGCTCACCGCCACTAGTTGTTTTTACCCCCGTTAATCAAAACTGCGGACTTCACCGAATTGCTTACGAACTTCACCGAGACCCGCCTAATTATACCGACGTCTGTACGACTTTAGCCATGAATACTGGATCGGGTGGTAATCGGAATTTCGATAGACGCTCATCCCCATGACACGGGTGAAAAACGCACTGCGCACACTCGGAAAATGGTGTTGTCATTCTCGGGAACGCGCGGGTTTCTAATATTTCCTCCTAAAATACTATGTTTACCAATAAAAAAATCACTTGAAAAATTATAATAAAATTAAAAAAAGGATGAAGGTCAAGTGTGAAGGGCCATGTCTTCATGAAAATTGTTTCACTCAGTCGTAAAAGGACGGCCTTGCAAGAGAGTCCGTACAAAAGTACATAAAAAACCTATTGCCGTAACTTTGTTTTCTTGACGAAACTCATTATAGCTGCCTATGAATGAAAACTATAAACTGTGTAAATATGATCAAAATCTTTTCAGTATTCGCGACGTTTTTAAGACTTTTCGAAATAAAATCTGTCGGCTTTTTTTCGTGAATCAAAATATTAAGAAACCGAGCGTTCCCGGGAATGACAACACCATTTTCCGAGTGTGCGCAGTGCGTTTTTCACCCGTGTCCATCGCCATTAGTTGGTTTTACTCCCGTTAATCAAAACTGCGAACTTTACCGAATTGCTTACGAATTTCGCCGAGACCCGCCTAATTATACCGACGTCTGTACGACTTTAGCCATGAATACTGGTCGGATTATTCGGGTGGTAATCGGAACTTCAATAGACGCTCATCGCCAGTAGTTGTTTTTACCCCCGTTAATCAAAACTGCGGACTTCGCCGAATTGCTTACGAACTTCGCCGAGACCCGCCTAATTATACCGACGTCTGTACGACTTTAGCCATGAATACTCTGACTGGTCAGATTCATTCGGGTGGTAATCGGAATTTCGATTGACGGGAGCAAAAGACACCAGATTGCGGAACTGTTTATGTGTCAAAGAACAAAGAAAGATAGAGAATAACCGAAATGCAAAGGAAAATGAAAAGGTCTAAGTGATTCAATACAAACTTACATGATCCTCTAGCTGGTGGAACGTCTGACGCTAAAATTATAAGAAAACACCAAAGTATTACAATACAATTTGAGACAACAAATCAATACTCAGATGGGCGAATGAATGAACGAACGAACGAATAAACGAACGAACGAACGAATGAATTAATGAATGAATAAATGAATGAGCAAATCAATCAATCAATAAATGAATGCATGAATCAATAAATGAATGAGTGAATGAATGAATCAATAAAGGAATCAATCAATCAATCAATAAACGAATACAAATGAATGGGGTGAATGAATGAATGAAATCAATTGAATCACTCAGTCAATGAGTAAATGAATGAACAAATAAATAAATGAATGAATGTTTATTCATGCACGTACAAACACAATTCAAGCAATCCTGCACTGTATCCATTCCTTCCTTACCTTGAGTAGTATAATGCACAACAACAGAACTATCCCCCTGTCCTTTACTATTTCTCGGCACTATCTGAAACGAATACTTGGTCAGTGGTTTGAAGTCCTTCAAAACATACTCTGTAGCATACGTGTCCAGAACTATCTCTGTATATTCCTCAGCTGTGAAAAGTTTGTAGCGAACAGTGAAGTACTGTTGACTACCGCCGCTATAGCCAGGGGTCCAGGAGATGTTCACATTGACAGTCCGTTCTCCAGGTATTTTGATTGTCTGGGGGATAAGGTCAATTGGACTGTCGGGAGGACCTAAAATAGCAAGTAAATAAATAAATAAATAAATAAATAAATAAATAAATAAATAAATAAATAAATAATTAAATAAATAATTAAATAATTAATTAAATAAATAAATAAATAAATAAATACATAAATAAATAAATAAATAAATACACAAATAAATAAATAAATACTCATGTGGTAAAGTAGCTGATACCATAAAGAAAGTGCTCAATACACTAGAAGTGTAGAGCTGAACACAATGAATAAAATGAGACGAAGGTTCTCTGTTACTCTGAGTTTCGTGCTTTCGCACTCGTCAGACAGACTATTTAATGAAGAAACAATTCCTATCTAGTTATATATATACACGTCTATTGTGTTTACATTGTTATCTTAATACAAAGGATGCGGGATTGCGTTACTATTTACAAATGTTGTGAGAGTAAAACAAAGGGTGCGAAGCAGATAATAGTTGATAATAGTGGATAATTCAATTGTTCCTTAAATAAAACTTGTTTTCATGACGGCATTTAGAGATAAGTTCAGATCGTTTGTTAAGTGTATCCTTGGGGTTAGCTTTGATGATCATTAGTTTCTCTGTTAGGCATAAGTCGCATCGTTTGGAGATGTTGCTGTATGGTCTTGCGCGGTTGATTATTGTCCATTTGATGTTAAAGTCTTTGTTATTGTCGCGTAGGTTCCAAATGTACTTTGATAATTCGGTGCTGTTCGTGTATTTTCTGTGTTTGAATGTTAGTTTGTGCTGCGTATATCGTTGTTTAAAAGTTCCTTCTGTGAGTCCGATGTAGCTCTTAGATGTGTTATTGGTTGTGACTTGTGCGTTGTAGATGATGCAAAGCAACACACGACAAACTTCTTCATGACAACATCACATCGACGTATAAGAAAGCAACCGCCAACACCATTACTTCCATTAACAACGAAGCCAAAACTATCGCCACTAACCTAAACATAGATGACCGAACAGAACGTATGGCCGAGCGACAGGCATTCATCACACTTAAAGACCACAAGGACAATTTTCAGAACAAACCCACATGTAGATTTATCAACCCCGCAAAAAGCGAGATTGGACGCATAAGCAAAGAAATCCTAGAAAGCATCAACACGACTATCCGACAGAAAACTGGACTCAACCAATGGAAAAACTCATCATCTGTAATCAAATGGTTCTCTTCTATTCGCCACAAAGACCAACACACCTTCGCCGTATTTGACATTGAAAACTTCTATCCTTCCATTACCGAAAAACTACTTACAGACGCTATCAACTTCGCTAAACAATTCACCACTATCACCAACCGCGACATCGACATCATTATGCATTCCCGTAAATCACTGCTTTTTGACGAAAACACCGCCTGGATCAAGAAAAACAACAGCACATTCGACGTTACAATGGGCAGCTATGATGGTGCGGAAGTATGTGAGCTTGTCGGATTATTTATTCTTAACGACCTATGTAATACTTACGGGAAGGGAAATATCGGACTTTATAGAGACGACGGACTTGCCATCTTCAAAAATATCTCAGGACCACAAGCAGAACGAATAAGGAAAGACATCACAAAACGCTTTAAGACACACGGACTTAATATCACCATACAGACGAACATGAAAACTGTTAACTACCTGGACGTCACTTTTGACCTAACAAACAGCACCTATTGTCCCTACAGAAAACCTAACAACGAGCCGCAATACATCAACACCAAGTCTAACCACCCGCCTAACATCATCAAACAACTACCTGCATCCATCAGCCGACGAATTTCTGATAACTCCTGCAACGAACACATATTCAACAAAGCTAAATCTACCTACGACAACGCCTTGAAAAACAGTGGATATAATACAACACTCACTTTCGACAGAGACCGCCAACCAACAACGCGACGACGCAACAGACAAAGGAATATTATTTGGTACAACCCGCCCTACAGCAAAAACGTCAAGACTAATATTGGCA
The DNA here is from genome assembly GCA_918843875.1 of Diadumene lineata. Taxonomy (NCBI): domain Eukaryota; kingdom Metazoa; phylum Cnidaria; class Anthozoa; order Actiniaria; family Diadumenidae; genus Diadumene; species Diadumene lineata. The sequence goes on from OU974069.1 coordinate 1,203,743, forward strand.
GTACATTTCTTAAATTAATCTCTAAGCACTTTCCAAGACAACACAAATACCACAGCCTTTTAAACAAAAACAACATTAAAGTAAGCTACAGCTGCATGGACAACATGAGATCCATAATCAACAAACATAACAAGAAAGTAACCAACACCGCCAACGACAACAGCAATGCAACCACCGACGAAAAATGCAACTGCCGCAACAAAGACCAATGCCCACTCGACCGTAAATGTCTAACTTCCAGCATCATCTACAACGCACAAGTCACAACCAACAACACATCTAAGAACTACATCGGACTCACAGAAGGAACTTTTAAACAACGATATACGCAGCACAAACTAACATTCAAACACAGAAAATACACGAACAGCACCGAATTATCAAAGTACATTTGGAACCTACGCGACAATAACAAAGACTTTAACATCAAATGGACAATAATCAACCGCGCAAGACCATACAGCAACATCTCCAAACGATGCGACTTATGCCTAACAGAGAAACTAATGATCATCAAAGCTAACCCCAAGGATACACTTAACAAACGATCTGAACTTATCTCTAAATGCCGTCATGAAAACAAGTTTTATTTAAGGAACAATTGAATTATCCACTATTATCAACTATTATCTGCTTCGCACCCTTTGTTTTACTCTCACAACATTTGTAAATAGTAACGCAATCCCGCATCCTTTGTATTAAGATAACAATGTAAACACAATAGACGTGTATATATATAACTAGATAGGAATTGTTTCTTCATTAAATAGTCTGTCTGACGAGTGCGAAAGCACGAAACTCAGAGTAACAGAGAACCTTCGTCTCATTTTATTCATTAAATAAATAAATAAATAAATAAATAAATAAATAAATACAGAAGTATATATATAATTTTCTTAACTGTAATTTTTGAATTCTGTAATAAATAAATAAATAAATAAATAAATAAATAAATAAATAAATAAATAAATAAATAAATAAATAAATAATAAATAAATAAATAAATAAATAAATAATGTTAAATAATTAGATAACTCGATGAATGTAAGACTGGATAACTGAATGTTTGTCACGCAAAGCAAATAATAATCGGCAAATTTGCCCTAAAAATCTGCGAATATTGCCAAATCTTGAAAACGTGGACCGACGAAACAAAAACTGGTTAGATGTATGCCGACCTACTAACCAATTTTGAAACACACAGCATTTTTTTTCAAATTCAAAACAAGTTGTTAGATTTTTTGGAGTGATTGGATGAAAATGCACAAAATAATCGTCAATAGTACGCCACCTTCACTGTCATCCCTTCAATTTATCGTTAAGATTTACTGATTGATGATTGTATCACCATTAATCAAAAAAGAATGAATACATAAATAAATAAATGCATGAATACATGAACAACGAAATGAATAAACAGATGACCAAATGAATGAATAAACGGACAAATGAACAAAGAATTTATTAATTACTTAAATACTGAAAATAACAAATCTTTATTTCTCAAAATTGAAATTCATAAAATAAACTCTTAATAATGATCGTTTCCCTGGTAAACTTTAAATTCTAACTTAAAGTCCCATTTGATCTCTTTTTTATTTTATTTTTTTTAATTTCATTTCATTTTTTTTTATTTCTACGAACATGTTGTAGTTCTTGTTGTATGTGAGCCTTTTATGAGTTCTGCTCTTGGGCCAAAAATATTGTAAAAAATATGTTTCAAGTTAAAACAACAATAATAATAAATCATTGGATCTCTTACCATGAGCTCTGATGGTATACTTCAATTTAGCATAACCCATTAAGTTCCTAGTGTGACAATAGTACACCTCGCCTATTCTCTTCACTCTAACAGTTAATACTTGTGAAGACTTAGCATTCTTGACAGATATGACTTGTTCGTCTGCTGGATCTAACTGGACTTGCTCGTTTTCTCTCGTCCACCATATTTTCCCTTCTGGCACGGCTAAGACATTGCATTGTAAAGACGAGGCCTCTCCAACCACGCCGGCTACTTGGGTGTAGGTGGGTTTGTTTGAAGTGATGTTGGGTTTTACTGAAATAGACAATAAAATAATGGATTTTGAAACGCTAGTTTCATTATTATTGACAAGTTTATTGATATAGTCAATGAGGTTATGTACAAATCTCTTTTTGAACAACATTTTAGCGAAATATAGCTACCACTTTTTTCATAACTACGCGCCCGACTCATCAAATCTCATTTGTTAAACTTTGTGATTGTGTTCCGTCTATCAAACACATGTTGTTCTGACAGTGTGTGAATAAAAACAGAAAATTGTATAAAAACTTAATCAGCAATATAGATGTCTAAGTTTGTTTGTAGTGTTTGTACGTAGTGGTCTCAAATTAGCAGACGAAAGAGGCTCAAAAATGGGTGGTTTGTACTTTGTAAGAAGACCAACAAACATGGCGCGTTGATGATGATGATAGACTTTGTTAGCGTGTCAAACTATTTAGATATTCACAAACTAATTGGTAACACAGTTTTGTCACACGTTTGTCTTCATTCAACTCTTTCTAATGTCCAGATAATGTCCAGTGTGTTTGATTGACGGACGAGAATCCACCACTTTTTCAACGACTGTTTTTATGTAGACGGGCGTGTAGTTATTAAAACAGTGGTAGAGTGCACGCACTAAAAGACAAGTGTGCAACAGTTGTCACTATTTAGTAGTAAATAGCGCTAATTAAACAAAAGAAAACAATAGAATTAGCATAAAATAGCACTATTTAGTGGTATATATTTTGCACAGTTTTAGTGCGTGCACTCTAATGGTGTGTAAATTAAACAAATACACCAGATACAACTATTGGTTATTCACCTTGTATGACTAACTCCACATCCTGTTTATCTTCATCCAGTTCATTCTTAGCAACACACAAGTATTTCCCTCTGTCTTCCCATGTAAGATTCTGAAGGTGGAAATACTCTCCCACATGTAAGCGTTTCGAGTTGCCTCGATACCAAGAGATGACCGGTCGAGGTATTCCTGCTGCCTTGCAGGTCAGGATGGCATGGTCAGATATATTGGCTGTGATAGTAGGGTAGTAGGTGATTCGTGCTGGAGCTTAAACACAAACACAGGATTAGATAAGAGAAATATGTCACATAGATAAGGAAAGGAATGAATAGTTGAATGGATGGATGAATGCTGATGGATGGATGGATAAATGGAGGAATGAACGAACGAACAAATGAATGTCTGAATGTCTGAATGAATGAATGAATGAATGAATGCATGGATGGATGAGTGAATGAGTAGATGAATCAATGTATGTATGTATGTATGTATGTATGTATGTATGTATGTATGTATGTATGTATGTATGTATGTATGTATGTATGTATGTATGTATGTATGTATGTATGTATGTATGTATGTATGTATGTATGTATGTATGTATGTATGTATGTATGTATGTATGTATGTATGTATGTATGTATGTATGTATGTATGTATGTATGTATGTATGTATGTATGTATGTATGTATGTATGTATGTATGTATGTATGTATGTATGTATGTATGTATGTATGTATGTATGTATGTATGTATGTATGTATGTATGTATGTATGTATGTATGTATGTATGTATGTATGTATGTATGTATGTATGTATGTATGTATGTATGTATGTATGTATGTATGTATGTATGTATGTATGTATGTATGTATGTATGTATGTATGTATGTATGTATGTATGTATGTATGTATGTATGTATGTATGTATGTATGTATGTATGTATGTATGTATGTATGTATGTATGTATGTATGTATGTATGTATGTATGTATGTATGTATGTATGTATGTATGTATGTATGTATGTATGTATGTATGTATGTATGTATGTATGTATGTATGTATGTATGTATGTATGTATGTATGTATGTATGTATGTATGTATGTATGTATGTATGTATGTATGTATGTATGTATGTATGTATGTATGTATGTATGTATGTATGTATGTATGTATGTATGTATGTATGTATGTATGTATGTATGTATGTATGTATGTATGTATGTATGTATGTATGTATGTATTTATGTATGTATGTATGTATGTATGTATGTATGTATGTATGTATGTATGTATGTATGTATGTATGTATGTATGTATGTATGTATGTATGTATGTATGTATGTATGTATGTATGTATGTATGTATGTATGTATGTATGTATGTATGTATGTATGTATGTATGTATGTATGTATGTATGTATGTATGTATGTATGTATGTATGTATGTATGTATGTATGTATGTATGTATGTATGTATGTATGTATGTATGTATGTATGTATGTATGTATGTATGTATGTATGTATGTATGTATGTATGTATGTATGTATGTATGTATGTATGTATGTATGTATGTATGTATGTATGTATGTATGTATGTATGTATGTATGTATGTATGTATGTATGTATGTATGTATGTATGTATGTATGTATGTATGTATGTATGTATGTATGTATGTATGTATGTATGTATGTATGTATGTATGTATGTATGTATGTATGTATGTATGTATGTATGTATGTATGTATGTATGTATGTATGTATGTATGTATGTATGTATGTATGTATGTATGTATGTATGTATGTATGTATGTATGTATGTATGTATGTATGTATGTATGTATGTATGTATGTATGTATGTATGTATGTATGTATGTATGTATGTATGTATGTATGTATGTATGTATGTATGTATGTATGTATGTATGTATGTATGTATGTATGTATGTATGTATGTATGTATGTATGTATGTATGTATGTATGTATGTATGTATGTATGTATGTATGTATGTATGTATGTATGTATGTATGTATGTATGTATGTATGTATGTATGTATGTATGTATGTATGTATGTATGTATGTATGTATGTATGTATGTATGTATGTATGTATGTATGTATGTATGTATGTATGTATGTATGTATGTATGTATGTATGTATGTATGTATGTATGTATGTATGTATGTATGTATGTATGTATGTATGTATGTATGTATGTATGTATGTATGTATGTATGTATGTATGTATGTATGTATGTATGTATGTATGTATGTATGTATGTATGTATGTATGTATGTATGTATGTATGTATGTATGTATGTATGTATGTATGTATGTATGTATGTATGTATGTATGTATGTATGTATGTATGTATGTATGTATGTATGTATGTATGTATGTATGTATGTATGTATGTATGTATGTATGTATGTATGTATGTATGTATGTATGTATGTATGTATGTATGTATGTATGTATGTATGTATGTATGTATGTATGTATGTATGTATGTATGTATGTATGTATGTATGTATGTATGTATGTATGTATGTATGTATGTATGTATGTATGTATGTATGTATGTATGTATGTATGTATGTATGTATGTATGTATGTATGTATGTATGTATGTATGTATGTATGTATGTATGTATGTATGTATGTATGTATGTATGTATGTATGTATGTATGTATGTATGTATGTATGTATGTATGTATGTATGTATGTATGTATGTATGTATGTATGTATGTATGTATGTATGTATGTATGTATGTATGTATGTATGTATGTATGTATGTATGTATGTATGTATGTATGTATGTATGTATGTATGTATGTATGTATGTATGTATGTATGTATGTATGTATGTATGTATGTATGTATGTATGTATGTATGTATGTATGTATGTATGTATGTATGTATGTATGTATGTATGTATGTATGTATGTATGTATGTATGTATGTATGTATGTATGTATGTATGTATGTATGTATGTATGTATGTATGTATGTATGTATGTATGTATGTATGTATGTATGTATGTATGTATGTATGTATGTATGTATGTATGTATGTATGTATGTATGTATGTATGTATGTATGTATGTATGTATGTATGTATGTATGTATGTATGTATGTATGTATGTATGTATGTATGTATGTATGTATGTATGTATGTATGTATGTATGTATGTATGTATGTATGTATGTATGTATGTATGTATGTATGTATGTATGTATGTATGTATGTATGTATGTATGTATGTATGTATGTATGTATGTATGTATGTATGTATGTATGTATGTATGTATGTATGTATGTATGTATGTATGTATGTATGTATGTATGTATGTATGTATGTATGTATGTATGTATGTATGTATGTATGTATGTATGTATGTATGTATGTATGTATGTATGTATGTATGTATGTATGTATGTATGTATGTATGTATGTATGTATGTATGTATGTATGTATGTATGTATGTATGTATGTATGTATGTATGTATGTATGTATGTATGTATGTATGTATGTATGTATGTATGTATGTATGTATGTATGTATGTATGTATGTATGTATGTATGTATGTATGTATGTATGTATGTATGTATGTATGTATGTATGTATGTATGTATGTATGTATGTATGTATGTATGTATGTATGTATGTATGTATGTATGTATGTATGTATGTATGTATGTATGTATGTATGTATGTATGTATGTATGTATGTATGTATGTATGTATGTATGTATGTATGTATGTATGTATGTATGTATGTATGTATGTATGTATGTATGTATGTATGTATGTATGTATGTATGTATGTATGTATGTATGTATGTATGTATGTATGTATGTATGTATGTATGTATGTATGTATGTATGTATGTATGTATGTATGTATGTATGTATGTATGTATGTATGTATGTATGTATGTATGTATGTATGTATGTATGTATGTATGTATGTATGTATGTATGTATGTATGTATGTATGTATGTATGTATGTATGTATGTATGTATGTATGTATGTATGTATGTATGTATGTATGTATGTATGTATGTATGTATGTATGTATGTATGTATGTATGTATGTATGTATGTATGTATGTATGTATGTATGTATGTATGTATGTATGTATGTATGTATGTATGTATGTATGTATGTATGTATGTATGTATGTATGTATGTATGTATGTATGTATGTATGTATGTATGTATGTATGTATGTATGTATGTATGTATGTATGTATGTATGTATGTATGTATGTATGTATGTATGTATGTATGTATGTATGTATGTATGTATGTATGTATGTATGTATGTATGTATGTATGTATGTATGTATGTATGTATGTATGTATGTATGTATGTATGTATGTATGTATGTATGTATGTATGTATGTATGTATGTATGTATGTATGTATGTATGTATGTATGTATGTATGTATGTATGTATGTATGTATGTATGTATGTATGTATGTATGTATGTATGTATGTATGTATGTATGTATGTATGTATGTATGTATGTATGTATGTATGTATGTATGTATGTATGTATGTATGTATGTATGTATGTATGTATGTATGTATGTATGTATGTATGTATGTATGTATGTATGTATGTATGTATGTATGTATGTATGTATGTATGTATGTATGTATGTATGTATGTATGTATGTATGTATGTATGTATGTATGTATGTATGTATGTATGTATGTATGTATGTATGTATGTATGTATGTATGTATGTATGTATGTATGTATGTATGTATGTATGTATGTATGTATGTATGTATGTATGTATGTATGTATGTATGTATGTATGTATGTATGTATGTATGTATGTATGTATGTATGTATGTATGTATGTATGTATGTATGTATGTATGTATGTATGTATGTATGTATGTATGTATGTATGTATGTATGTATGTATGTATGTATGTATGTATGTATGTATGTATGTATGTATGTATGTATGTATGTATGTATGTATGTATGTATGTATGTATGTATGTATGTATGTATGTATGTATGTATGTATGTATGTATGTATGTATGTATGTATGTATGTATGTATGTATGTATGTATGTATGTATGTATGTATGTATGTATGTATGTATGTATGTATGTATGTATGTATGTATGTATGTATGTATGTATGTATGTATGTATGTATGTATGTATGTATGTATGTATGTATGTATGTATGTATGTATGTATGTATGTATGTATGTATGTATGTATGTATGTATGTATGTATGTATGTATGTATGTATGTATGTATGTATGTATGTATGTATGTATGTATGTATGTATGTATGTATGTATGTATGTATGTATGTATGTATGTATGTATGTATGTATGTATGTATGTATGTATGTATGTATGTATGTATGTATGTATGTATGTATGTATGTATGTATGTATGTATGTATGTATGTATGTATGTATGTATGTATGTATGTATGTATGTATGTATGTATGTATGTATGTATGTATGTATGTATGTATGTATGTATGTATGTATGTATGTATGTATGTATGTATGTATGTATGTATGTATGTATGTATGTATGTATGTATGTATGTATGTATGTATGTATGTATGTATGTATGTATGTATGTATGTATGTATGTATGTATGTATGTATGTATGTATGTATGTATGTATGTATGTATGTATGTATGTATGTATGTATGTATGTATGTATGTATGTATGTATGTATGTATGTATGTATGTATGTATGTATGTATGTATGTATGTATGTATGTATGTATGTATGTATGTATGTATGTATGTATGTATGTATGTATGTATGTATGTATGTATGTATGTATGTATGTATGTATGTATGTATGTATGTATGTATGTATGTATGTATGTATGTATGTATGTATGTATGTATGTATGTATGTATGTATGTATGAATGAATGAATGAATGAATGAATGAATGAATGAATGAATGAATGGAAGAATTGACGAATGAATGAACGAGTGAGTAAATGAGTGAATGAATCAATCAATCAAATTAGCTCACTCAAACTAGTACAAGCGTGTTATATTTTACAAACAAGAATGAAGTTTTTTCGCTCATGTAGTCATTCAAATACGACCCATTTCTCTGAGCGAAATTGTGTCAAATTTGCTATTAGATTTGTCGACTCTATTCCCCACATTAAAACCATTACATCCCAATGGGCAACTAACACTGGCAATGAAACATAGCATTATTATTTTCTTACTTTTAATGAATAGGTCAACAGTGAACCATGGTCCTTGTCCAAGAGAATTAATACCACGGCAGGAATATTTCCCAACATCAACACTCTGAACTCTTCGTTTTGTTAGAGTTTGAGAATATTCATTAGGGATTTCTCGACCGTTAAACCGCCATCTATAACTGGTTGTTGGTGGGTTTCCTATTGCTTGACACGTAAACGTGACATCCATGCCATTGTTAACAGTCTCGTTCTTAGGAAGGTACTCGGCATTTTTAACCACTGGACGATCTACAATTTTGGATGAAACAATCAATCAGTCTTTCAGTAAAATATATTGTAGGTCATATGATCAGTCAGTGTGTCAGTCAGTTAGATCATCGAGGAGTCATTCAGTCAGTGAGTCAAGGCGTCATTCATTCACTCAGTATTAAATCAATGACTCGGACACTCAAAGAACCTGGTTCTTACTTGTGACATAGACATAAACAGAAGATGACTAGCAAACATAGGCAAACTTTGTAATATTTTGTGAAAGATGTGGTACCAAGCCTACAGTGCATATTGCTGGTACACGCTTTAGTCAGTCAATGACTGATTTAACAGAGCAACGACTCCACCCAAAGCCACCTTAAAGTTTTTATCCAATCAGGCATTGAGAACTGAATCATACGTTTGCAAAGTAATCTAGCTTCAATTTTATTGTTGTAAAAATTTGCACTTGAGGGAACCTTAGGCAAAGTTATATAGCACAGCAAATTTATGAAATTAAGTCAATAAATAAAATGAAGTAAAATAACTTTTTTTAGCTTAGCTTTGTGATTATAGGTAAAAAAACATCTTGAGGTGGCTTGAAGTCATGGTTGAAGTGATGGCATAAATTCAATTTAATACAAGACATACGTTTCACTTCCAGAAAAGTGTAAGTCTGCTTCTGCCCTGCGTCATTTGATGCAATGCATGACAAGTTGCCATCGTGTCTCCAAGTAATGGGGTCCAGTATCAAAGTACTTGCTGTCCTAAACTGTTTGGCATTATCTGGACTTGCTTCACTTACAGCATAGACTTTACCAAGGTACTGCTTATCGAACGTCACATTATTGACGTTTATATACCAGACAATTTCAGCAGCAGGCTTTGCATCGGCAATACATGTGTAGTTTAATGTTTCGTTTTCAGTTTTGACTAGTTTTTGAGCTGGTTTAAGCCCAGAAATGAATGCTGGACTAACTGCAAAAAAAAACAAAAAAACAATAATAATTACAATTATTATTTTCCATCAAAATATTAAAAAAAGAATAATTTCATTGTGAGAAAAAAGGAAATTCCACTTTTTTTGTACATTGACAGACCCACAATCCATCACTTCCTTTACCAACCCTCTCCTCCATGGTATGTGGTTTGTTTCACAATAAAATCTTTCAGTTTCAATAATTCTTTTGAACTATCTGACCACAATTGTATTGCGTTCATTACCTGCCCTAAACATTGGGATTTCATTTGTCAAACATACAACAGCCCCAGACAAAAGTGTAACATTCAAAAAGTAAACTTATGGAAAACATTTGTCACACTTTATAGTTGAGCAAAAGTGGTAAATATACACATCGTATGACAAGTTTAACTTGTACAATGGCAATGTTTTAGCTTTGGTTCACAACACAAAGTGAAAAAAAAGGTACCAAATGTTTGACTGAAACTACAGTCTTGTTCAGGGTGTCAGTCTTTGTGAACAAGGCTGAAGTTTCAGTCGAAAATTTGGTAACTTTTTTTTAATTTTTAGTGCTGTGAACCAAAATGCTAACACAGATGAATTTACACAAACTCAAGTTTCACTTGTGCTGATGCTACATCTTAATAAAGGCTCATGATAGTTTTTTATTATTATCAAGATAAGTTGAATACTTACTCAGTACTTTCAGACGAGACTTCACAGTTGTTGGTCCTTGTCCAAGAAAATTAGTTGGTGTGCATGTGTATGTATAACGCTCATCATCTAGTTTCACTTGAGTGAATTCAATATGATCACGGTCACGATAAGTTGTTATTAAGGTATTGCCATCATATTTGCGTATGATATACTTTGGTTTTGGGTATCCATCAGATTGACATGTGAGTTTTATGGATGTATCCAAAATAGCACCAAGTTCGGGGAAACCAGTTTCAAAATATACTTTTGTCGGCTTATCTGAAAATATACAAAAAGTAAAAAAGGTAAAATCAAACAAATAAATCTAGAAATGACTATACTTGGCACACATGGTAATTGTGGTTAGGTGTGAAAAAATTATTTGTCCATTACGATTTTTATGTTATTTTGCCATCATATATAACAAAGTACAAATAACTGAAAGCCGTACTACATGATAGAGAAACCGCAGTACAAATAGTTTTAATTTGCACGCTTCTTGTGTTAAAAAACATTTGCTCTTTAGTAAACGTCTGCTTACTATTTGCGTTTTATCTGTAAAAACTCTTGAAAAAAAAGACTTTTTTCATATGTGTTATAAAAAAATAACTCATTGCTCAAATTTTCATACATTCACAACTTGAAAAAATATCCACCTGTATTAAGGCTGTGTCACACTTGCAATTCTTTTCGTGCAACTTGTCTCGCAAAAGAAATTGTTGCAGGTTACAAGAGTGGGTGTCACACTGGCAATTTCCCTTGCAACTTGGCACATGCAGCAATTATTTTGTAGTTGCAAGCATAATTTGAAATATTCGAGCATTCGTTGCCTTCGCAGCTAGCCATGGCCCATGACAATGCTAAAAAGCAAGTGATTGCTGTATTGTGCCTTCTTGACATGGAAGATGTCAAACAAAAAAAGAAAGAAAAGAAAGATTGGTCTGTGTGACATTAATTTGAAAAGAATTGCACACAAGCATGTCACACTAGCAATATTTCCAAAATTGTTGCAGAAAGTAGAAGTTGATTCTACTTTTTGCACAGCAAAAAATTGAATATTTCAAGTTGCACGAAGAGGGGTGTCACACACACAAAACGCTCTTGCAACCTGCAACAATTTTTTTCACGAGACAAGTTGCACGAAAAAAGTGCAAGTGTGACATGGCCTTTACACACAAAAAACATCTACTGAGATATATTTATTTAAAATGTAAAATATATTTCTCAAATATGATACTCACAATTGACATGTAGTGTATTAGTAGTATCCTTACTTCCGTAACCATTTGATGCAATACAACGATACTCTCCTGCAAGATCTCTACTCATGCTTGCAATTCGCACCTCCTCGTTGTAAGAACCCTGGATCACTTGTAGAGCAGGATTAAGATCTTTGCCCTTGAACTCCCATTTGAATGTAGACCGCGGAACTCCATCTGATTCACATCTTAAAGTCACTGGTTGAGTTCTGTTGACTGTTTCCTTGGGTATATGGATGATTTCTACCTTTGTGGGCGCATCTATGACCAATAAGTAAAAGCATCCTAACATTTAAATTTGTACTTGACCATTTGAATTAATTACACTCCATCAATCAATCAATAATACAATCAATCAATCAATCAATCCATCCATCAATCAACCAATCCATCCATCAATCAACCATTTCATCCATCAACCAATCCATCAATCAATCCATCAATCCATCCATCAATCTACCAATCCATCAATTAATCAACCAATTTATCAATCAATCCATCCATCCATCCATCAATCAATCCATCAATCAATCAACCAACCAATCCATCCATCAATCAACCAATCTATCAATTAATCAACCAATTAATTAACTAATCCATCCATCCATCAATCTATCCATCAATCAATCAATCAATCAACCAATCCATCCATCAATCAACCAAGCAATATAGAAGAGACAGTGTTGTACTTACATATTGCACTAACATGAACTCCGGTAAGATTTCCAACTCCCCTAACGTTTGCACCTGCACAAAAGTACCAACCAGCATCTGCTCTAGTAATGGACGTCATAGTCAACTTCGACTTGCCATTCTCATCTTTGATGGAAATTCGTCCACTTGTTCGTAGTTCCCCACTCTTACTGCCTTTATACCATTTGTAGTAAGTAAGAGGAGGATCGCCTACAGCTGTACATTCAAGGACAATATTACTTCCTTCTATGATGGTTCTGTTGCTGGTCAGGAATGTCACTACAGGTTTGTCTGAAACATAAGATATGAAAATTCATCTATGTAGTCTGAGTTGAATACAGGAGTTCACTTCAATCAGTAAAACATGCACCTAGCAACACAACACAAGACAACACAGCACAATATCAAAGCTCAGCACAACACCATACAATACCATTACAAAAACATATGTACACCCAGACATTACATTTCTTTTCTTCTTCTTTTTATTTTCTTTTTTTTTTTTGCATACATAATTACAAGCTAAAATAAAATAAATCAATGGATGATGATGATAATAATAATAATAATAATAATAATAATAATAATAATAATAATAACAATAATAATAATAATAATAATAATAATAATAATAATAATAATAATAATAATAATTTATTTCTTGTTAAGCGCATCCCAATATTTCTGGATAAGTTGGTATGGATGCTCATTTCCATTATTCGCAGCTCGAAAGCTGAATCGCATAGGATGCAGCTCAATGTGATTGAATTGTTTGTACAAGGGCCTATCAATTACAACAGTCCGGCCTATAGACATACGACAGCCACTAACTCATCAAGCCTTTCGCTCCTGGAGATTTTTGGAAATTTTAGGCGTTTTTTGAGGCTTACAAACTTTAAGCTCGCCCAGAGCAGTTTGTTTTTTACTTCGATCAGGATTCCTGTGTTTTTGTGTTACTGGGGAGGCATGAAGCTGGTAAACAGGTTTAACATGTTTGAAACTGGTTTTCAGTCTAATCAGAACTTTGGTAAAGTCTCATCATTTGTGATTTTGTCGTTGTTTTTATCTATTATTTTGCCTCTAAACGCTTCTGGAAGAGCATCATTAAGCTTTCTAGTTGTGATGAGTCTACTGTTTGAAAAAAATAAAAAAATCAAGCAGGTGAGATGATTTCCAGTGAAAATTTGTGTTTTTATCTCACTCGTGAATTTTGGTGACCATTGAAGAATTAAATCATTGCTTCAAGACTGTTTTAGAGGCAAATTCTCGGACTGTCGTGGCTTTTTTTGCAAGTTTTGGCGATAGAAGAACACAACAAGCCTGAAATTTTGGGCAGAATTCCGAGGTAGCGTTAGAATGGCGGGATGGTGTGTCGGCTGCCGAAAATATGGTTAATTTCCCAGAATGCATTGCAATGGTATTTTTGTCGAAACATGTGTAGTTCGAAATATGCATGTTCGTAGGGCTTTAGCGCTGTAAGTAGAATGAAATAAAACTTGAAAAACTTGCATATGCTTAGTAGAAGGAATGAATTTTCATAGGATATGAAACTTTCTGCTTGAAGACAAGGTTTTTAGCCAAAAAAAATCGACCTGCAAAATGTGTGATTTTCAACATGATGAAAATAGCGAAAAAACATGATTTTTTTCCTTTTTAAAGTTTGAACTGTATGTTTTTGCCCAAATTGCTAGGTTAGTCAACCTGAATGGTTCTTAAAAGTTAACCACATTCCTAGTGCTTGCTTTGAATGGTGATTTATGGCATAAATGACTTGATTCAGGAAGATATGATTTTTTAAAGCAAGGTAGTTGTTTACGGCCAGTTTAGGCCAGCACAGGAGCGAAAGGGTTAATCAGGGAGAACAGCTTAGATCAAATGTTTTGCATGAGGAAGGACAAACCAGAGGACTAGCTGGAGAAAAACCCCTGAAGCAAGGGAGAGAACTGACAGCCACATGTGATTCACCATCAGGGCATCAAACTCACAGCAGTGACAGACTGGCACTCTCACTCTTGCTTCCCTTAAGTAAGAGAAAACTGCATTTTTAGTGAACTGCTCTGAAAAAATAATCAACTTACATTTGATGTTCACTTGGAATTCATATGATGCTTCTTTTCTAATGCTTCCACCAGTGATAATGGCTTGACATCTGTAACGTCCAATGTCCTTCCTACTAGCATATGTTATATTGAAGCCATAATGATTGTAAGATTCCAATAATTTCACATACTCATAAGACTTCTCTTTCTTCTTGCTCCATATTATTTTTGCGAGAGGATTACCTTGTGCCGCACATTGAAGAGTGGCAAATTTTCCCTCTTCTATGTCAAATGGGTCTGATGGACGTCTTACGATTACAGGAGGAACTAAAAATAAGAAGAAACAAACAAGGTCAATATTAAATCATTTATAACTAACACAGGAAAAAAACTGGAATCCCCAATCTTCCAAAAATGGAAATTGCATGGGAAATGTTCCCATTTAATGGGGGAAATTGTATTGACAGAGTAAATCCTGAGCTGGTCCAGAAATGGGTTTAGTATCACTTTCCAAAAAATAATTGAAAATAAACCCATTGTGGGAATCAAAATTTTTTCCTGTGTAATTACCGCATTTGTTTCCAGTTTACAAACATTAGAGCGATGTTAGCATATTATATTGGTAGCATGTTAGTGCCCTGACACAGAGGATGTACTTTTGTACCTGTGTCCTCGGCAGTCCACAACTGGGTTGGAGCATGGAGTCGATGGGACCTCTGTTTTTATGTCAAATGTCCTGACAGTGAAACAAACGCTGCAACTTCTCCTCAATTATTTCGAGACCCTAAGTGTTGATCCAGCCAGGGCCCCAACTCCTCCTGACAGAAGTCCAATGCTCTACCAACTGAGCTAACAGGTTGACTGTGTTGTTTACTTAGTTTGTAATGTTTTGGAAGCATAAAATATATGATTTTATTTGAAAAGCTTTTCTGCAAAAATAGAATTTTCTGGAGAATGGAAACAAAATAATGTGCTGTCGCTTATCTTTCCATCCTCTTATGACCACATTCATATGAAAACACATATCAATTGCCCTATTTCATTATGACGTCACATCAAAACAAATCTATTGTTTCAACGCTAAGAATCATGGTCACTAGAGATAAAACAGCATGTGTAATTCAATTTAAAATAGGCTAAAAATCTGTTTATAATAAAATAACAAAATATATGTTCAAGTGGCAAGCAAAATGTACTGGAGAAAAACTATTTAGCCCGAACTAGGTCTGTTCTAATTCATGTAAACAAACCATGACATCATAGTGAAATAGGACAATTATATACTTACTTATAACAATCAATTCTGCGGTATCCACCAGATTTTTCAAAGTACCACTGCCTTGAAATGTAAGATCACATTCATATTTTCCTTGATCAACAGGATACTGTAAATTATCAATTTTCAAACTTGCACCACTTGGGAATGTCACACGATCTTTGTGACTATCAGTTATCGACGGTGCTTGGCCAGGGATTTTTGTTGCTATGGGATCATTGTCCTTAAATGTCCACTTAGAATACTGTAAGTTGTAGCCGCCGGGTAAGTAGCGCCAATCAAAAGTAAAAGAGCCACCCTGTTCAACATAGACTTTAGTTCCATCGTAGGGTTTGTTGTTGTTATTTGTTTTGACCCAGCTTGGGTTACAGTCTGAAAACAAAAATCATAGAAATTAAATTATTAGCTAAAAGAAGTACATTTGTTCTCACCTATTAGATCCTAAACCTCTAGCAAACCTCTAAAAATGGGAAATGCTGCGAAAGAAGAAACTGTAAAATCATCTTGATTAGCACTTTCTTATCACTGAAAACCTGTTGCTTTACCACAAAACCATTGTTTAAAAAAGCATTTTCTGGTAGTATCACATAATTTTCAAATGACAGATAATGTGTATCAATTACAGTCCAAATAGCCTCTTTTTTATTTTTTTCACAAATAACATACAGAGACAAATTTGGTCAGATATTATAAAAACATGGGCCTCTAATCGGTGTGATGTGTGGTTCTAGAAGAAATGTAGGAAGAAAAAAAAAGAAAATCTTATGACCACATTGCACAGACAGTTAAAGCTATCCAATAAAGCAAGGATATAACCTTTAGTCACAAGTCTAAGTCTGATAATTCCTAAACAAACTCTACTGACCAAGTCTTATCAATACAATAAAATCACAACTTGCTATGTTGAAAGATGAAACCAAAAGATTTGACTCATAGCATTTTAAAGCCATTAGAAAATCTTGGTGAGAATGGACACAAGAGGAAATGAAGGAAATGGATCACATCACAGATCACAATACCGAATTATAAACAGGGATTGAAGCTTGAATAATTATTGTCCTGCTGTCAAAATTTAAACTTTACAAAACCATAATGTATTATAGGTATCAAATAAAGTTGAACTTACTAAATTAACGTTTTAGGACAACTTTCCAAAATGTCAAAAACACAGTAAATTTACGTTTATAATGACATATGCTTGGACGTTTACAGCTAAAAAGCATTCCCAAATAAGTAAAAGAAATTGAAGCAAGATGGCCAGTATCTTGATAACTTTTGTTTACACCTTTGAAAAACAAAAAATTGTCAGATATTTTTAGATGAGTTGACCTTGTCTGTAAAGATACAAATTCCGCCAAAAACATTTTTTTATTTTTCAAAACAACGAAACCTTGAGCAAGCATAAATGGCTTGAAAATTCATGACAGTTAAAATTCATGTCAGTAATTTTCTTTAACAAAAGTAAATAAAAATGTTGCAGTTTCCTGATAAAGAAAGGGAGACACATTGTGAAACTGATTTTGTATGAAATTATTTAAATTGGAAAAAGTTGCAGAATTTACATGTAATAAATTCACGATCACACGGGGTTGCAGGGTTAACTAATGTACTTATATATGAAAGTTTACATATTTATCAAAATGCTAGCAGTCGACTTAAAATTCATGATAGAATTTAATTGCTAAATTGTTTGCCAATGAAATTAGATATTTAACTGCAAAATATTTTTCCTTTCAAACTAAACAAAGATATCTATTTGAAATATGGACGTTAGTGTTTGTAAATGAAAATCTTTTGTCGTTTCCACTTCGCTTATCAAAAACAACAACGACGACTTTGGTAAATTGTAGTTGAAGTTTCGTTTGAATGGCGCCGAAGTTTTTTTCGTTATCGATGAAGTTATCTAAGCCAAAACGTTTAAAATCCCCGTTCATAAACTAACACAATTACTTGTGTTTAAAATTCAGCGTCCTTTTAAACGACTCTCGAATAGGAAGCCACAGAAAACAAAAGAAACGGGTCACAACAATATTGACGCGGTTCGAAGAGAAGGAGGCAAAAAACCGCGATTCAAAATTTTGAAATCCATTTTTCCATGTTTTAAGTACGATGGATTGGTTATTTAGGCGCTATTTTATCAAAAACCAATCCACGATGACCTGCTAAATTGTTAAACTTTTCACAGATGCTATTAGAAGTTTTTAAAATATATTTTTTTTAAGGAAGCAGTGAGGCATATTCGTAAATTGACGCTACAAAATTCATTTTCCTCTTTTTCTCAAAAACTGTAGATTAACACTTTATCATCACGCAAAAATTTCTACGGACACAGAAAAAAATACACCACTCACAGAGGGATTGAACGATAACATAAAAAGCTATAAATTATTCTGCAAAGCATACTTATTTTTGCGTGAGATGACATTAGTGGCTCTAACTTACCTCCAAGACGCGGTAACCCACAAACTGATAGCAAAACTATAATCACAGAGGTTTTTAAGCCCATAGCAACACTCTAAAACCTAGAACTACTAATTCACAAAATATAAAATAAATAGCATGAGTTCTCAGTGTTTCACGTTTGGAAATTCAACTCTTTTTCGGCATTATTACAGAAGAATATTACTATTTTGGAAAACATCGAAATCAACTCAAACGGCATCAAACTGGGGCTTATAGACAACTGACCAATCAGCGATGATTATTTACTCACGTGTGATGTGTATCCTTAAAATTGCTTATAACCTAAAAAGAAGCTACTGTTTGATTGGATAAGTTTAGCTATTGATCGAAGATTGACCAATGACCGTTTAGTATGAAAATAAGTTTAATATAAATTTTTTGGTTGTTAACTTACTTATTATTCTGAATTAAAATAGAAATGATTTGAGTCTGGAAATTCCTTGCATATTTGAAATCCAATTGTTTGATTTCAAAGGCTCAGCCCGTAGAACAGCCACAAACAAAAGATTAGAACAAAAAGCTTTTCTGAACAGTTAACCAACGAAATAATCCTATATGGAATGCAAACTAGATTAATAAATATAATGATAACAAGATAGGCTGGGATTTCTGTTTGTCCTTTTTATCAAAACCAGTTTTATATTTTGCGCATTTTACCTGTTTCGTCATTTCCGCCAGTATTTTTAATGCAACTTTTCACCCACACACAAGTAGACATCCGTTGACTCATTATTTATCTTATATTTAGTGTTGTATGTACAAATATAATAAGCCACATACTTTTATTTTTATTGAGCTATTTTTAAAATCCCATCACTTTTTCACAGAGTTTCTTTCATTTGTTTGTGTCCATTTTATTTTATTTTTCACGTTTGCTTCCTTCGTTTGTTTGCAAGGAAATAAATTGAAAAATAACGACTCTGTCAGTGTATTTTCAGGATTTTCCCAATCTTCGAATTCTTTGTCCAAAATCGCGTCTTAATAATTGGCTTTAATAAATGGCTTTAATAAATGGCTTTTAATTAAAATTCGCTTCTTCTCGTACACGGGAACCTCAGGGGTGGGACTCCGATCGTAATCTGCGTAATGGGGCGGGGATGCTCGTCGAATTTTTTTTAAAATCGCCCCACAAATGCACCAAAGTTCTATTAAGAAGGACGTGGCAATACATGATTTTTACCCCTGAAAGGTACCAACTCAAATACGAATAATTGGATATAAAAATCAAATAATCGTAAAATCGAGACCTTGTTTTTGGCGATATCCGTGAACATCCTTTAATTCTGAGTCTGAAAACCTCTAAGACACCCTAAAAGCTACCAGATCTCTGATTTTGACCCCTAAAGTACGACCAGCATACCCTCCCCTTCCCCCATCACCAGGGAAACTTGCTGTCTAAATGCAGCCCAAATACATGGCGATACAAGTGCAGCAACTTATACCATTTACAGGGCCGTGACCAGAAGTAGTACACGGGGCTGCATATAAAAAAACCTGCACCATTGATGGGTTTTTAGTAGACTTTTTATTGGTAGCTGTTATATTTTTCACAAAGTCGGCGTGCTTTTCAAAACCCCGTGGACTCATATGGCAATTTATTGCTCTTATTGCGCTTTTTGCAGTTCTTTTGAATGACTTTACTCTTAATTTGTATTTTCGCTGACTATTCTAGTTTTGTGCTCTTGATTCCAAATCTAAGAATGAAATTGAAACAAAATGACTAAGATGGATGAGCGGACCTTTTTGCCTTTCTTTGGGGTGGGGGGTGCACATGCACCCCCCTTGGTTATGGCCCCGACTTATTCCACAACTTAAATGTGAAGAAAACGGTATATATTGTCAAAAAATTTAAGTCACCATGTAAAAGGACATCACTACATCAACAATTGACTCGAAATATCGTGCTGTGAAAGTATTATTAAACAGTGAATTTTCGACAAGTATCATGAGGGATCAATTTGAAAACATAACTTTTGTTTTGAAACCGTGATAAAGATTTCTCATTTCAATTGAACATTATCAAATTCTCGCTGTTTTAAATCCTTATGCAAATCTCCCGCTCATATTGTATATATTGCATATAATTGTTTCGGATCCAAAGGTTAATGTGCACTGATGAGCGATGTCAAGATGGTTGGGGTAACATTAACTTTAATAATAAGTAATAACAGAATACTGTACATACATATGTAGCTATTCTAAGTTAAGACCCATTAGCATGAGCTAGTAGTCGCAAGTTAACCACGTTATCATTTGATTCTTGCATCGATTTGCATGAAAGCTCCCAGCCAGTACCCTACTTTCCCATGGATCAGGTGAGCATGGCTTCAATTGACACAAGCATCTGCAATTCGACTCCAGTTCAAATGAAAACGTAATAACTTGGGTAGTCTAACGGCCTGTTTTAATTTGTACGTCAATACTGATCAATTTTTACATGTTTTTTTTTGTATAATTTGTCTTTTTTTTTTTTTTTGCACTGGTGAAAGTAGAGATTAAAAAATATTGTCGACATGTTAAAATAAAGTACATTTGTGATGCAAATAAAACCAATTGTTCTTCAAATACAAATGACTTCAATGAATATATTTACCCTCAAAAAATCCAAAGTTATTAAGTGGGGATGTGACAGTAGACAATTCAATGCATTCACGTTGCCACTTTAAAGCCTGTTTCACACGAGCAACTTTTGAGCAGAACAACTTAAAAAAGTACAGATAATATGTTACGGTTGACTGAATGTCCCACCTGGTACCCGTAAGTACCAAGGTCAACCACGGTAAATGCAAAGATTAGCTAAGCATTGTCTTAAATCAGCAACTCATAACTGAATTCAGCTGACAAACCCAAGGCCAACAGAAATACTCTTTTGCGATTGAGCATAATATGACATCCTTGTGTTGTTAGTAAGAATCAGGCTTAAGAGTTCTACTCTTGTTATTGAGGTGAAAATAAAATAAGATACAAAAGCACTAAAGATAAATCAATGGTAATATTACAACTATTCTAACATTAGTTTCAGGAGTTCTTGGCTGGTGGCCTGCAACAACAACATCAACTAATGATTAGTAATGCAGCTATAGTTATGCTTTAATTAAATTATAAGGATCAATTTAAAATTGAATCATTGACAAATTTTAGGTGTTCATCATTGAAGTGGTCTGACAGTTCATGTAAATACCAAATGATATTTCACTTCAGTATGCTGAAGGAGGTATACGACTTGGAGAGGAGGAAATACAAAGTGTGTCTATATAAGGTACCTGTACGTTCCAACTACTACAGCGTGATCTCTCTCATAAGGTTCTAGCGTTAACTGTTCTTGTGGCTTCATTTTTTCTGACTGCATCTTCTTGACTTCATCTGCGAATACTGCTGCTGGTTGAGCAGTTGAGTCAATACAGTTGGCCTGAAAAACAAATAACAACAAATTTGTTGTATTGTGGCTCTGTGTTTCAAAATGGCTCTTTTGCCAAATACTGGCTTACTATTGTATTCTATTGTTGCTTTATTTTTTGGTTTAACTTGGAAATCATTTGTTCTTGCTACTGAATTGTTAACTGGTCCACAATGACACAACATTCAAAACATTATTTTGATTTTGATCTTTTCTGAACTGTCAATTCATTAAATAGGGAAGACTATGCTCTAACATGATCTATCATTGGTATAGTTTTTGGAAAGAGTTGCTACAGAATATGAGCACATGATATAGCTTGCCATTGAAAATATTATCTATAAGGACAATGCCTTGTTTGAGTTGATTGCTTAATCTGCGTAAGATTCAACCTTAATTCCTGAAGTGGATAATATATATTCTTGAATAAGGACATCTGATGTCTCATTTCGTCACTCTTATTAACCAACAAAAGAATGACTGAGGACTCGGGTCACAAACATCCTCAAGGTCTACACAAGGTCAATCTCATGCTTGTAAAAACCCAGTTTAATACTATACATATTAGATATTGTAAAGCACATTAAAACATTGAGTGAAATGCACTATATAAGTACTACATTACATTACATCAGATTAAGTATAGTAGTTTTTTGAGGAAGCAGCAATCATTCTAGTAGATAAGTACTACAGACTTACTTTGATTGAAATTACAAAATGTCCACCATTTTTCAGGAACATGTGTGCATTAATTGCAACAATACGAGCTTGGTCTGGCTGTGCAACGTCTGCAAATATTGTATCAACCATACCTAATGGATGACAGACAAAACAACTATTAAACGTGGTCATTTGCTATTAAATCTCGACTCTGTGAGCACCTTTAATGTCTGGGTCCCAATTTGGTCAATAATAATTTCTCAGGCATGCTTTGTATATAGCCAACTGGTTTGTCTTCCCAGCCAGATGGGATTTTTAACAACATTGAGTTTCCAATTAGCCTTTTGCTGGCTTCCTGGAAGAATGTGATATGGTAAAGGAAATACCACCAATAAATGAAGGGGCTTTACTTACTTATTTTTTTTGATAAATACCAATGCTACAAAAGGTCAAAGACAACTAAAGTGTCATTCTCTCAATCACAACAGATCTTACAAGATGATGAATGTCTACTGAAGCTACAAACAAGCCAACTTACCAACTAGCATTCTATATTTGTGTGGATGTCTGGCGTCCTCTATTATTGGAATAATATTTGTTCTTTTCTTTGCAACATTCAAAAGATCACGTCCTGATCTGTGAGAAAATTCTACAGCATAGACGAGACCATCCTAAAATAATAAATAAACAGAGTATATAAACAATTGTATCACAGCCATTCATCCCATCGCAAGCATCAGTTTCAAAACTTTGTTCCATCCACCAACTTCATAGGAGCTGGCTCTATCATGTTCTGTATGTAATGACTCCATGAATGAATAAAAGGACAATGAACATTAAAGGAGCAAGGGTAGCGTAGTTGGTAAGTGCATGGCCTTCTGTGCAAGACGTCCCGAGTTTCCTGGTGACCCAACACCCTTGTTTCGACTTCTGTCTGTTCTGTATAGCTTGTAGTAACTTTAAATACCCGTAAAACGGAGCATTGATGGAAAGAGGGAGTAAAATAAGCACATTGTCGGCTCTCTGGAAGATTAACTAAAGGGACTGCTGACGTTAAATATGGTTACCGTATATACCAGTGTATAAGTCGACTTGGTGTATAAGTCGACCCCCTAAAAAAATGGTTAAAATTCCCGATTTTGCCCATATCCTTTGTATAAGTCGACCTCATTTATATTAGTGTTCAACACTTCGATTTTTCTTCAAAACTTTCAAATTTGAGGTAAAATAGAGCAGAAATTGACGGATTTCTAACAAAAAACATCGAGCGGCCGCCATTTTGAACATTTCGAGAAGAGAGAGCCTGGTGAAGACAAACAACATGTGCTTCAACAAGATGGCGTCCTGTCAAACACATCGAGTGTTTGCAGTTTTTTGAGTAAGGGTTTGTGTCTCTATTCGGTTTCTTTATAAAACTAGACCCTGAATTCAGGGTTTACTCGTGCCCAAGAACGGAGGTTTCTTAAAAAACTGAAGAAGAAAAAACAAGAAACAAAAAACAAGACAAAACAAAACAAAACAAAAAAAGTTGAAAAGGAAGGAAAGTCATTTTATTTTTATTTCTTCGGTAATCATGTTAACCTACTGCCTTGATGTAATTCTTATCCCTTATTCCATTCCCGGTTTTAGGAATTTCTTTGAATATAGCCCATAAAAATAAGGCCAATATATCCCATATGTCCAGTTACTGACAAACACATATCAAACTGTACATTTGATCGCATGTACATGGACTCCATAATTCATATTTAAACATTTTAAACATAAGAATGAAAACAAAAAAAATCAACAACTTGACAGTGAAAATGACATAACAAGGGTAAAATAATAAAAAATGTAATTCACGCAAAAACTGAGTTCATGTTTTACAACAATATGGATTTTATTTTTACAAACATTTTGCAAGGTATTTTAATATATTAAATTTTCTTACATTCAACACTACCGAATATACTAATAACAGCAAAAAAGAGTTACCTTATATATCCAGTCACGAATCAACAACATGCAATTATCTCTAGCAGATTTCTTATACAATTTTTGCTTATTTTAACTTTGTCAGATCGAGTATACTGTCACTCTCTTCGTTAATTCCGTTAATTTGATGCTAAGACAGGAGTGGCGACCATGTTGGTCTCTTCGTTTTTCACTGCCAGGGCAGTTTCCTCACGAATGGAAGGAGTAGCGACCACATTTTTGCTGTTCTCTTCGTCTTTTAGCTCCTAAAAGAGCTCCCTTACATTGGGAAGGGGTATTATCATGGTTTGATTTACTTTCATCGCCCGCAAAAACAATTTGAACAAGCCAGATCGATGAAAAATCCCTCGTGGTTGATTACTAGCTACCAATCTTCTTCCCTCTTCTTCTGACAGAAAGGAACGCCTAGTCACAACTGATTCTCGCTTCGTAATTAACTAGCTTCCCACGGTCAAACGACGAGTAACGTAGGGAACAAACGTCGTGTAAACAAAACAAATGCTACTAAAATCGAACCTATGAATATACTGCTAGTTAGATCTCTTATTTGTGAACAGGTTACTGCAATTTATACTATTTTGTAGTTTGTTTTGTCGACATTTGGAATAACGCATGACATTGCGCATGTGCATGTGTAAAAAAATAAACAAACTGAACAGGGGTATTTTTTGCAAACGACCGCACAAAAAAGACAATAGAGTCTAAATATCGTAATTTCTTGTATAAACGAAAAAACTGATTTGGTATACGACGCTTTATTTATTTTTTTTATTCCCACACGTTTCGCTGAAAAAAATCGCAGAGGGATAAAGTCTGAGTTCTCACCATACGTGTAAGGTTAATGGATGGGGAGGGGGAGGTTAGATATAAACTAGGATAGGGAGGGTGATGTTGGACAATGACATAGGCAATTCAGGCTTGTCTGAACTTGCATAGAC
This sequence comes from Diadumene lineata, assembly GCA_918843875.1. Lineage (NCBI taxonomy): Eukaryota > Metazoa > Cnidaria > Anthozoa > Actiniaria > Diadumenidae > Diadumene > Diadumene lineata. The sequence goes on from OU974069.1 coordinate 1,229,445, forward strand.
TTTCGACTTGGAATAAAAAAAAAAAACTGAACCTAATTTAATACTCGTGCCCTCGGCCTAAGGGCCCGGGCACGAGTAATAAAGTCATGTAATTGAACTAAGAAGTATTAATTGTTTGTTTTGATGCAAGTTTTTCTTCATTTATACGCATTTCTATCGATTTTAAAGTTCAATAGCTATTTTGCATTCTGTTTGTGATTGCCTTTGCTTGCATGGTTACTTGGTTCTACAGCGAAATTAGTCGAAAATGTTCAACAAGACCTCTTCAGAGATTACTTAAAAGTAAGAAAAATGGTTCAATACATTATTTTCGTAAGTTTTGAGTGATTTCTAGAAAGTTAAATTTCTTGACTCGGTGTATAAGTCGAGGTCGAATTTTTGAGGTAAAATTTGGATGACAAAATGTTGACTTATACACCGGTATATACAGTACTTTACTTTTTACTTTAGATTGAGGATAAATGAGCAAATATAAACCAATAAAAAAATAATAAAACAATCAACACACTATAAATAGAGTGAGCACACCAAAATTGTGCAACATAAATACCACTAAATAGTGCTATTTTATGCTAATTCTATTGTTTTCTTTTGTTTAAGTGCTATTTAGTGCTAAATAGTGACAACTGTTGCACACATTAAGTGTTTGCACTCTATAAACAGACATAATTATTTTTCTAATGTAATGAATTGAAACTCATAGCTGAATGTATTCAACTTGTGAACACAGCACACACTATATAAACACTGCACAAGCACAACATTGTCATTTACTTACAGGTCCAACAACATCGGATACATGTGATACAGTAGTACCAGAGGCTGCACCAAGATATAGTACTTTACTGCCTGGCGGCATGTGAATCTTATCAATACCACCAAGGATAGCTGCTGCCAACTTAGATCGGAATGGATTCCACACTCTGTATTCTATCTTTTCACCTTCACCAACACCCTGTGCAACAAACAATATGTAATAGCATTAATACCTTTTAATTGATATTTTGTGTTGTTTGTCAGAAGTATTTTTTTAAATAGGCAATTTACATTACGCCAAAATATGATGTACGTGTTTGTTATTCATGTGCAAACAAGACAGTGATAAGCCATTATTTCAATAAAATCTTTTTCATTTCATCGTTCATTCATCGTTTATTCAATTTTAATTCATTTTACAAAAGAAAAACATTGATTTCACGTCATCTGCAAATAGCATAGTTGCTAATCAAGGCATATGAAGTGATTGTAATGTTAATAAAAGTAAAGAATTTACAAATTGTAATATTTAACTATATACTTGAGATTACTTAAATTCAAAAATGAAATATCAGTATATGTACATGTGTATAGACGTGTTTGGCACATTAGGGTAACAAGGTTTGTTTTTTTTAAGTTTATAACTACCAGAATGCTTTGCTTACTTTCTTTTGCTGTGCAATTAGTACTAATTCCTGATCTCCAAAGGGGTTGAGAATTTGATAATGAAATAGAATTTGCAAAGAATGCTGACAGTTGTAGTAAAATGACGTCATAATGCAGATCACCTATTAATGACTTTTTAACATGGAATATTAACTCAGCCTTGGGATATTACAATCAGAAATGTTTTAAAGTATGGATTTTCATAATGGCGTAACATTAGCTGTGCAAATCTTAACATCACTACTTACATCAATTGATATTCTCTTCTCTCCATAGACAGCTTCACCAGGTACGAGGTTTTTTGTTACTAAAGCATCTTCTTTGCCTCTGGCTATGAAAACACCTGCCGACAACAAGATAAACTGTTTTAAAACTTGCAGCTTGAGGAGTTTTAAAAAGAAAGTAGAATTATTTTACAAACTAGGAATATTGTGGACATTGAGTAACATCCGTGGAAAATTGTCTGAGTGATAAAGACAATTTGAATTATTTCTGAATATGCTATGAAAACACAATTGAGGCTAATGCTGTGCAAAAGGGAACATGAAACAGGACTACTTTCTTCTGTGTATTTACTTCCAAACAATTACTTAAAGTCCAACTTGGCTAGTCAAGAGTTAGGTTTGCATTTGCAATTTTACAACAAAAATCACTTCATCCATTGAAAAATACTTTGTAAATAATTTTATAGTAAAAGGATTGTTTGATCAAAAAGATGAAAACTTTCAATGTCAATCATGCATTTCACACCATAAATTATTGCTGTCTTAATGGCATGTTCATGTTGGTTGCATTTTTTTTAGTTGTAGTTTTAGTTTGTAGTTTTTAGATTGTTCAGACAAGTGAGTACATGTAAATAAAAGAAATAAAAAAAAAATTTGAAAATCAAATTAACTTTCTCTTTCCTAGTTAACCTCTCAATTCAAGATAGAGTCCAGGGGCCGGTTGTACGAAAGGTGAATAAGTTATCCACTGGATAAGCGCTATCCAACGGATAAAATTGCTATCCAACGGATAGTTATCCAGCGGATAAAATGCTGTTGCACGAAAGCCGAATAGCGCGCTGAATAACTATCCGCCGGTTAAATGATTAAGCGAAGCGATTCGCACTCGAAAGGCTTTTGTTGCTAGGCAACCTCAATTCGTCATTTATTGTTGTTTCAATAACATGGCGGACGAGGCAGCCAAGCGAAACAGAAAGGCAAACTTTACGGCTGCAGAATGCAGTTTAATTTTAGATGAAGCAGAAAAACAGATTGACCTCATTAGAAATAAGTTTTCGAGCAACATTACCAACCAAAAGAAAAACAAAGCATGGGACGAAATTACTGGTAAAGTAAACTCGTTGGGTGTGTGCGTGAGGACGTCCACAGAGGTGAAAGACAAGTGGAGAGCTATGGTAAGCTCAGCCAAGAAAATGCACAACAATCTTGGTAAAGAAAGGAGAATGACTGGTGGCGGCCCTAAACCACCATCACCGACGTCCACGACCAAAAAAATTATTGATTTGTTTGGGGACAATCCGTCATTTAGCGGAATTAGTGGAGGTCTGCAGTCCGGCACAGTCGCTGTAATCGGTATGTTTTATTTACAATATTATTAGCTGTTTAGTGTCATAAAAGTAACATTTCGAACGCTATTTAAAATAATAAAAAAGGATCCGATCATAATTATTAAATGACAAGCTGATGTTTTGTTGTGTGGGGACTAATTTCTAAAGTTACATGTGATTTGTTATTGTCGTCGACTTCTCGTAAATTAAGTCGCTCGATCATGTTTACAATATTTATGTTAATTCGTGCGATATCTTATTAGCATGAAACTATTACATTTTTCCTTTTTTGTTAAGAAAAATAGATATTTATTTAAAAAAGATATTTATTTAAAAAAGATTGTGCGATTGTTTATCCTTTTTTCTGTGGTTTTATTTCTTTAAATGCTTACAAAAACTATAGAGTGACATTATTAAAATAACATAAACTCACATTGTATTACAATGAATTGTTTTATTGATTAAATTTAACTTAATATATAAAGATAATTTGATTTGAATTAATTTAAATTTTTGATTTAATTAATATAATGAAATACTATTATGAATTATGACAATAAATTGTTTTATTTATAATTATTTTATTATTGTAAAATAATTTTGTTTAATTTCTTTTTAAAATAGACGATTCTCAAGAGCCAAGCCCTGGATCATCAGCTCCACAGTTTTCAACAATAGATGTGGAAGCACTAGATTTAACTGCTGTTTTATCAGGTAAGTTTTAGATTTGTTTACATCTCAGTTGTGCAATCTTTAATTTTGTGCAGGTGTATATTGGTAGTGTGTATCTGAGATAAGTACAATTTTTTTTTGCGAGTCATACAGCAATGTCCTCATAATTTAATTTTAATTTGATTCATATTTCTCTTTGTGAATTATGAAATGTCTCAAAACAATGCATATGAATTTTGATGACATCATGGCAAAGTTCTGTTTTCTGCATGATTTCAACAATCATTATTATGGATTATGTTACTCAAATTTACTTGCATACCACAGCTCCCCTACCTCACATAACAATAATTTGTCCCACATATAGTATAAAATGAGCTGTACATTAATGTAGTTCAAAAGTGTTCATTCTAAATTGGACTGTCATATCTTATAATTTTGTATAATTGTACTTGATTTGGCATTATTAGAGGAAAACTCAATGTTCTTCTTTATTTTTGCTTTGCATGTACATAGATGAAATCACAACAGTTACTGATAACACAGATCTTCATAGGCAGCCAGTTACAATATGCAAGCCATCGACACACACTATTGATGTTAAGCCTTCCCTCCCCTCACTAAGAAAAAAGCGCAAGGTTTCCATCGATGACATCAATGAAAAGCATCTAGAAGTAATAGAGCTGGAAAAGAAGAAACTAGAACATGAAATTGAAAATGCAATACTAAAAAAGAAAAAGATTCTACTTCAAATTGAAGAAATTGAGTTAAAAAAAGAAAAATTGTTGCATGAAAATTAATGACATTTTATGATCATGAAATCTGATTGATTCAGTGGTGTACCAAAAGGTCTATGGTTTATTGATGGAACAATCATATAATATTGCACCAATTATACATTATACTGGCAAAATATCAGAAACATGATTATGATAATATATCTACTATTTAAAAACACAAGAAATGTGATTAATATATATTTAATTTATACAAAATGTTATATATATTGTTATGAACTATAGTTATATTTTTGTATATTTATTTACAAGATTGTTACTTATTTAAAAAGTATACACAAAAAGTTTGATTAATATATATTTAATTATACAAAATGTAATATATATAGTTATGAACTATAGTATTTTTACATGTATATTACAAGATTGCTGTTATTTAAAAACTCGAGAAAGGTAAATAATATATTTAATTATACAAAATGTATTATACATAATATACAGTTTATTTATAAAATTCATTGTATCTCCCATGCACTTTGCATTCAACAGTATATATTACTGATGTGTTTTGTGAAATAAAATTGATAATATCTTCATTGAGTATGGCTCGGGAATAAAGATGCATTCATTGATGGATCATGTAACTTTTTCATTGTTTTTGTATTATGAATTATTAAAATGATCATTTTTATAATGGCATTATTGATTGAGCCTTAATAGCTGCATTGAAAAAATCTTTTATCATAAAAATTATTCATAAAGTAAAGCATTTGGGTCAAATGAACAAGACAGTATTAATTAACACAATTAAATGCCTTGCTTTTATGAGCCATTGAAACAAAAGAGTTTTTTCATTGCATGCCCAGGACTGTATAGAATTTCCTTTTCCAAAAATTTCAATTTTGATAATCATGCATGACAACAAAATGTCACTGTTTTCAAACTTAAGTTATTTATCTGTATATATATGTATAGTATTATGTCTTAAAAAAAAGAATCTGTTATATGTTCCCTCACAGATTTTCCATTTTCCGGACCATTGTATTGTATTTGCATGTCATATTCTCTTTCTGGTCGGTTACTTATGTACTCTAATGGAGGCTCTGGCTCTCTGAAGGTTGTGGCAATGTTGTGAAGCACAGTACAAGCAACAATTATTGTACAGACTCTTTCAGGGCACATTCTTATTTCAGAATGGAGAACATGAAATCTTCTCTTCAGTACGCCAAATGTTCTTTCTATCAAACAACGAGTTACCTATAGAACAAATGTCACATGCTAATTATTAAAGTAGTAAACTTATATTGATCAATCTCATTCACATTAACTAAGACATTGTTGGTTTATTAATATAACCAGAGTCAGATAGTTAGATAAGTCTATAATCAGAGAATTCACTCTGATAATCAATACCTTGTGTGCTCTGTTGAATCTTCCTTGTTTTGGTGTAGCTGGGTTAAGGTATGGTGTCATCAAGAAAGGTGTACACCCATATCCACTATCACCTAGTATATAACAACAAATCAAGTTATTGTATTTCCATAAAATCATGGAAATATTTTCATTCAATTGTATCAATCATATTTACCTAGGAGAACCCCATTATCAAGGCTAGTGTCCTGAAGCTGGCGACCAATGTTTGAAGTCTTGAAAATGTGACTATCTTGTGCACTTCCAGGCCATAGTGCTACAACATTTATAAACATTCCTGTATTGCAAAGAAAATTAGGACTATTTAATTAAATACATAGTATTAATCAGTTTTTTGTACATTGAAAATAGCTATTAATATATTAGATATATTAGTACTAATTTTGATTACATTAGTATCTTTCAACATTGTAATAAAAAATTGTGAGTAAGGCTGGCTGAAATACTAAAAAAAGATAAAGATGATTGATCTGATGACAGATATTATTACAAGATTGATCTTTTGTTTGTAAAATAAGTTAACTATGATTCATATAATAGATAACAGTTTTTTAGCAGCATAATAATGGTTAGCTTGAAAACAATATAAAAGAGGAAAAGTTTGTGTATGCAGGGCAGCCTATGCTGGAAAGGTCAAGGTCAGTGGGTTACCTGTGGTTTATCTCACCTTTATGATCACAAATGCCTTGCACATTTATTGAGTGGTATCCTTTGCGGTTTACGTAATCTGGCTCGTTTTCAGTGGGCCCTTTTATTTCAACATGTGTTCCATCAACACAACCGATTGCACATGGAAAGCCAGCGAGTTTGTGTAAGCCTTGCTTCACTTCATTTCTTTCATCTCTTGTTCGAGGAAACTTTACGAACTGGTCCATTTTCCCGGCTAGAGCCACAGTTACTCGACGAACAACACGGCTTACAGTAGCTTTGTCGAAAGCAAAAAACGTATCTCCAACTACTTGAAGAAAACTTCCTGATGCCAAGAATCGTAGAGTTACAAGAACTTGTTCAAGAGTGGATAGCGGCTTACTTCTTTGAGTGGTGGGTGAAATTTCATCATTTAAAAGGTCAACGATAAATTGTATTCCAGCCCTGCCGAATCTATACCTTGCACGGAGCTCATTGTCAGTGTATTCTTCGAGAGGATTTACGTGTCTTCGGTATGTTTTGGGCCGTCTTTGTGGGTAAAAACGATCAAGATTTTGATTAATCAAATAAAGACGACGAGACGCCATTTTGTTTCTAATTCGTCATTTTTTTTCGGTGGATAAAAGTTAAACAACCTACTTAACCGCGGATAACTTTATCCAGCGGATAAGATCAATCCAAGCTTCGTGCAACGGGATGACGCCATCTGGATAAAATTTATCCGCTGGATAGCGAGTTATCCGTTGGATAGCGCTTATTCACCTTTCGTACAACCGGCCCCAGTTCTATAATAATACTTTAACCAAAAAACGCCAAAAAATACTGTGTAGTTTACAACAATAAGATAGACCCTTTTTAAGTTTTCACGACTCATGTTGTGAAATGCCAGTCTTTGCTAATATAAAGCACTTTTTCACTTAGCTTTTACACTTGAAATATGTGCTATAACAACTTTCTAAAGCACAGAATTGTAGCCGAAACCCTGTTCTAGATGTCTATAAGTAAGATAGCTTGAACAAACATTTGCTGAGGGGGAAAAAGTGAGTCAAACTACAATCTTGGACATAAATGTTTAGACTCTTTGTAGACATTGACATTTCTTGAGTATGTTTCCTAAAATACATCGCTCTGATGGTCTTTCTTTGAATCCCCTCCCCCCCAAAAGCAATGTTGTGCTCCCTGATGGTGTTTCTCTCTCATTAAGAACAACATTGGTCGAGGGAGGGGGAGGGAGGGGAAAATATTGATGTAATACGGAGAGTATAGTCATGAAACTGTGCAATTTTTGAAGAGTCTCAACTATTTATGTCCAAGATTGTAGCTTGGTTTTGCTTTAATTTCAAAAGAAATGACTGTTACATTTGAGATACTTTCAGTAACTCGAGTTTTCGCTTCCACGCCTTGCTTAGTATTTCATATGATGAGTTGTGATTACTTAAAAAGGGTCTAAGGGTTTCTGAACTGAGAAACATTGACTTCTAAAGAAAGAAAAGTCAAAAACGAAAAAGATGTGCATCAAAGGGGTCTTCGCCAGCTAGACCCGATTTAAGTTTTCACGACTCATATATATATTATAAAAATTATCAATTTTTTCTTGTAAAGAAAACTAAATGGTCAAGTCTTTGATACAGAGTTTGCTCTGATTTGTAGAAGGTTTAGCTAGAAATATCTCTGCATAATTACACCTTACTTCAAAATGTTTAATTTAAAATAGCAGCATTTATTGAGACATTTGATAAGTAATGTACAATATTCACGCCTGTTCTGTAGTAGAGCTTGCTGTTTTAAATAATCATGAATACAGATCTGACACTCAATGTTGTTTTGCCTACCTTCATGTCTGTGGGGTTCTATAGAAACCTTTATGCCTCCTCTCATACCACCTCGCCCTGATACAAACACCAACAAATACAATGATTACAATACATATTTTAAATAGGTAACTAGCGATGACTTTAGTGTGAGCTGCGTCAGTGTTTCTAAAGAAACAGTTGTGGCAAAAATATAAGTTATACACACCATAAAAAGAAGAGAGTCCTTACTAAATAAGGTGCATAGCTTACATTTTGACTGATTAGATTACAGTTTTGTGATCCTTGAAAGTAACACTTACCCCCTCCTCTGCCACCTCCTCTTCCTCCACCACGACCACCTCGGCCACCACCAAAACTGCCACGGCCTCCACGACCGCCTCCTCTACCTGTGAAAAAACAACAACTTCATCAACCTGGACAATTTACCATTTTTACAATAGCCATAATGCCTAAAGTTTTGTTTTACATGGGGTGGTTTTGCGCTGCAAATAAAATCAATTGTTATTCAAATACAAATGATTTAAGGTATTAACAATCTTTAAAGAGGGTGGCTAACTCACTAACATGGTTTTCAGTAGGGCCCTAAATAAGATTAAATAAAAAATAAAAAATTACACCTTAATACATAAAAGACAATTTAATAATAATAATAATATATACAGATATAAAAACTAATACATACTACTAAAATATTTCTTAAAACTTGTAGAGCTTTTTTATATTCTAGATCTAAGTTATTATACTCGTTATAAATAAATCTTTTCAATGACAATTATTTCCCAAAAAAAATCCAAAGTCATTATGGGATGCGAAAGTAGAGAACAAGATACAATATTTAACAAAAATGGTTGAAACCTTTTTCAGTAATATGATAATTTATTCAAGTCCACTTCACTCTCTCCCTTTATAGAAACCCTTCTCCCTGTTGCTGTACAATCATTGTGCATACAGACTGGCCTACCATGTAGCAGCCAGACACAATATCAACATTGAACAGAGGGCAAGAGAGCAGGTTTCAGAAAAAGTTCATTGCAAAAGCTATGCACTGTTATTAGACTGTTTTGACAAATAAATACCTATAGCAAACATCATTGTTAGAGTGCAAACACTAAATGTGTGCAACAGTTGTCACTATTTAGTGGTAAATAGCACTAATTAAACAAAACAAAACAATAGAATTAGCATAAAATAGCACTATTTAGTAGTACTTGTTGCACACTTTTAGTGCATGCACTCTACTAGTACCATCACTGTTTAACAACAATATTCTTGAACAGCTTACCTCTACCTCCTCCAAAGCCACCTCTACCACCACCACCGCCGCGTCCTCCACCTCCTCTTGGTGAAAATCCTACAACAACAAACACAGGTTTATGAAATGTATCATGAATCATGCTACAACTACTTTTTGCATTCTTCTTCATGATACCATAACTTTTATTAATGACAATTCAAATGTCGTCAAACACAGCTTGATTTTACAAATCATTTTCAAAGGGTGGCTGATCACTTAAGCCTGGTTTTCACTAGTGACAAAAGCACAAGTGCAGATACAAGCACAAGGAAAAAAATATTAAGGACCTTGACCAACCCAAGGACAAGGATCAAAATGTTTCCATGCTTGTTGCTATACTTATGTTCATTGCTGAACAGATATTAAGTTTTGCTGATGGAAACCTAAAGCAATATAAAACTTTAGTTTGGTGTCAGCAATAATACAACAATTTATATTATTTTAGGAACATATAGATTAAGAACAAATATCACACTACTTTTGATTTGGTAAAAAGCACATGTTTATGCAGAAATGCGATTTCTTCAGTTTTTTTACGTATTACATCAATTCAAAAATATTCTATAACAGAATGATTACGCTACAATATTGGTACTTAGATAGAAAATACTTGCTTTCGTGATTTTACACGATATTACCAAGATTTGACAAAAAAAAACTTTACGAAGGTAAGCAAACTAACACTGAAGTCCGTTTACAAAAGATCTGCTAAGACATTTCAAAACACACTAAACTCTGCATGAATTTGAGCAAATTGAAGAACAAAAACAACGAAATCAGTGTGTAGATAATCAACGAGTATATCTTAATGAAAATAATGAAGTTTCAGCATCAAATTATCAAGAAAGAAGACAAATAAATCGCTCACAAACCTGGTCTTCCCATTTTCTTCAAACTCTTCTGCACGTGCTGCAAAACAAAGCAATGCGCATGCCTTGAAGACCGCAATGCCACATGGGTACCGGCCTCGTCTTAGGAGAATCCAAGATGGCGTCGCAAAGGATAGTTTCGTTTGGTCAGAAAATGGCCCAAAGAGCGCCAGCTTTAGCCACTAAATATGGATTTCAAGTTACAGGTAGGGAGGATAATTGTTATTTTATCGTTTGTAGGAGGTCTTTTTTCTGTATTTGCCTTCTGGGGGTTGTTTTTTTCGGGAGCAAAAGCAGATATAAAATGACCTACACTGGCTTCAAGTTTAACTTACATTTATTATATCGTTATATTAAAATTGACAAAATGGAAATTGGATTGTACTAAAAAAGTATTATCTTTTGCAAAATCTTATTTATTTTCTACATATATCAGGTCGTCATGGAATAATCAATGTAAATTTAACTTTTGTTTTGCCCTTGTATGGAAATTGTAATAAATTTAAATAATCTCTAATCTGAATAAATGGTGTCGATAAAATCTCAGTCAGTTCAAATGCAATTATTACGTCATGCTAGCTCATAGAACATTGTTTAATAGATAATCACTGAGGTACACAGCATTCGTGGGTATAATGCAGGCAGCTGAGGGCGCAGTTTGTGCCTCAGTGATTATCTAGTATAATTATTGTTCTTATCGTTGTCTTATTCGTTTTCGTTATATTGACTGCTAGGCCGAACTCGCTGCATTATTAAAAATAACGCTTTTAGCTAGAAGTATTATTTTTGATAATGCTGTTGTGACCTACATGTATGCATTTGTTGGGATAATACTGAGTAAAAACAATGGGTTGTGATGAGAACAGTGATTATTAACCTGAAACCTGAAAAGATGGTTGTTGTAAATACTTCCCCCTTTCTTCGAGCTTTGCTTCATTAACATGTACATTCCATTTATGAAAATATCCAGGTTGGGTTCTTTAAATTTCACTTGTTAAAAATATTGCTCCAGCTTCCCTGCCAGGTTACAGGTTCAACCCTATAAAGCTTGTCAGGGGGAATTAAACATCAGTTATATTTGCCGTGTGATGATCTAAAGTACAAAAATGGTTTTCTCGAGTCTTGGAAGATTTTCTTCTCCCAGTTGAGATAAAATATAACAACAAAAGTTTTGACATATTCACTGATAAAATGCAGTTCATGTTTGTGTGATTTTTGTTGGTTTGTTTCTATTTGTGACTTCTTCATCCTTTTTTGTCAGCGGCTGCAAAGAAACGCCAACCAATGTTAGAAAAGTTCTGGAACAACGCCAAAGTAGAATTAGCACCCCCTGGTATGTCAGACTGGCCAGCAATCAAGAACGCTTTCTCCAATATTAGACGTTCGACAATGTCTGGTCGTTTCCTGGACACAACTGTCAAAGATGGCATTGCTAACACCCTAGTTGCCGTGGAAATTGCCATGTGGTTTTACATTGGGGAAATTATCGGAAGACGCAGCATTGTAGGCTACAATGTATAGCTTTTGTGTTTGATTACTAGTTGTGTGGTTATCTTTGTAAATTGTTACATAAATTGACCATGGGAGTGTTGCAGTGTTTCGTAATTGAATCTTGAAACTTGTTTCTGTAAGTTTTGTGTGAAAAATCTGCCATTAAATTTTATCCAAAATACTGTCAGGGTTGTAAATTTAAGTAATGCTTGATAATGATGGTGATGATAATGGAACCGAGTGACAGATATAACCCCTGTGTTCTCGAGGATGTTATTCTTTTTGATGCACTTTGTAGTCACGAGTGGGTTAGTGTATTTTGGGTAACTTTTTGTGATGCAATATAATCTTAAGGGAAGTAATGAACCTAGGATGTCTAATAAATACACACACACAATGCACACTAGAAATGGCACTGACTCTGACGTCCTTGATGAAACAAACAGAGATTGGCCTCCCAATTATTATAATCGAACATATATTGTTTCATTTTATTTATTATTTTTTTTCTACAGTTTTTTCATTATTATTATTTTACTACTCGGAGACGTCAGGGTTTTGGCATTTATCTTTCTATATTTACATGTAATTAATTCTGATTACTCATTAACTAGCTAAGTATACTAAACGGAGACGCAAGCAGAACGAAGATTTTCTTTTCTTACATCGTCTTCGACAAAATTTTAATAATTGAATTGAATGTCTATTTGTGAAAGTGTATATTCTGCCTCCGTCGTCGCGTACTTCACTAGACCTGCAAGTAGTTCATAATCATAAATATTTATCTTTGTACAAGATTGTTATTTCCTCAGTTATCATCGTCCTGAATATTGGCACTAAGATAAACTAACTAACAATTCAGTTGAAAATATTAATTCAATATTACTCTGATATAACTAAAACGGCTCCTTCAAGAAGACAATTTCAGATATGTTGAACGTCAATAGTCTCTCGGAACGACTCGTGAAAGAGGCGCTAATATGTCTATTTTTTATGTACAATTCTCTTTCAAATACTTATTAACAATGAAGTCTCTACCTGCAAGCAGAGTGGGTTAATAAACCCAATTTTATTCTGACTATTAAATCATGAATAACTACAAAATCAATTAAACAATCAAATCAGAGGTTAAATGTGTATTACGTTTCAATTTTTTTAAGAATCCCTAAAAAAAACCCTGCTAAACCATAAACTTACAGTCCTGCTGATTCAACCGGGATCACGTCTTGTTTATCAGCCAATTGACGTCTTTTGTAATTTGGTTGGCCGATAAGGACACAAAGTGAATGTCTTTAGTTGTAAAGCGCAAATCTGATTGGTTTATAAACACGTGGTGTCAATTGAATAGGCGACTTTCAATATGGCGTCATTTTACTACCATTAAATAGCGGCCCGTATAAATAAATAAAAATTGTAAAGCACATTGAGATGTATGAAATGCGCTATATAAGTACCTCATGATCACATTATTATTACCAGCATTCTTTGCAAATTCTCTTTCATGTTCTAATATTAATTTGGAGATTAATAGAACAATCTGCACTAATTACGCCTCGAAAGAAAAGTCAGCAAAGAGAGTGTGTGTAGGGGCTTTATAAATTACTCATTTACAATTTGGGGAACTTTAAAAACACGAGTATATATTGGAAGAGGAAGTAGAGTGCACGCACTAAAAGTGTACAACAGTTGTCACTATTTAGTAGTAAATAGCACTATTTAGTGGTATTTGTGTTGCACACTTTTAGTGCGTGCACTCCATACGTCATTATGCAGATATCTTAGTAGCAGCGCTGTCTAGTTACCCTGATATACCCTAAAACATGACGTAATAATGTCAATTCATGACGTCTAATTTTTTCTTAAGTACCACCCTGTTTGAAAAAAATTGGCATAGCATGATGACAAAACGGTCCCCGTTTGCCGTGCTTGTCAGCAGCCCATAAAAACTGAATACATATGTACAAGAACAATAAATCTTTTGCCATCAATACTTCGAGTGGGTTTACTGTGGAATTTCAGTCTTTTCGTATTCAAGTTGTTGTGCATTTGCGCTGAATGCTTTCTAAACAAGTCACAAATAAATAGCAAATGATTATCACAAGAGATTTCTGTAGTGTGCATTGCACATTTTCACAGTCGGGGTCCCTGTGGTTTAATAATCGTCCCACTCTCATATACACACGTCACACGCAAAAAAAAATAACGTTGACAGCCAAGTTGTTTCTATTTCCTGTCTACTTGGAATTTTCCTTGAGTTTCCAAGTTGGACCCTCTCAGCTATTGTTTGTTACAGTATTGTTTCCTGTGCGTTGCGAGGAGGTAAGCTCGGAGCACTTTCCTGAAGAACAAGAATTGAGATTCAAAGATTAACTTTCGCACACATTTTAATTGTTTTTGCAGGCTCAATCGCGATCATGCTACTTAAAGAAAGGTAGATCAAGCAATTTTGTGTATTATGGACAAACATGCAGAGATATCTTTAAAGACCAGAACGAATGGACACAAAAGGGCGATTGTGCGTAATTTTGCCAACTCTAAGATCGTGCAGCATGTAGATGTCACTGGCCACAATTTTAACTTTCATGAGATTAAGATCATTGCAACAGAACATCATTTTCATCAGAGGTTATTGTTGGAGGCTTGGCATTCTACTCATGATGTTAACGCTGGAAACGACCATATATCCATCCCGGACGTTTATTCGTTGATATGATTTAGGAAGGTCTGGCACGAGCGCGTGCAGCAGAGAGCATTTTTGATGTCGCGCATAACAATTTTCAACTGCAGCAACCGATGAAGATCATAGTATGGTTGAGACGTCTTGCTAATTATCATAATATGTCAGAGTTAAAAAACCTCACATATTTTGTTTAATGCCCTCCCCTTTTTGGGGATTATTTTCATTTCGATCATTTTTAAAGTTTTGAAAATCACCGTTCATAAAAGGTGCAACCCCTTTTAAAATCGCCGTATCTTCCCCCAGTGTAAACATTAGCTGTGAGTTAAGTGTATTACTATACCTCAATTGGAGCACGTGCATCTGTTGTGGAAGAACTTTTTCGTTGTAATTGCTGAAAATAAACGAAGAAAGTGTAAAGTGCAGACCAATTTACAATTAGACTCATTGGTACCAATTTTACCCACCAGACCCCCAAGGGGATTGTCTGAGCCCTGGAGCCGGTTGCTTAAAGCTCGATTAGTGCTAATCCAGGGTTAACTTATAGGTTTTCTTAATTCTATTGTTTAACGAGCAATTTTATGTCACGGTATCGGAACAAAAGTTGCGTTTTCAAATTTATCCGGCATAGTGTAGCCAGGGTCTAAAGGGCCCTCGAAGGAAAAAAAATTCCGCCCAGTCTCCGCTCCAGAGTTCTCAACTGCACAGGAACCCCGCAAAGAAGAAAAAGTGAGAAAAAGCGAAAGGTACAGAAGGCGCGCCTGTCTGCAGCGAAAAAACATATAGCCACCGATA
Source organism: Diadumene lineata (assembly GCA_918843875.1). Classification (NCBI taxonomy): domain Eukaryota; kingdom Metazoa; phylum Cnidaria; class Anthozoa; order Actiniaria; family Diadumenidae; genus Diadumene; species Diadumene lineata. Next base: position 1,244,847 of record OU974069.1, read on the forward strand.
AATCATATGCATTGCGCTACCAGCCCCATAGACTACTAGGCTAGCATCGTTGAATCAATCATACCTGGTTTGGAATTCGTCGTTCTCGTGTTGGTAAACTGGATAAGGAGGAACAATGAGATCTCTTCGTGAAGCTGTCTCTACCTGAGAAAAGACTTTCCAGCTGAAATGAAAAGCAGAAACATGATGTAGGTGATGAGTTTTAGAAACCTACATCAAGTCAGCATGCATTATCGCTTACCTCATTTGTCGAATTATGCGGTCTGTCGACATTTGCTTTTGGTCTAACATCCGGGAAATAGTCCCCTTGTATACAAGGGACTCGTTTCTGTGCGCGCTCACGACCTTTAGAAGTGTCAAACTGACCAGATGATATAGTGGGCTCACTACTTGACTTTCTACGCTTTTCATTATCTATTTTAGTATGGTACACCTGTGAGACAAAAACGTAAGCTTTAGTTTATTGGATTGGTAGGATGGTTAGGGGGTTGGTAGGCTGGTAGGTTGGTTGGTTGCTTCCTTGCTTGATTGACTGACTGACTGACTGATATTAGGTTGGTAGTTTGATGGGCTGTGGGCTGGTAGGTATGTTGGTTGGTTTCTTGATTCGATGCTTCCTTGGTTGGTTTGTCGGTTGGTAGGTTGGTAGGTTGGTAGGTTGGTAGGTTGGTAGGTTGGTAGGTTGGTAGGTTGGTAGGTTGGTAGGTTGGTAGGTTGGTAGGTTGGTAGGTTGGTAGGTTGGTAGGTTGGTAGGTTGGTAGGTTGGTAGGTTGGCTAATTAATTACCTGTAGCTGGTTATCTGCTGTTTTCGGTCTTTTGTTTCTATTTCTATCGTTACCATCACGTCTTCGCTGTCCTTTCGCACTTGACAATAATTCCTGTTAACATAAAATTCATTCTGACATTATTGTTTTTGTTTTCCAAGCTCATGCACATGGATACTTATGTAAAAAGTAAAACCACAACTAAAAGTGATAAAATGTTTATTTTTTCTACAAGAGCCCCAACACATAAAACGATGGAAATGCGGAAATAGCGTGTGACCGTGTTGACTTACACGATGCTCAATCTGTTGGTCTGGTGTCCCTGGCAACTGTGGTATGACGTCATGGTCAGGTGATATGCTTGCCTCGTGACGTATGACATTGTCTTTTTCCATAACATGTATACTTTCACTTTTGACCAATGGCGGGCTGTCTAGTACCGGCTGGTCATTTGCACAGTCTGACTTGTCATCCTGTAGGAAAGAAAATAGAATACGTAAACGCCTGGAGACGTTTATATTCGAGTGCCTTCAACTCAATATCTCGAGTTCAGTCAAGCCATATTTCTACTTCTCTTGTATGTAGCATAGGGTTTATTCATGTATCTCAGTTCTGGGTGAGGTTTATCCACTTTTTCTTCACACGTTCGCCCCCTCTCCCATTAGGACAGTTTTTGTCTTAACACAGAAAACCCAAAGAGCAGAAAGTAGGAAGAGCTGAATATGGCTGCGGAGGCAAGACCGAGGTGATGTGTGAAGCTAGTTATTATTCTTGTTTTCTGACAATCAATTCACCACTTACGGGTAATACTGCCATAATGCAGTTCTTGAGGAAAGGAGGTTTTGTAATGCAACTGAAATTTATTGGTATTAAAGCACAAATGAGTTCAATGACAATAATAATCTCACCCCCACCACCTCCCCCTCCCCTAAAAATACCGGGGGTATCATGGCGTTAATGATATGGGGATGCAAAGGTAGAGAATTATCAAGAGGTCAAGATTCTGCAGTCAGGGAATTGAGCTCTTGAATCTAAAACCAATGTCAAGATGATGGGGTTATTAAAGTCGACCATACTTACTGTCTTACTGATATTACTGACAGATATCAATGGTACGTTTTCTAGCTTTGAGTTTCTACTACCGCCTTTTCTTCTGCCACTACCGCCAGACTAGAAAAAAGAGCTAAATATAATTATTGCAGTTCTGAGGCATTACAAAAACTCAATGCCTTATCTAAATTCCCTCGTAGCCCATTTTAAGATAATAATTATAAAATCTAAATAATAAATGCCAGTAAAATTGCTGTGGTTTGGGCTAGAGTTTTGAGTTAGGTATTAGCGTTTTATTGCATGATGTGCCGGCGAATAAAAAAAAAAAATCACCAAATTGACGAAAACAATTTAGTCTACAACGTTAAAATATGCTCGCTGTTTATGGAAGGGATTAGAGTGCTTTCTATGACATAACTATATTCAATTTGTATATAGGTATTTCAAATAACGTTGTCATCACCAAAAGGCAATAATAGGTCATTCCAAGACCGCTAGGAACTATGGGTATAGATATTACTGTCATAATTATTGCACCAGTTGACAAGAAATCTTAGCCTGCGTGCAGCCGGTTTTTTTAGATTAAAAGGTCAATATTCTACATTCTGTCATGACTTTTACCCATCATTGCTAGTGGTCTTGGAATAACCTATTGCCTTGAGGTGATGAGGTGATGACAACGTTATTTGAAATCGCTATATACACACAACCCACCTACTCCCCCCCCCCCCCCCTACCCCGCCCTTCCGCAAAAAATATACATTTATACCTATAAATGACTATTAACATATGGTTATCATAGGCTTGTAACATGGTATTATTTTGGAACAAATGATTCTGTGTTCTTTTATATCTAATACCTCTTCAATTTATAAATTTTAATCACTAATCTTTAAGGGTAATAAAATTGGCCCGGGGGGGACTCCGGGTATAAACGATCGGGGATGCTCGTTGGAATTTTTCAAAAACGCCCCTAAAAGCCACCTGACGTTTTTCAAAAGGGCGTGACTTCGCAAATTTTTCATCTCTAAAAGATACTAAAATCAGGAATTTCAGTGCTATTCAAACCCTAAAAGATACCAAATCACTGATTGTTACCCCTAAAAGATACGATGACCATCCCCATCGGAGTCCCCCCCCCCCCCGGGAATATTGGATAAAAATAACGAGCAAATGTTCGTGAAATTTTAGCTTGAGAACATTTTAACATCATGTTATTCTAGTTCCGTAAATGTTATTATAAAACTCATTAATAATTCATAAGACCAAAACAATGAAAATCACGACCCATGAAGGCATCTGTAAATCGGATAAAGACTCGTCCTGATTTAATTAATTAAACAAAATTAAGATAAGAAATCAGATAACATAACGAAAATCGTCTGTAAAGTTTTCTATGCATGAATCGAAATAAAATGGTAAAACAATATTTCTTAATTTGTGCATTGTTCGAATGCATTATTTTTCTATTGTCCATTTTTTCTTCTTACATTCGTTTCGCACATACCCTAGATTTTTTTTAAAGGTAGAGTTTTTTCTATTAGAAGCTAATCGATCAGTTGTTCCAAATAAAAAATGGCGCAAGAAGCCACTGAGTATTTTTAATTTCAAGTTTGCCAAATCGTTGCTTGTTTCCTATCATATTCACACGAGCGTTAACATTCCTGCTCGTTGGGCATGTCCCGCTGTGAAAACCATTCGGTAAGTTCCCGGCGCCCAGTGCAATGATGCTGTTCTAGTTTCAATAGACTAGTTTTGAAGCTAACAAAGAACTGAAACAGTCCATTTTACATCAGTTCCTGCGCAACTAACTACTGACTATGAAAGCCCCTTCATCCAAAACCGTACAACTTTAAAATATCGTTTTTTACATTTTTTCCTTCACATTTTTGAAATACGTCATAGATTTAGTAACCTGGCAACTCTTTTGATATGTTGCGTTTTCAGTTCCTTGAGTAGTTTGCTTGACTGATATCAGCGGCTATCATTGGAGAGAATTTCTTCGTAAAATATCTTCGTAAAAGTAATTTAAATAAACAAAATTAAATTGTTTAAACTTTTTTCATCAACTATTTTTATTTCAAAATAGTTAAATTTCCGTGTTTTGTTTCGGTCAACTGCATTCGCCAACCGGCAGTCTCTTCGACCACGTTTTTTTAAATACTTTATATTTTGACCTCATTTATATATAACAATCACAACCAAATTGGAAAGTGCAATTTTATTTTATTTACATGATATATGCCAATAAAATGAGGAATTGTAATCTTATGAAACAAAGGCGCAGCAGTCGTTTGAATCGTGGTTGGTGGGCTCACAGTTGAGAAACAATTCCAAAGATATGCTAAACGTTTGTTTGTATTAAAAATTGTTTGACAATTTTATGTCTATTGTGTTGGTAAATAACTTGAAAGGGGTGCATTCAGTTTGTGTTGATTATGTATAAAAAAAAGATTTATTTTCGAATTTTCCCCTGCTTATTTAACTATCAGGGTAGAGGGAGGGCTGGAGCCGTTCACAGTAATATAAACAGACTTGTCAGATTTGATATTTCGTCGGAATACCTATTTTTTCCGCTTCATCTAGCATTTTACTAAATTACTAAATTGCGATATTTCAAATTCTGTTTCACTTTTGCTTGTGTCCTTGTGGAAACTTCATTAACGTCGGTTATTTTTTATCTTTTTCATCTACTTTCAAATTCTTCAAATAGTCTGATAAATCATCTTCTACAATTTCTTTGTACATTTTGTTAACTGCATCAATTCTGTTCCTCCTGTATTCGGGGCTGTCATGATTGAAAAAATGAAAACGTCCACCGTTCTCAAAGTTGTGGTGTTCAATAGCTTCCGGGTTTTCACAAAACTTATCAAATCCATCTTTACCATTTAGAAACACATCTTAAGCTTCAAAACTGCATTTGCCCTTCTTCATCAGAAACAAAATCTTTTCTATGGTTTCTCCAATGGGAAGCTGATCAAATGCTTCTGCAACGCTTTCTTTTTTCTCCACTTGTCGTCTTGCAATTTCGAAGTTCAGCAGCATGTAAAGCTCTGCCGTTACAAAGGGAAATTCATCTATTTTCTCGTTGTTGTAAAAGAGCCGGTCGATATCTTTAACAAAATCTGCGCAATTCTCTTTGTATTCCAACTTCAGTTCATTTACCATCTCCGAACTATAGGGACGTCCTTCAGAACGTTGGATTGATGTCCGGTTAGTTTTTACAAATCCGTTGCCTGGATGTTTCGTTGTAGGATTTGGTACGAGTGTATAAGATGTATCATTACAAACTTTTAATAATATTTCATCGGCGTTTTTCTTATATGCAACTTCCGGCTGCTTGTTGTTGACAATCTCTCTAAGACTTTGGATAACTTTTTTTTGGCTCATCTTTGCCAAAGAAAGTATGATCAATGGTCGCTTCGCTGACACTATTAAGGCTTTTTGATCCCGTCTTCTAATAACATGCAAAATGCACTAAATAACCATCAAAGCAATCGAAGACAGATGAATATAATAAAGAAACTAACTCTTTCTACGGCATGAGAATTTACTGCGACTGTATACTTAATATGCAAATTCCTTAGAGTTCGCTACCCGGTATGACGTTGTACTGTCGCAATTTGTAATAATCGTCGCAATTTGTAATACCTGTCGCAATTTGTAATAAACCTGTCGCAATTTGTAATAACAAAAGCTGTCGCAATTTGTAATAACTGCTGTCGCAATTTGTAATACCAAAAAGCTGTCGCAATTTGTAATAACTCTGTCGCAATTTGTAATAATAATGTCATGACTCGAAAATTGCTGTTTATATTGGAAGGAATGCATTGAGATTTTGATAAAGTCACAAGATATAAAAAGGGATATAATAATAATAATAATTGGAAAAACTAATAATAAGATGTTCGTGATGTCAGTTTTGCATGTCGCCGATCGCAAAGAAAAAAACAGTCAATGATGTATATATTCAAGAAAGATTGAGGCAAGATAGGGCTCTCAATTTTGTGTAATGAGCCTGATAAAACACTGTGTATTAATATTAAGACTAGGTCATGGTTGGGTGAAAGAGAGATAATAGAACTAGGTTTATATAAAGAGGCCTGGAATTTTGCTTTACATTATAAAACTGAATGACTAGAACAGATGTGAATGGAATAAATCCAGATGAGATTGACTTGCATTTGACAATCTATTGTTTCTAAGTTTTTTATTTATTTATTTTTTAATTATTTTTATTTAGTGATTGCAATTCCCTTCTCGGCATAGAAAATCTCGACTCCGATTGGAATAGGACGGGGCTCGTCGAAATGTTTGAAAATGACCCCTAATAGGTACAAAAATCTATCCAAAAAGGGCGTGGTAATACAAAATACATGATTTTTACCTCTAAAAGATAGAAATACAAATGAATATATAATGGTCGTAAAATCGAAACCTTGTTTTTGAACATGATCAATAAATACCTTAAATGGCACCAACTTTAATTCTGAGAGTCTGAAAACCTCCTAAAAGGAACAACGACCATCCCAACCCTCTGATATATGTATATGGGATACCCTCTACCGGGTCTAATCGAGGTGAGTGAGATGACAAAATTAAGCCGTTCAGAAATAAAAATGACTTTATTCTTGTTTTAGATTTTAATTAACGTTTCTATACAATGATATTGCAAACTCGGTTATGCCGTTAGACTGAACAGAACAAGAAACTAGAAGATCTGTTGAAATGACAATGCTTGTTGTGACTTTTGTGATACAAAAAGCATGAGAATTTGGCAAATTTCATATTTTAAACCGTAAAAAAGACCAAATCGCTGATTTTTACCCCTAAAAGATACGACGTCATCCCGATCGCTTACCCTCTGAGTTCCCCCCCTCACCCCTCATTCCATCCCCCCGATCGCTTACCCTCTGAGTTCCCCCCTCAAACCTCCTTCCCTCCCCCCGATCGCTTACCCTCTGAGTTCCCCCTCACCCCTCCCTCCCTTCCCCCGATTGCTTACCCTCTGAGTTCCCCCCTCACCCCTCCCTCCCTCCCCCCGATCGCTTACCCTCTGAGTTCCCCCCTCCCCCCATGTAGCATGTACCCAGCAACGGCTCTCTCTCCTTCTTGGAATCAGCAATTCACATCAACGGAATCTGGAATCCCAAACTTGGGATCAACCCTTGGAATCTTAAGGGATTAGACATGGGATGAGTTGATTGATTTTGGAGAAATATGGGGGCTAAGATAGCCTTACCATGGAATTAAAATAATAAAGCTTTTCAGGCTGAAGAAAAAGCCTAAAAGCTTAAAAAAATTAATAATAATAATAATAATAATAATAATAATGGAAACTTTATTGAGTTTTTTACCTAAAGTACAATTGTAAATCTCACTAATAATAGGTAATTTACAATTGGCTACTTGAATCTATTACAAAACATAAGAAAAACGATTTTCACTAATACTGCAACAACTCTGGATTGTTCCATTCTTTGTTTCTGCAGCAGAAAATATAATAAGACGATCTAATGGCAATATTCATTAACTTCTTAATTATGTGGAGTCGTTCGTTGTTATAAAAATGAAGATCTTCTAACATGTTGATAAAATTTGCAGAATCGTTAGCGAATACACCAAGCGCACTGATTGACAGATTTACAAAAACTACATTTTTATAATGACTTTTCAAGCTATGTACAGACTCTTTATATTTGGCTTTTTTACGAGTAATATTTTTTTGTAGATTTGATTCATAACCCACTGTTAGTTCAAGTATGTACAGGCACTCATCATTTTTAGTAGATATCAATAGATCTGGACGGTATTCATCACCAGTAATTGTTGACGGACTCTTGAAGTTAGATAGGTCGGCATATAGGGACACTTCTACAATCGATTGAAAGGTTTTAGCGAGATGGAGAAGGACAGAGTCGTGTCTCCAAGTGAACCGACCTTGTTCAAGATATGAGTTACATCCAGCAATTACATGTAGAAGAGATTCAGGTTGAAGGCATAAGGTACAGTCTGAGGATGGTGAAAGACCCCACTTGGCTAGATTTTTGCGTGTAGGTAAAGTGTTGTTGATGTATCGAATTGTGAAGTTGAAAATGTTTTTTGGTAATTTAGATTGTACAGTGGACCAAATGTTGTTTAGTTTAGGGAGTGAGAATTTTACTACACTTGAGAAGAAGCTACCTTGAGATAGTAGTTGGTTTTGTAGCTTCTCTTCATGTACAGCTTGGAAGTCTTTCGCCACATCTTTGGTAGACTTGTAGACGTCATACTGCAGATTAGTGTGGGTACTCGTTGATTTCCATAGTTGTTTTATTGACTCGTTGGGGGAATTCTTTAGGGCTTTTCTTGACACTGATTGGCACTGGATGAACTTAACTGAAGGAGGAATGATGTTTTGACCATATTTATTACAGGGGAGAAAAATGTTGCTTAGCGTTCCACATATGGGGATATTTAACCATTTACGCATATACCCTAACACTAAGGAATCGAGACTTTCTTGAACCCAAGTCTTGGATAAATCTGCAACAGTGAAGTGCCAAGAAACTTTTGATAAGACATACCGGTTATAGAGGAGAAGTTTATTTTTTGGGTGTAAAGGCTTTCGGTCAATTTCGGACATTAATTTTTCAAAAGTAGTAATAAGTTCAGATTTATGTTTTTTGTTCGACATTTCAAAGTCAAAGTGCCTTCCTAGGTAGCAAAAAGAGTCACTCAATTTCACACAAGGAACCATATCGTTGTTAATTAAGAGTTTAGGGAGAAATTGCACTGATTTTGATGAATTCTTTTTGATGCCAAATGTTGAACACTTGTCAACTCTGATTTTCATGTCAGCCCATTGACACCATAATGAAAACCGATTTAGTAGGTGTTGATTTTCGTTTTCTTGACCAGAAACAACAGCAGCATCATCAGCAAATTGGAACCAGTGAATTGGGTTAAGAAAAAGACCAAGTTGACGAAGTGAGAAACCAAACTGTTGATATTTGTCTACCTTTATGTGTTGAATAAATGTATTAAAACACATATTAAACAGAAGCGGACTTAAACAGTCACCTTGAAGGACTCCACGGCCTACGTTGATGAATGGAGTTTGGAATTTAGATGTGATTATTGATGTCGTGAAATCGGTATAAAGACTACTAATGAGTGTTTTGATGTGAACAGGAACGTGATGATAGTCGAGGACAGATTGAATGAGATTATGATGAACCTCTCCAAACGCATTTTTTAGGTCAAGTAGTGTTATGATAAGAGAGCGTTGTTTGATGCGTGCTTTATTGATGATATGAGCCATTTGAGCAGTGTGTTCTAATGTTCCAGATATGCCGGGTGTAAAGCCTTTTTGAATATTATGTTCGATGAGGTTATTTTTCGAAAGGAATGAGAAGATTGAATTTCGGAGACATGAAGTGAAAACTTTTAATGGGATGGATTCTAGTGTTATTGGACGAAAATTTGCAGGATTGTTTGTTTCTCCTTTTTTATGAATAAGAATAGTACAAGCTTTTTTCCATTCATAAGGGACGGATCCAGAAGACCATATGTTACTTATTATGTCAGACAAATATGTTCTTAAATATGGACATCTCTTAAAACATATGATGGAAAGCTGATCAAGAGGGCAAGGAGAACCAGACGATTTCATTTTACGAATCACATTTGTAACTTGATCATAGCTTGGTGGATCCAGGTTGTAAGGAATATCTGGAGGATTTAGACGTGGAATCCAACTTGGAATTATAAACAGTTTGTCAGGGTTGACTTGGTTGAGAACTTGTCGAAAATAAGAGGCACATTCAGTCATGTTGAAAGTTGGAAGGGCAGAGGTTTTTTTATTGAGAATGTTTTTGACATATCCCCAAATGTTTTTCGAAATGTACTTGTCGTGATCAATGTTTACGTCTGTCTTTTCAGGGTCATGTTGATTTTTCTGAAGCTTGTCACGCAGGAATCTAGCAACGTACTTTATTTCTTCAACATTATTATTAGATAATTTTAGAATTTTTAGAGCTTTCTTTAAATCTTTGGTTGAAAAATCTTTATACTTTTCAGTAAAGGCAGAATCGTTCTTTTTCACATTTCCATAATTTGTTTGAAAGTAGTTATAAACAACATCATTTAATTGCTTGATATTTGAACCGATGTCGTGAGATGTGATTGGAGGAAGCTCCGATTTGAAAAATAAGTTTGCCGTTAGCCATTCATCGTCATTTTTTGGAAGATTTATGCCTTGTTTTAAAACAGGAGAAGTGCCATTAGCAATAAAATCATGAATAGAAGTTTCATCTGTAGTAGAGTCATCTATAAAACTGGAGTGTTGTTCGAGAATATCAGCGGTGAGATCATCGTTGAGATCATGTTCAATTCGACAGCTACGTTGATGCATTTTAAGACCACGAATTCCTTTACACTTTTTACCACAACAGCATTTTACGACGACACAATTTGACACATTTTTTGTTGGAGAGATCATTGCTGGCATTGCAGCTTTGGTAGATGTTACATTATCCTGAGCAGTTAGCCGTTGTTTACATCGCCACATATGGCGACCCAGAGCAACAAACTCTTTACCACAAAAAGAACACACAGCACATAACAGCAATAACACGATAATATTTCCACGAATCATGATCCATTAACTTTGAAGACTTATTTAAAGAGAAGTTGGCTTGTGTTATAGTTGATTCAAGTAAGAAAAATTCGATAAAACAAGCTACACGTACAGAGCACGTTAGAACATGACTCTGCTCAGTGTAATAATAATAATAATAATAATAATAATAATAATAATAATAATAATAATAATAATAATAATAATAATAATAATAATAATAATATTAATAATAATAATTAATATTTATAAATTCAACTATCAGGACTGTTTCCTTGATCCGGAGTCGTCCGGATAATCGACGTTTGACTGTATTGATGACACTTAGATTGTTGAATAGAAACCATTAGGATTAAATCCATATTAATCAATGTATCTTTTTTGTCAATTATCTTTCCTAGAATATAACAGATTTCATTTTTATCACGACTCTAGGTTTCTCAGGAAAAAAACATATTGAGATATTAGTCTATATATACTATACTTACTCATTCTAGCCGTTATTACAAATTGCGACAGAGTTATTACAAATTGCGACAGCTTTTTGGTATTACAAATTGCGACAGCAGTTATTACAAATTGCGACAGCTTTTGTTATTACAAATTGCGACAGTTTTATTACAAATCGCGACAGTTATTACAAATTGCGACAGGTTTATTACAAATTGCGACAGGTATTACAAATTGCGACGATTATTACAAATTGCGACAGTACAGACGTCTTAAGATTATATAGTAAAAATATAAATTATATTACATCCAATGGGCATGGTAGGTTTGACCACGAATACAACATATTTCATTGTTGGGCATAATATCCACAATTACCGAACAAGTTGTGGCCAAGGGCCGATTCCCCAATGACAATATTGTAACTTGCAAGGATTAGTTTTTTTTTTTGCTTGTTTTCTTTTCCATTGAAAATGCCAAAGATGATTTTGTGTTGTTTCCACTGTGAGCTTACGTCTCTTGGAGTAAATAGAGTCGTATTTTCATGAGTAGGAAAACACATTAACGATACGGCAGGAAATTCAAATGTTTTCTTAGAAGCTATGACAACGATAAGATACAGTACTGTTTCCCACTCATTGTAAAAACAACTCTCTATAGAGGGGAAATATGTGGTATTTATAAAATGAGAATGAGTGTTTTAACGGGAGATAAGGGAGATAAGGCGAAGCCGAGTATCTATAGCGCCGATAAAACACGAATTCAAATTTTATCAATTGTTTCTATAACTCCATACGTAAGATTACATTTTTCATAAAAAAAACTAAAAAATATATGTATTTATCTTATGGTGAGAAAATAGAGTTTTAATCTTATGGAAATTAGGACAAATTTCTCTCTTAAAAGTCACTCATTAATTACTCATGAGTTTTAATGGTTAATTAAAAAAACTTTCACAACTTCACTGTAGGTAGAGAATTATGAGTTTTCAAAAGATCTGGGCTAAGTTTTTAGAAAATTTCCTGATTTTTTGTGCTCATGAAGCGTGAAAGTAAACCACTTCGAAATTTAAAGCAAAAAACAAGTATTTCAAGTAGTCCCAGTTCATTTTTAAAGCCCAGTGTAGACAGGGATGCTTTGCGGCCGCTTGTTTTTGTTTTGAAAAGATGTATTGTTCAAAGTTGCTTTCTGACTTGTTTAAAAATACGAGATCCTTCGGGTTGAAACAAGTTGCGAAGATGTCAGATTCTCGCTGGAGGGTGTTTTCGTCGATCTTTTACTTGTGAATTAAAACCTGACACTCTGGCTACACTTTGCCGGATAAATCTGAAAACGCAACTTTTGTTCCGATACTGTGACAAAAATTGCTCGTTAAACAATAGAATTAGCATAAAATTGTTTTGGATTCCTGCATGCGCTTAAGTGTGGACTGAAGGCCTAGCCGGATAAATAAAGTTGACTAAATTTTCAACTTTATCCGGGTTAGTGTGGACGTAGCCTAATTATGGAATTAAAAATCATCCAATATCGATGTGAGATGGTGATTATCACGCTATGAATGTTTATGGATCGCTTATGGAACAATGAAATTCTTTTGTCTGATAATAGCGACAACCTCTCTATTTGTCGAGTTACTGAAACACAAAGAGACCTTCCGACTTCTCCATAACTCCAAAAATGCCGCATCCTGGTCTACAACGGGCCTTTAAGGACGTTATTGTTTATGCGCATTTCTATAACTACCATAATTTTGAAACTATGATCAAAGACTCCCTATTAAGGAACTCAAAGCTTTAGGCTATCTTTTTACTGCAGTTTTTCTAAATTTAGTGGGTTTATATTTTCACAAACGTATGGCATAAACCTATCACTTAGTTATTTGATTATTTAAGTCCTAGAATATATCCCTGTAGAACACCATACCTGTACTTCTTCTCTTTTAGATCGAGTACTTTCACTGGTGGGGCTTCGTCCACTTTCCGAAAGACATTTCTTTGAACCGCCAGAGTATCCTTTTACCTGATACACATGCAAGTAGTGAATCAAACTGGGAATACGACGTTTAAAAAAATCCAGGAATATTCACTGGTACTTACGTGGTCTGAATTAAGAAGACAATGGAAGAAGAACACGAATATACCCTAAAAATGGGAATGTAGAAATATTAGAAATATTAGAAATATTAGAATATTAGAGTTTGTTTGTTTTGTTGTTGCTTTGGTAAAATATGGTAGAATTCTTGGCTTCTTCCTCAATTGTTTCTTTCTTTTCTTCCTACCCACCTACACCACCACCCCTCCTTCCTCCTTCCTCCTTCCTCCTTCCTCCTTCCTCCTTCCTCCTTCCTCCTTCCTCCTTCCTCCTTCCTCCTTCCTCCTTCCTCCTTCCTCCTTCCTCCTTCCTCCTTCCTCCTTCCTCCTTCCTCCTTCCTCCTTTTTTGCCTCCTTTTTTCCTCCTTTCTCTTTCCTCCTCCCTTCCCCCCTCCTCTCTAATTCCCTCTCTCCCTTCCTTTTTGTTTCCTTCCTTCCTTCCTCCCTTCTGTATTCTCTTCCTGGTCTGATTAGCTAATAGCTAATAATATCCATCGGGCGAGATCACCTGATGCTTTTGATGTATTGTTCGAGAAATTCATACATTCAAACACACATGCATCTATGTCTGATAAAAAAAAAATGCTTAATTCTGTTAACCAACTTACCTGCAGGCCATTTACAAGACCAAATGTCAGTTGATATCGAAGATTGTTTCCGTCTGTAAACGACAACACGGCGAATATCCACCCAACACATAACCCAAGAAGCAACAGAGAATTCGTCCTAAGGCCGTATCTAATGATTGAAAAAAAAAGAAACTATTCAAAGTTGTTTGAATAGAGCTTAAGTCTATGGCATAAGAAAATGTATGCCACTTTTGAGTTCATGATCGCACTTCTATTAGCTTCTATTCCACTTTTCTTCATGAATTAGGATAGATTTTAGAATCATTATCTCAAGTCTACTGTATGTTTGCGCTGATTTGACTCCCTCCGACGTCCATGATCCTTTGCGTTTGCACATAAACAATAGACATGGTTTTGATGTGACGTACGATAGTGTAATAGGCTTGTTAGCAAAATATTATGGAATACAGAATATTTGACAAAAAAGCTATGAAATACGGAATATTTAAAGCAAAATAAGGAATTGGGAATATTCGGCTTGATAGAATTATAAATGAAAAAAAAAAAAAAAATGAAAAGCCCGAACTCAACTCGGGTGAGTTCTTGATATACGCAGTTGACATTTGTGATATAAAAGTTAACTGGCTGTCATAGTGTTCCCGCACGTGATCATACCTTGTACCTCTTTTCTCTATGGCTGCCTTCAGAGATATATCATAAGATGGCTGCCTTAATTGCTTCAGAATTACTATCAGAATTGTTGTGTTGGCCTGAAAGAAACAGCCAGACATCAAGAAATCAAATAAATTATTATACTTATTTATAGCCAGGCAATCATTATTCCCATTCATTAACTATTTGTTGTAAGCAATCTGATACAAAAGTTACACCAGTAAGAACGACTGAGGACGCAGGTCACGTCCATCCTCGGTGATAGGCCTACACTAATACATACTAACTACTAATCAACCTCATGCTTGTAACACTGGATTACATAATATAAATATTAGAGATTGTAAAGCGCATTGAGCAATTAGGGGAAATGCGCTATATAAGTCTTACAATAAATAATAATAAATGTATAGTAATAAAAGTTCCTACAAATTCTCAGAGACAATCGCTCACACCTTAAAATCCTGGCCTTAAAGGCCGGTACACACGAGGGAGCTTGCTCCCGCAACACGCTCCCGCAAAATGCTCCCGGAGCAAGCTCCCTCGTGTATACCAACGATTTCACGCGAAAAAATGTGTTGCTCAACAAACCATTTGCTCCCTGGTTTTGCTCCCTTTGTTGCGCAACATATCTTTCACACGAGGGAGCTTTGCTGCGGGAACATGTTGCGGGAGCGTGTTGCAGGAGCAAGCTCCCTCGTGTGTACCGGCCTTAAAACTTATCGTAGACTTTTGTCCAGGTGGAAAACATGCAGCAAAGCTGTATCGTATCGTAACGGTAATGTATAAGAAAGACATTTGAAATCGTTTGCAGTATCTTTGCCATATCGTAACCGTATCATGTCCCACTCTTGCAAAAACGACTCCCACTTCATAATTAGAATTATTTTTTCATTCAAAATATTTGGTCGTTTCTGATTGGTCAAAATTATTCCACTAAATATCCCTAGTTACATTTTTTCATTTTTGGATAGCCGTGTCAAATAATTACAAATTTCAGTACAATATGAAATTCCCGAGGACGGCTTTGGCGGCAAACTGCCTCCTCGGTTTGCATAATTATTCATATCACGCGTCCGCCTCATCCAATAATCGCTAAAGCTAGCCTGGTTTCCATGTGATCGCTCACGATCGCCGGATAGTTGAGAAATTATGTCAGCGATCGTCAGCGATTATATGGAAACACTTTTCAGCGATCGAAACACATGGAAACAATTGACAGAGATCGTGAGCGATCCTCGCATCAGTAATTTTAGCGATCCGGCGATCGTGAGCGATTATATGGAAACCAGGCATAATGGAGCATTTGGCTTCCATGTTTATTTTTCCATTTCAGACCATGTGATGTCACCTGTTGGGAAAATTATTCTTAAAGAACCATTCCCTAGAGAGTGTCACATGGTCTGAAATGGGGAATTTGCATATGAAGCCGAAAATGTTATAGGAGGCAGCATGGCCGAGTGGTCAGAGCCTTGGTCTCGCAATCCGGCGATCCTAGGTTGGATTCCCGCTCTGGCCACAGAAATTATATTTGTCTGAGTTTCGATTTGGTCAAAATATAATTTCTCTGTCATTGCTTTGTATATAGCCAACTGGTTTGTCTCCAGGCCAGTTGGGATTCTTAACAATGATATATTTGTATACCAACACTGAAAGACCCTGTCAAGGGATGTGTTGCAGACATTATTAAAAAAATAAATTGTCGATCGCATTCGACAATAGCCCTGAGGTGTGATGACGTTTTACCCCCGTCTGTATACCATAATAGTTTTTAAAATTCTATCATATTCAAATTTTGTATTCCCTCGAGAACACAGGAACCATAGTCATAATTAGTGAACAAAAGCTATATGAAAAGGATTCTGGTCTAGAGACGTCGGTAAACTAAGTTTTAATATAATAGCCATGAAGAGAGATTATGTTTTACCCCCGTTTCTACACCACAATTACTTTTTTATCCTTTCACATTTTTACATTTATTAATTCCCTCGAGAATACAGGAGCAACAGTAATAATTAGTGTGAACAAAATCAGTGTGGAAAGGATTCTGGTCTAGAGACGTGGTGTACTGTCGCAATTTGTAATAATCGTCGCAATTTGTAATACCTGTCGCAATTTGTAATAACTTTGTCGCAATTTGTAATAACTGTCGCAATTTGTAATAAACCTGTCGCAATTTGTAATAACAAAAGCTGTCGCAATTTGTAATAACTGCTGTCGCAATTTGTAATACCAAAAAGCTGTCGCAATTTGTAATAACTCTGTCGCAATTTGTAATAATGGCTAGAATGAGTAAGTACAGTATATATAGACCAATATCTCAATATGTTTTTTTCCTGAGAAACCTAGAGTCGTGGTAAAAATTAAATCTGTTATATTCTGAGAAAGATAATTGACAAAAAAGATACATTGATTAATATGGATCTAAGCCTCTATTCAACAATCTAAGTGTCATCAGTACAGTCAAACGTCGATTATCCGGACCACTCCGGACCAAGCAAACAGTCCGGATAGTTGAATTTATAAATATTAATGAGCCAGCAGCTCAAAATTAAAATAAATCTTCTAGCGAAAAACAAAACACTGGTATAAACGGCATATAACAAGCAAATCTATGCAAAACACCGGTAAGATAATCGAAGTTCGACTGTACATTATTATTATTATTATTGCTATTTCAAGCTTTTAGGCTTATTCTTCAGCCTGAAAACCTTTATTATTTTAATTCCATGCTAAGGCTATCTTAGCCTCCATATTTCTCCAAAATCAATCAACTCATCCCATGTCTAATCCGTTTTAGAGATGAAAAATTTGTGAAGCCCTTTTGAAAAACGTCCGGTATCTTTTAGGGGTATTTTTGAAAAATTCCGACGAACATCCACGGAGTCCCCCATCCCCATCCTATTCCAATTGGAGTCGAGATTTTCTATGCCGAGAAGGGAATCGCAATCGCTAAACAAAAATAATAATAATCAAAATAAATAAATAAAACTTAGAAACAATAGATTGTCAAATGCAAGTCAATTTCATCTGGATTTATTACATTCACATCTGTTCTAGTCATCCAGTTTTATAACGTAAAGCAAAATTCCAGGCCTCTTTATATAATCCTAGTTCTATTTTCTCTCTTTCACCCAACCATGACCTAGCCTTAATATTAATACACAGTGTTTTATTAGGCTCATTACACAAAATTGAGAGCCCTATCTTGTCTCAATCTTTCTCGAATATATACATCATTGACTGTTTTTTCTTTGCGTTTGGCGACATGCAAAACTGACATCACGAACGTCCTATTATTAGTTTTTCCAATTATTATTATTATATCCCTTTTTATATCTTGTGACTTTATCAAAATCTCAATGCATTCCTTCCAATATAAACAGCAATTTTCGAGTTATGACATTATTATTACAAATTGCGACAGAGTTATTACAAATTGCGACAGCTTTTTGGTATTACAAATTGCGACAGCAGTTATTACAAATTGCGACAGCTTTTGTTATTACAAATTGCGACAGGTTTATTACAAATTGCGACAGGTATTACAAATTGCGACGATTATTACAAATTGCGACAGTACCCGGGGGTACAGCGTCATCACGCTTCAGGCTTATTTCCGCAAACCTTGGATCACGTCCGCAATCCGCGTTAATGACTTACCACTGCCAATACTATTGATGAGACCACAAATGACCATATGATATTGTCTGACGACCAGCACGTATAAAAAGAGATTCTGAATTAAAAACATACCAGAACAAACATTACATTCAATATGTATTGTACAGAACAATATATAGATCCATGACCTAGGATTTTAGCAGGATAAATCAAAGTTCTGTTCAGGACGTGAAACTAATTTTAAATCTGTATAAAAACTATATTTAATTGATCTCATATTCATTTTTTTTTTAAGTTTATTGATTCTTGCCTTGAAGAATCCGCTTTCGTGTCTCTTATCGGTTTTTGGTTTCGCTACTGTTGCTTTGTTTTGACGTGTATAGTTGATTCGCGCTTCGTTTTGGCTTTTATTTTTTTCTAATTAATTTCTTTACTTTGTAAACATTTGTTATTGTATTATATAATTTTATTTTGCGTTGTGAAATCTTTAGCTTTTCTCTTCGCATTCTGTCTATTGACCATCAAAGACAAACTCGTGAAAAATCTTCATAAGTAAAAAAGTGAGCCCTAAATCCATCGCAGACAATACGTTATAACTAACTAATAACTCCAGTGGTCCTGTGTTTTGAAAACAAGCCTGAGCCGTGTTTGCCTTTGGTTTGCTTTTGTGCAAAATCTCAGTTTAATAGAAAAATAGCAATTAAAAAACGATTTCCTCATGAGTGAGCCCCAAATCAATCGCAGGCATAGTATTAAAACTAACTAATAACTCCAGTGGACTTGTTTTTTTTTATGTTTTTTAAACAAGCACTGTTCGCCTGCAGTGTATTTTTGTGAATCCGATAAGACTTACGTTGTTCTACTTGTGGCATCAAGAAAACCAATAAGTAAAGTTAATACGACCACTATAGATGGTATGCCTGTCGAAAAACAACACATGCATTGAAGTGAATATTATTTCAATTAAGAATGGCTTTAGAAGTTTTTGACTATGCTACTGTTGAAGGATCAGCCCTCGTCTACAGTCGTCGACAGTCGCCAGGGACATCGCCGCCCTTCGCTCGTTGAACTCAGTGTCGTAAAAAAAACATGCTTATTATCAATCAAAAATTAAAAGAATTATCTATGAAAAAAATAAAAATGGGAGAGCACAGGACTCATGTCTCCCCTTGGATCCACCTCTGATCAGCTAGTTTTGAGCCGAGGAGCTACCGACGGGAAATAAGTTCGCTTTTCCTTTTCTTTTAAGCCTAGTTCATATTTGCAACGCAACCTGTTTAACTGTTTAGTGACTTTAGTTCTACCCAAGTAAAAACGTTTTTTCAACAACCATTGAAATACACCAAGAGAGTATGAGATAAGAGAGCTTATCCCGGACCCCATCAGGGGTTCTACTCGTCGTGCTATTTTTAGAAAGTTGTCACCAATCTCCGCACTTTTGTCTTGCGATGTTTTGACGATGCGACCGCGCCTCCTACATCCTGGCCAATCACGTTCCGTTCCCGAAATAACTTCAGTTTAAAAATAGAATGACAAGACGCCCTAATGAGTGTAAAGCCCAATACGGGGGATAAGCTCTCTTATCTCATACTCTCTTTGTGATACTGATGAGTGTAAAGCCCAATACGGGGGATAAGCTCTCTTATCTCATACTCTCTTGGTGGTACTGATGAGTGTAAAGCCCAATACGGGGGATAAGCTCTCTTATCTCATACTCTCTTGGTGGTACTGATGAGTGTAAAGGCCAATACGGGGGATAAGCTCTCATATCTCATACTCTCTTGGTGGTACTGATGAGTGTAAAGCCCAATACGGGGGATAAGCTCTCTTATCTCCTACTCTCTTGGTGGTACTGATGAGTGCAAAGCCCAATACGGGGGATAAGCTCTCTTATCTCATACTCTCTTGGTGTTACTGATGAATGTAAAGCCCAATACAGGGAATAAGCTCTCATATCTCATACTCTCTTGGTGGTACTGATGAGTGTAAAGCCCAATACGGGGGATAAGCTCTCTTATCTCCTACTCTCTTGGTGGTACTGATGAGTGTAAAGCCCAATACGGGGGATAAGCTCTCTTATCTCATACTCTCTTGGATACACTTCAGAGTATTATACTTTATTACACCATATTTCACTTTATTGTCCATAATTTCTTTAATTTATTTTCTTTTTGCTTTCTCTCTATTGCATTTTAATACACCTTAGTACACTTGGGTTATACAGTCGTTTTTGGATGAGCGGGAAACGGTACGGTTATCATACCGCTACGATACGGCAAGAAATTCGAATGTTTTCTTAGAAACTACGGCTACGATACGATACAGTACTGTTTCCCACTGATACGAGAACGACTCTTTTAATTTGAGCACTGATCTGACGTTATCTAAATGGACGAATCCCAGTGGTCTGAATTTAGACTAACGGGCACTGTCCATGTTAGAAGATCTTCCCTTCTCTGAGACGTCGTTTGTTGAGAATCACTATCATGAAGCTACAATCTTGGACAAAAGTTCTTGGTACATCAGGGTAATGCACCCTGCTTTTTAGATCGATTGTAAAAATCACTTTATACGTGTTTAAATAAACTTCCTCCCCCACCCCCCACGGTACAATGTTGTCATCCTCCATGTGTTGACACGTGACAATCATGTTATCATGAAATAAACATTGTTTCGGTGGGGAGGGGAGGAAAAACAAAAGAAAAACTAGCAATTGCACATAAAAAGGCCAAATGTACCAAGAGTTTTGTCCAAGATTGTAAGTTTAATTGCGCATGCGTCTAATTGTTAGTCCTGATCGCGGGGTCGCTAGTGCTGGTACTCACCCCATCCGGCGATAAAATAACATCTGGTATTTCGGACAGCAGGAGATTTATTTGAGTGAAAGAAGTATAAGCCAAGAGCGTCTAGAGTACACCACGTAAAGCAAGCACTGGCTGTAAAGTGCATTAACACTGAAAGGATTTGACAACCAACCTACAAACAAAAACCGTTACACTTATGAACCAAGCGCAGCCAAAAGCACAAGAATAAAAGATAAAACACAGCGATTACATGGAAACAATGATCGCAAAATGTGGAAACAATTGACAGGGATCGCGAGCGATCCTCGTATCAGTAATTTCAGCGATCCGGTGATCGTGAGCGATTATATGGAAACCAGGCTTTAATGCTTCGTTAACTTCCAAAGTTTGCACTAATTAGCGCTAATTATACTAGGGCTTCTCACAGGTAGACTGCAAAGAATATTCCTATTAAATTTCCGCTAACAAATAGTGCTAACTAGCACTAAGGGCCTGTTTATACGAGGCGAGCCAGCACGGCTCATTCTTTGAGAAATAATGAGACGTGTTTATATGAATTTTTCCCAGCCTGCCTTGCCGAGATCTGGTTGAAATTGCCGAAAAAAACGGCAAAGGGGTTGCAAAAATTCCATAAAACACTCCAGCCCGGTTTACCGAGATGAAACATTCACATATACTACTGAAAAAGTCGTCTAGGTCAACCGGGCTGGCTCGCTTACCGGGCCAGCCCGCCTCCATCTAAACATAACGTGAAATATCTCGGCAAAGCGGGCTGGCTCGCCTCATCAACAGGCCCTAAATAGGAATGCAGCGAACTATCACCACAATACACAAAAGTAAAACTATGAAATACAAGGGAATGCAATTGATAGATGAAAAAGAACTATTCCATCTCTATTTCTAAGACTCATTTCAAACTAGAGCATGCTAAACAAGAGATCTGATCGATCTGAAGTTACTCTGCGTTGAATCAATCCTTCGCTGACTTCCAAAATTCGCACTAATTAGGGCAGCGCTTATCCCACAGATATAATATTTGCACTCTTCCCGTGAAATAGTTAACTAACGAATTAGTGCTAGCTGATCAATGGTTTTAGCTTTTTTCAAATTTTTTTGAAGTCAACGAAACATAAAAATTCAACCAAGATCAACTTCAGACTGGTAATCTCTTATTTATCATGATCCGGTTTGGATTGTGCTTTAAAATATAATCGTTAGAAATAATTTTCCAATCTATCAAATACATTCACTTGCATTTCTTTGTTTTACATTTTCGTATACCGCTGTTATTCAAATCAAACACGTTCAAGCTTTGATAGAGTGCACGCACTAAAAGTGTGCAACATAAATACCACTAAATAGTGCTATTTTATTCTAATTCTATTGTTTTCTTTTGTTTAATTAGTGCTATTTACTACTAAATAGTGACAACGGTTACATACATTTAGTGTTTGCACTTCTAAGTCGGTACACTTCTATTTAGTGCTAATTAGTCTAATTAATACTAGTTAGCGGATATTTCATAGGTAGACCGCAAACACTAAATTTGTGCAACAGTTGTCACTATTTAGTAGTAAATAAAACTAATTAAACAAAAGAAAACAATAGAGTGCAAACATTAAAATAGCACTATTTTCTAGTATTTGTTGCACACTTTTACTGCGTGCACTCTCTAGTATTTCACTAGAGTGGTTTGCAAAAACCCGTGAAACAAAGTGTCATAACCAAGGTCTAATAAACTGCAATACACTAAAACACAAAGGCAAATCAAAA
Organism: Diadumene lineata; assembly: GCA_918843875.1. Lineage (NCBI taxonomy): Eukaryota > Metazoa > Cnidaria > Anthozoa > Actiniaria > Diadumenidae > Diadumene > Diadumene lineata. The sequence goes on from OU974069.1 coordinate 1,267,264, forward strand.
GGAAATGTGATCAGTAAAGCGTATTAAAGTGTAGTACGCTAAAGGGTATTTCACGGGTTTTAGCAAACCACTCTAGTAAGTCGCTACATTTCTAGTTGGTGCTAATTAGTATTTGTTAGCGGTATTTCATGATAGTATTTGCACTCTACCACACTCTTTGCACACCTTAGTTTGGTAGACTTCTATTGAAATAAGAAAAAATACTTGAGTAGCAGCGAGAGCAATTGTTAGATGTTTTTTGATTAACATTGATTCTGCTTTGGGCCTGTGGAAAGAAAACAATACGTAAATATACAAAACTATTTGGCAAATAAGTAGCGTCCAGGGGGGGGGGGGGAGGGTGTCTCCCATGGCAACGGGGCTTTACTCATCGCTACCACCGCACGCTTCACTGATTTTCCAATATGGCGGCAGTTGAGACACGGACACTTTCTTGCAATTTTTGCGATTTACTACCCTTTTTTGTAGTTTTTTTATAAAGAATGTCTCGAAAATATCAAAGTACTTGGTGACATTGCCATATGTACAATTGTTTGTTTAGATCATTCTTAAAACGTTGCTAAAAGTAATTTCTTGTTCGGGTATATCGCTGTTAGCCGTCGATCTGACGATACAAATGTTCACGAGCAAATGAACGTAGCTAAGGAAGATGGTAGTTTTGCTCGCTCAAAATAGGAGGTTTTATAGCCAATATATCAATATATTTGAGTGTGAAATTTGGCTGGAGTTGGTTGCTTGGTTCGTCTCATCAATCTGTTGAGGTAACCCAATACGCTCAATGCAAGTGATGGGAAGAAAAGTACCAGGATCAAAACAAACATAACATAATGTAATGGATCGGATAAACAGGTAAGGTACTTGCTTGATTGTTGTATAGAATTCTCTGAGTATCAATCTAAGTTACATCAACGTAATTTCAAGAATAAGTAACTTCATCCTAATAAATAGAATGAATATTCTTTGTTTTGATGTTTACAGCTCAGCGTCTCAATCTGCATTATAAAGCATTTCTTTCAAAATTAAACGTTATTTCTTACTCAAAATCTCTAAATCAAGCTATATTCTTTAACAAATTATGCAATCTTCAATATCCGATTTCCAGGTGTAAAAATATGAAATTCTCTAAGCGAAAAAACAAGGGTTTTCTTTAGAGTTTATTGAAAAAATAATAATAATAATAATAATAATTGTTGCTATCCTGAGCAAATATTGAACTCTGCATCCTCAACAGTTCTTTTTTGTTCTTATAAAATGGACCATACTGTCTGATTCCATTTAGTCTTGTGGTTATTTCAGGTGGCCTGTACCATCTCTTGTATAATTAATTTATTTATCAGAAGTCTTGTAAAATTATTTACTAGAGAATGATACAAATAAAAAGTTGTTGTTGCTGATGTTGACTATTCACGCTAGAACTACTTATTTATTTCAAGTAAACAAAGATAGACAATGGTCTAATTATATTCTTTTTTTGTCATGAATGTATTATTTACAAGTAATTCATACAAAATGAGCCTGATATCTAAATACAGAGCAAGTGATCCTTGTAAATTACAAGATTATTGTATTGCATTGCATTGTATTTGTATCATATTTGACCTTTATGAGAGAGTTCATCAAGAAAATTACAAGCTACTGAAAATAGTTTCCCAAATAAAAATTTTTTGTGTTTTTTTTACAGGCATCATTGTTGGATATGACCACATGGTTCTTGCAGTGTGAGCAGTTGACAATACAGGGTGTTATTTTTAAGACTCCAAGTTGAGCATCACTACGAGATTTGACAGCACTTTTGCCTTTAGCTGGCTTGTGTCCTCGACTAGAAAGGCTTCCATAATGTCTATCACAAACCCTCAATTCTTTAATAATATCTAATCTGTTGTAATAAAAAAGGGCTGCATGCCAGCTCATACACACCAATCATGCTTTCAAATTTTCTAGAACCAGCTTCTCTATTGCAATTCTTACTACAACAGTTGTTTCCACCAAAAATCCTTCCATTCATTAATACCAACCCCAACACAGAATTCAAAGATATGTGCTCACGTAAAGGTTTGCCGGCACAAGAAAGCCAATAATAACTTTTTGATAACTTTCGTTTTAAACTAATTTGCACATGCAAATCAGACACTGTTGCATATGGGGCAAATGTGAATCTGTGCAGGTTGTGTGATGTGTCGACACCTTACACTTGTTTTGAAAAGGTATTAAAAGGGAGAAGTTTGAATAAGTTTCCCATGAAAAATCCAGGGTGGTGAATGTCAACATTTTTAATACATGGGTACCACATAAGTATTCCTTGAATGAGATATAGTAATGCCCAACAAATATTTGAGTCTGTGCTATATGGTGGTGTAGTATCATGTATTACTGCATTACCAAAAATCAGATTGAGCACTAAAAAACTACTCATAAAAAAGGAGTGTGGACAACTAGCAGCAATAATGAGCACCATGACAATTGGTATGTAAATAGGGGTGTGGTAATTAAAAAAGAATTGTGAACAATTGTTTGACAGAATTATCAATATCGCATAAAAATAGCAAAGTGAAAGTAAAGATAACAAAGTGGAAATTATAGTACACTTCTTTCCTTGTACAAAAGCAGACAAAGAAAATCTTTGGTGAGAGTGGTTGTTGAGGAGGACATCATAAACTGGTTCTAAAATGGTTATCACAGTGTTAACAATAAGTTGACATGGAAATAAAGCTCCATCTATAATGTTGATAAATATAATGTACATTTGTGTACTTACTGGAAAGTAGCCATTTTGATAAAAAATATTCCATGGAAATTCAATAAAGATTATGAAAAATAGAAAATAGTGCCACATTCTTGGAAATACATTAGACAAAGCTATTTCTGAAATATTTGAAAACACGCTCTTTTTGAATTAAATAGTGATCACAGCAACTACAGAAAGCATTAATTTCATGCTATTGAGAAAACCTGCAAATTTTCCTTTCATTTTGACAAAATGCTTGTTAAAATTAAATCCATTTTTCTGAACAATCGATCTTTTGGGAAGAAGGCAGTAGCTTCTTGGCAACATGCAAGTAATTGCAATTAAAAAATGACATTGTATCAAATACAAAGATAGATGTACAACATCATAATAGCAAACAGAAAATAATGAGATCACAAAATCAAAATGAGAATTCTGCATAGTAAAAATGAGTGTAATTTACAAAAATTATAATTATCATTTGCATACAATAGAGTCACCCCCTCCCTCCTGGTAGCGTCATTTTATTTTTCATAGTTTTCTAAATGGAGGCTATGTCAATACTAAACCCGCAAATTAAAACGTATATTCATTAAGCTTGGAAATTGGATATCACTTTTTTCCTTGCTTTTTATGCTGACGGTGGTTTATGGCTAACTTTAAATGAGGGCTATGTCTGATAGATACTAACACAAATGAATCTCATATTTATTAAGCTTCGAGATTTGATTTAAAGTGCCTATCACCCCTAGAACAATAAAAAATTGGAGTAATCTTGAAACTGCAGGAAAACGATTTTCGTTGTTAGAATTGAATTTGGAGCAAACGCGAATATTTTATCGATTTTTAAAGTTTGAGGTGACCTCGCCCTTGCCGGGAATGAGGATCTGGGTCGAGTGATGTCATACTGTACCACACGGAACTGTCAAAACTTCGATTGTATATGATAGATGCCAGGTACGGTCACGCTAGCAGTCGAACGACCAGTGTTATTGTTGTCAATTTGTTATTTACGACGTCAAAAACTTCATGAGAATCAAGTTTTTCAGATGATTCAGAGCTAGTATATTTATGGTAATTTATGTTCCTGGTTTAATCAGTTTTCTATTGGACTACGAGGACATCGATGAAGATAACCAAAATGAAGCCAATCTCGAATTCGAAGTGATATCAGAAGCTGTTTGTTTCTATCAAAAAACCGAACTTCTAGCCGATCCTGAAATGGTTGAAAGTTTACAAAGAAAAGAAGCAAAGAGACAACGACTTGCAAATTAATTATAACTTTTGTTATTTAGCTTACACAAACTCCAATTTCTAACTTTAGTAGCGAATTTTATGCATGTGTCGCTTTAATATTGCTGTTGACAACTTTTGAAGATTACTTTTGATTTCTTCCACACTTGATTTCCCCAAAGTTCAGACAAAGAAATAAGCTAGAAAGACCTATATGATTAGATATTTTGCGGATGAGATACAATCAAAAACTCCACCAGAAACACTCAATAAGTTCACGCGCGATTTAATGCCGAGCGTACTTTTGTCAACAAGCAACCTACGACTTAGGAATTTTCATTTGACGACTGATTCTCGTTGAAGATAATAAATCAAATGAAAACAACACAGCATCACAATTAAAGAAAACACATTAAAATACAGTGTGCGAAACTAAAATTTAAAATAAATTAATGTAGTGACAAGTTGAACCGATAAAGTTCGTTGTTATGAGGTTCGCTGATATTCTCTTCATTAGATGTTCTTGTGGACATTTGCAATGTTGAAGCCGCCTGTTGTCCCTTAGTACTTTCTCAAACGGGGATTTTGATGGATTTTGATTTCTGTTTTCATTTGCCAACAATTTCCAACACAATAAGAACCTATCAAATAACTTATGTTGTTTGGATGTCGATTTCAATTTTATATGTAGTGTTGAATGACAAGTATAATGTGATGAGAGATATGTAATCCACTGCGCATGTGCCCAGGTACAGTATGACATCACTCGACCTAGTTTTGCATCTGTCAAAGTAACACAGGAAACCCAAAATACAGCTTTTAAACCTTAAATATCTCGGCGTGCTTTTATCCAAATCACTTATTATTTATATCATTTGAAAGCTCTCGATGTCTACAATTTTACTAAATTGGTCCACTCTGAGGGGTGATAGGCACTTTAACTTGTTTTTCTCGCTTTTTATTTAACGATGGTGGTGTAAGGGCACACATTTTTATTTTTATTTTTATTTTTATTTTTATTTTTATTTTTATTTTTATTTTTATTTTTATTTTTATTTTTATTTTTATTTTTATTTTTATTTTTATTTTTATTTTTATTTTTATTTTTATTTTTATTTTTATTTTTATTTTTATTTTTATTTTTATTTTTATTTTTATTTTTATTTTTATTTTTATTTTTATTTTTATTTTTATTTTTATTTTTATTTTTATTTTTATTTTTATTTTTATTTTTATTTTTATTTTTATTTTTATTTTTATTTTTATTTTTATTTTTATTTTTATTTTTATTTTTATTTTTATTTTTATTTTTATTTTTATTTTTATTTTTATTTTTATTTTTATTTTTATTTTTATTTTTATTTTTATTTTTATTTTTATTTTTATTTTTATTTTTATTTTTATTTTTATTTTTATTTCTATTTCTATTTCTATTTCTATTTCTATTTTTATTTTTATTCTTATTTTTATTTTTATTTTTATTTTCATTTTCATTTTCATTTTCATTTTCATTTTCATTTTCATTTTTATTTTTATTTTTATTTTTATTTTTATTTTTATTTTTATTATTATTTTTTTTTTTTTGCGGTTTTGTCTTGTTTTTTTTTCTGTGGTTACAATGTTAAAATAATGCGGTTTTGTGGTCTAACGGAATTAAGCGGTTTGCGGTTTTTCTTTAGTTTTAGACGATGTTTTCGGTGAAAAAAAAACCATTCAACTATAAAATGTCCTTTTCTTAGAAATAGTTGACCTAGTTGCTTGAATTTCATGTTTATCACTGTCTTACGTCCCCTCTGCAAATGCCGTTATCACCCAAAAACATCCGTGTCGTCGCCTTTTAATTTTTTTTTTTTTTTTTTTTTTTTTTTTTGACAAGATAACTACGTTTCGGTGTTAATCGAATATTTTGTATTTCCTTTTTGTACAAAAAAGATGCTTTAAAACATAAAACTAGACCCTGAATTCAGGGTTTACTCATGCCCAAGAACGGAGGTTCTTAAAAACCGAAAACAAAACAAAACAAGAAACAAAACGACACAAAATATGCAATACGGTTTCTTTGCGACATCTCGAACTTGCCTTTAAGCTCTTATAATACCACAGGCAGCCCAAGCAATCTACTCGCTTCGCTCGCAGCAACTAGAAGGCAGGAAACTATCATCCATACCACCTCTTCTTAAACGGCAAAAAATACTCCAAAATCAACAAGAATTACACAAAAACTACATCAGCATAAAAGCTCAATAAACAAGATTTCAATAAATTGCACTTTACTTCAATTTTTCACGAAAAAATACTGCAAATTTTCGCTTTTTCTTTCAAAATTCGGCAGATTGGACCATAGCGAGTGGACATTATTCGTTGTTTGCCCTTTGTTATGATTCTCTCAATTTCGCAAAGTTCAGCCAAAAAAGAGATCCTTTTAGACTTGAAAAGTGACCAAATAGTCTCCTTTGGGTAAGATACCAAAAGATCCTTTTGAAATATTTGTCTTTTTTCGCTTTTGTTAGTACACATCGCTAAACAATCGTTCTTCAAGTCGAGTGAGCGAACTTCGATATGTATACGTCTACAAGCTCGAAAATTCTCACTTTCGCAATGAATTTCTTGCTACTTTTTTATCTTATTCACTTCTAATAATTCTTCTTAACAATTCCACGAATTGTTTTTTTCTTAAATTAAGTTTTATTTAGCTGTTTTGATGCAAACTTTTGTTGTCGATTTTGGGCTTCCTGTGGTGAAATACACTGGGTTCCTGTTTTAGGTTCAACAGTTTCTTTTCGGCAAAAATCCAAATTCTCTGACTTGTTGTGCATGCTTTTACTCAAAAAACTGTAAAAAATTGAGGGATTTCGCGAGAAAAATCACTTTTTTCACATTGCTGATTTACTCCAATTCCCAAATATGGTGGCACAATCCTTATAAGGGAATACGTGAGGCTTGATAGAAAACGACAACATTCTTAAGAGAAAAGCTTGATATGCGACATGGAAGCATTCGTTTTAATTATTTTTTTAGCTGTTTTGATGCGACATGGAAGCATAAAAAAAAGTGAAAAAAAAAAACCATTGGCCGTTCGGAGACTTGAACCCAACTACGTATATATAGCCTAATGAGTTTGGTTAACAACGTATTTGTCACGATGGCAAAGACGAAGTAACAATGATGCTGAGAGCACAGGTTCGAGTCCTGGCGCAGGCGCATTAGAATTTCTTTGTGAGTTAATATAATTCGGTCAGACCTGATGGAACATGTCTGAACTTGCCAAAATTTCTAACAGAGAAAAACGAGTAATTACATCAGTTATTGCTCACTTATATATACCCTTTTAATATTTCCAGAAAGTATAACATTTCTTTTGTCGTTTCTAAATGTTTGTTTACATAATTATGAATTCAATGCTCAAAGATCCTCATGAATATTCAAAAATGTAGATTTTTGAAGCGGCACGCTTGGTTGAAAAAACTTTGATGAAAGCAAGGGACCATCACGATGAGTCGCCTAAAACTCGAAAATTATGGCAATACAAGGAAAATTAGCTCTATTTTTACTATTCATTATCTCACAGATTACAGTTCTAACTTTCTATCACTTTGATGCCGTGGATAAAGTCGGTGTTGCTGTGAATTATGGCCGACAAAAATGGACGAACTCTTCAAGTTTTTACGAATTCGTTTTCGACAAAAACCAAGCGAAGCAGACTTCAAACAAACCAGGAGTTATATCCTCTATTGGAAAATCGATATCAAATTCGGCTAGTTCGATTTCTGAGTGGATTAGATCTACTTACGAAGAGTATTTTGATTCTGATACGGCTCAAGTTTCATATCTCACTCATGGCGACGTAAAGGACAAAGCTTTTGCACCTCAAATCAGAGAAGACGTTTTCCTACTAATTTTAATCACCTCGCATCCTAAGTCTTCATCTACAAGAACTACAATACGTAAAACTTGGGCAGGAACAGTTAATAGTAAAAAATTCAAGCGAAAACCGGGAAAATCCACGAACGTTGGATCTTCGAAGAGAAACGTATACTGTGCATTTTCTCTTGGATTTTCAAATGAAGTCAATCTGGACCGACACGTCGAAAAAGAGTACTACAAATTCGGTGACATCGTTCGAACAGACGTCAAAGACGAATATAAAAACCTAGTTCATAAAATTTGGGGTGGTTTTAAATGGGCCAGAAGCGTACGTCCAAAATATGTCCTCAAAGCTGATGATGATGTTTACGTAAATATACCCAAGTTTATAGACTGGTTGGAGAATCCTTATCTACCTAAACAACTTTACGCTGGTTTTATACATTACAGAGGGTTCGTCTATCGAGATCGCAACTCAAAATGGTTTGTAAGTCGAGTAGAATATCCCCGATCTCATTTCCCAGACTATTGCGCAGGACCCTTCTATGTATTTAATGGCAACCTGCTAAAAAGGTTGGTTGCACGATCGAAAAAGCACAAGAAATTCCAAGTGGAAGATGCATATTTTGGGATTGTAGCGAGGAATATTGGCTTGAAGCCGTATCATGGGGGAGATGCATTTCTTTTGCAACATTATTTTGCCCCAGCTGAAATAACTAGAATCCCAGATAGCAGATTCAAAGAATTGTGTATGATGGGCCATGGACTACACGAAAGAGAAATCAAATATATCCATGGAAGATATGAAAAAATTCTGCAAAAGGAACAATAATATAAGTTAAATAAAAATTGAAATTTATCGGTACGATGTACAGTTACCAAAGAAATTAAACCTCATTTTCGCCAGAATTTAACAAAAATAATTAAATGTTAATACATTTGACAAAAAGGAAGTCTTGAAAAATGACATTTTGGTAAAATAAACAACGTGAAATAACAGTTTTTAGATATGTATTTTTGAAATTTGTTAAAATATATATTTCAATAAAAGACAGCGTTTTCAGCAGTTATTTGAGATTGTTTGAATATTTGAAAAGAGTGAGTACAGTACAGTCAGGGGGGAGTCCACCCCCTTTCCTTCGTTTTTATAAGCTAACGGTGCACCGGGCACCCCCATTATTTTGCTTTAATGTGTATCATAGCAAAATATCTAAAAATGAAAATGATATAAAATACATAAAAGTTCTTGTTCATCAGTTTTTGTAAGATTTGAAAACATTTTTTATAAAATGACCCGAAGTCAGCTGCTGTTGGGAGCCGTGTGTCGCTTTCGCGCCAAAGTTTTTTGATTCTTTTCTTTTTGATTTTTTGTGACTACACTAGAGTAAAGTAGACTGGAGCAGAATAGAGTAGAGTAGAGCAGAGCAGACTAGATTAAAGCAGAATAGAAGTAAATCTCATGCAAGCGGAATTAAAAATAAATAAAAACAAAATTGAAATAAAAACAATTTAAGAATTAAGGAACTTGCAAGATCGTTTCACACTAATTGGTACACTATGATTCAGTTGTCAAAACTAACAGAGGAACCATTTATGTAAACAGTTCTTTAACTCAAGTGCTAATAAGAGTATATATTAGATAAGTGGGGCGACATTTCATACTAGCACTTCAGAATATAAACGAGAAGATAAACGCACGATTGAGTGAATGAATGAACAAATGACAAAATAAGTCATAATAAGTACACGATTCATTGAGTGAATGAATGCATGAATGAATAAATAAGTAAATGAATGAGCAAACGTTTGAATGGCAGACTAAATGAATAAGAAATTGATTGATTGATTGATTGATTGATTGATTGAATAGATAAATGAGTAAATGAATGAGTGAATGTTTGAATGAATGAATGAATGAATGAATGAATGAATGAGTGAATGAATGAATAGAACCCAATCAAAGGATTATGGAGACGATCTTCTTTATATGTAATATCGTCTGTACCTTTAAAATACCAATTTAGGGAACAGACGAATTGGATGGCCAGCTGTTGTCACAAGGACAACAAAAATTACTAGTAAAAAAGTTCGTCGACAGGCAAGACGTACTGTTCGATATTCTTGAAGTTTTACAAATTTGATAGGGTTACAGCCAAATTCGTTGTATCGCGACCCGCCGTTTTAAAACTTTGTTTTAATTTGGTCGTTTCTGGTCCGTCAATCAATTCCAAGGGCGGAGTTTATTTTAGATTAACCAATGACAAAACATGTTAGAGCAAGCTCCGCCTTATGAAATTGATTGACGGCTCAGAAACGAACGAACGAACGAACCAACCAACGAACGAATGAACGAACGAACGAATGGATGAATGAATGAATGAATGAATGAACGAACGAACGAACCGGAATGAATGAATGAATGAATGAATGAATGAATGAATGAATGAATGAATGAATGAATGAATGAATGAATGAATGAATGAATGAATGAATGAATGAATGAATGAATGAACGAACGAATGAATGAACGACCCTACGAACGGATGAATGAACGAATAAATGAATGAACCAATGAATGAATGAACCAACAAACGAAAGAATGAATGACTTTATGAATGAATGTGCACTGCACAAATTAACGAGCAAACTGCCGAACGACAGCCATGTCATTCCGACTTAGACGTTCACATGGCAGTAACATAAAACTATAAAAACACTTTGCAGCATCTCCAATTACAACAACTAGTTGAAGCTACTTGAACATGGGTGTGTTTAAGGAAGATGGATAAATGTCTTGCATTTTAAGCGACCAGAAATCGACTAAAGTGTTTTATTACAGCAAGGAAATTGCTACAACAGAATTTACCCTCGAGAGCTATTAATCATCTGTTGTCATTTTTACTCGAGATAAAACCACCACGAATCCACGATAATATCAAATTGAAGGAAAAGTGGAAAATGACATATATAAATTAGACAAACTGTTTGACACTCGTTCAACTTACAAATTCACAGTGCTCGCCTTGCTGGCGTTGTCTTGGTATTATTAAATTCTTCTAATTAAATCAAATTTATTATGATTTTTCCTTGTTTTAAATAAACGTTCTACCAGTTTTTATTTAATTTTTTGAAAGTGGTTTTGAGCAGTGTCTGTTTTTTGAGGAAAGAGGTTTTGTCGAGGACATATATTTAGCGAAACTGACTCGCTATTTTGACAAGTTATTGATTGGCTTTCATCATATATTATATTTTTAAATTAAAACAGTTTTCTTGTCATTTAAACATTAAAGCACCCATGTCTTTCCGATTAAAAGAAAAGATTTAAAACGCAGAAAAATCATTTCAAAACTATCTAAAATAATCTAAAATATATACCTTTGGTCAAAATACGATTAAATAATTTGGTTGTCATCTTCAAATAAATATAAAATTATATCAACCCTTTCAATCCGAATAAAATTCTCGTTTGTTTCAGATAAACACACAAAAAATTGTTTTAAAAAATCTAAAGAAATACTGAATTACATTTAAGATCTAATGTCGAAAAGTTGGATTACGAACTGAAAAAGCGATATGTTTGAAATTTTTTCCAAATTGCATGATGACCACGAAAGACAAAAATAAATATACAACTTTTAAGTTTGCTGAAAGCAAGAGACCTTTACAACTGGAAACAAAGATAAATAATGAAGACAAAGCCGTCGTTTTTTTGCAGTACTTTGTTTAAATCAAGTCACTTTAGAGGCTCAGACTTGTCAAAAAATCCAAAATCGAATAAGTAAAGAGATTTTACAATGTTTAAATGCAACTTAAATCGCGAAAATCTCATCTTGTGGACAGCCCAGCAAGATTTATCAGTGTTTAATGCAAAAAGCGTTCATTTTAGTATATAATTATTTAGTCTACAATATCCTATCCAAAATAACTAAAATATTTGGAGTTAGATTTTATAGCAGCTTCATTGCTTATGTTTTGTCTTTGGCGATTGACTAAGCTGGCTATATACGACCAGAGGAAGCTACCACTTAGGATTCTAACTTTAGGAACGTACTTTTTCATCCCATCAAAAAGACTACTAAGTAGTTTTAGGAATCCATGAAAACATCACTTCGAAAAGGTGTGATTAGATCGTTTTTGTCAGAGCGAATTTGAATACGCCGAGATGTTTTTGATAGAATAAATTTTGTTGTTTGGAAATGCGAAACAGAGCTCGCGGCATTCATGGAAAATATCGACAAAATAATTACGATTCAAATTGTACTTTGTTGACAAAGATGTATGATGAAGTTTATGATTTGATGGCTTTAATATTAAATGAAAATGAAACTCACCTGAAAAAGTAAAATGCGACCAGGGAAAGGACGCAAAAGAACAGTGAAATACCACAGCCGACAATGGCTGTAGCGTGAAGTCGATAGACTGGCTTCTCCATTTTACGACTGCAATTTCTGAGCTTAGTTCTCGATCTTCATTTGGATAAAAACCATTAAATAGCGGTGTCTTTTTGATTTTTTTACTTTTCACGCTGATTCTTTGAAGGCTCTCATTATTTAGTAAGTCAAATGAATCGTGTATATTGTTGCCTCGTTTTCAGATATATGTGGTTGGTTAATTTATTTACTACGTCAAAACTACGTACAATTTAAATACACTAAATACGCCTCAATGACAGCATCGATAAGTTCTGAGTATTTGAAAGGATCCTGGATCGATTTGCTTCAACAGATAGCTGGTTTTATCTATTGGAAGGAACTGATGAATGTTGGAAAAACGTTTTTTTTAAGCTGTACTGAAATCCGCCACGCCAGCTGCTTAGGAGAAGAAAGCTGTTGGGCATTTTTCAAAACAGACAATGTTCACAGTGATGTCATCGAACTTAGCCATACAATTGACCACTTAAGTAAAGACGGAATAGCGTTAAGAAATGCCAGTTCTGCCGTTTGTCTGAGTATGTTTTTATTCTATTTGATCATTAATTCCTTCATTCATCGATTCATTGATGCGTTGAGTCATTGACTAGTTGATTCGTTGATTCGTTGAATCCTTGATTCAATAATTCGTTGAGTCATTCACTAGTTGATTCGTTGATTTGTTGAATCGTTGATTCCTTGATTCAATAATTCATTCATTCATTCATTCATTCATTCATTCATTCATTCATTCATTCATTCATTCATTCATTCATTCATTCATTCATTCATTCATTCATTCATTCATTCATTCATTCATTCATTCATTCATTCATTCATTCATTCATTCATTCATTCATTCATTCATTCATTCATTCATTCTTCGTCACCTTATAGACATATCACGTGCGAAATCTTGCAATGTGTTGTTCTGTGTCAATTGTGCATTTTAGAAACTGTTATATTATATATATATGTGTGACATTTGTCATTCACAATAAGCCTTTTGTACCTTCTATGGTCAACAGTACGAGTGTATTTGCCTCATATTTCGAACTTTTAAATTAGTATAGGCTTTGCATTTAGATATATACAGTACTTATACTTTTTCAATTTATTTTAATTCCTTTTTATTCATGTTTGAAGTGTATAGTATTCAGTTTTTATTAAATTATATTCTATCGTAATTACTTTAATAATTATTGTATGTAGTTTTTAGTTTAGGCGCTATAAACTAAAAATGTATATTTTATTTAATTTGAATAATTGTTAATAATATTGATTGTTAAATAAATTTGCGAAACAATGTAGTGTACATTTATGTCTATTTTTTCCTGAATTTGTAATGATATGCAAAACAGAAAACTTTCTTTATTTATTGTCGGCTTGACATAATGAATATCAAAGAACAATTTTCTTGTATATTACAATATATAGATTATAACACAGTTGGTTTTAAGTGTTGAAAATGATTACTTTGTGTTTTGCATCTCATCAGTACTGATATTTGTATATAAATATATGAAGATATACTGCAACGTTTTTGCAATAGAGTATATATGTAAGTAATATATTATGCTTTATAACGTGCAACACTATTGTTTGGTAAAAGTTGCATTTTTTGTACTTTAATGTTCACTTAATATAACATCATTTCTACATCATTCACAATACTCTGAATACTGAGAGTAGTCCAGAGGAAAATCAAACTGAAGTTAGACCGCTCACTTTAACGACTGCACATAATCCAGATTAATTACAACTTACATTAGAGTTACTTACAACTAAGATCACAGCATCCCGACATCTGTTTTCTATGATTTTGGTTATACTACGCGCGCTTTGTTTCAAGAGACGTGTGCTATCACAGTTTGTACGCACGCTTTGACTGGTCGAGAGCCGTTTGCTATGACAGTTTGTACGCACGTTTTGACTGGTCGAGAGCCGTTTGCTATCACAGTTTGTACGAACGCTTTGATTAGTCGAGAGCAGTTTGCTATCACAGTTTGTACGCACGCTTTGACTGGTCGAGAGCAGTTTGCTATCACAGTATAGTCCTGCAAAAGTAAGACCCGCTCAGTCACCATGTTAAATAAACAAAACGAAAAGCAAATTTTGAACATTTTTAAATTTTGTGTTCTGTTTTTATGTGATTAGCACTCTTGTTATTTAATCAATTTAAATAACAGCTTTTGCACATTTTGCTCAATGCGCAAGATTTAATACCCGAGAAATTATAACAATTAAAAAGTACAGACGCAAGAAAAATTGAATTTGTAAGTACCATCTGCATTTGTGAATTTTCTTAGGATAAGCTGAGCTTGGCATATAGCTAGAGAGTTTATTAACCGCTGACCGTTTAGCTGAGTTGGCAGAGCATCGGACTTCTATGTGGGTCTATGTGGGAAGTCAGTCAGTGTCTTAAAATAATTGAGTAGACGTTGATGCCTGTGTTTTCTCATTATCTACTAATGGTAAGATCTTCACGGCCCTCTCGGATAACGACGTAAAACCGGAGGGCCCGTCTCTCTACACTTCATTCACTAATTTGTATTAGAGGGACGTTAAGGAACCCACATCACTGTTTGAAAAGCGGAGTAGTGAGCTCCCGGTGTGTGTGAACTCGTCATACTAATCCACGCTAACTACTGAACCCCTCATGACTGTAAGCCGCGTCGCGGTCAAAAGCTCATTAACTGGGCTCCGTGTATAGCTATAAAAATTGTGCGCTATATATAAATACACACTTAACATTATTTACGCAAATGACTTTAAGATAAAAGAAAGAATCGCTATTATTGTGACGGATTGCACGAAGCCAGGATAGCACTGTCCACTGGATAAATTTTAAAGCAATTCTATGAAGTGGATAAGTTTATCCATGCTTCTGGCCCCTGATCAACTCACAAACGCATTTCAAAATAACTGATTGAAACGACTTGTCTATATTTATTCATTTTTAAATATTTGACCCTTTTTTTATTTGTGCGTTTTTTGTTTTGTTATGGTTATGTTATTTTAGCCATTTTAATCATGTAGTTGTGATTAATTGACTGCATGGCTGGATGGATTGGCCGGATGAAAAGTGAGTTAGGTGAAAGAATGAGTGACAGCTGACTGAATGCCTGGATGTATCAACGAAGGAATGAATTCGAATGGATCAATTTGGGATAGAAATATAAATAGATATTGCACATTATAACGTGTAAGTACTTGTGATCGTCGCTTTCTTTGAAAGTGCTGGAGCGAACAACAGAGTCAAATATTTTTCATTTAATTGTGTATTTGTTGTGGGTATTTTATTTTAACCATTTATGTCATTGGACTGACTGACGCGGGCTAGTCAAACGCGCCATTAATAACTGCGAAAAATAAACACACTATTAGAGCTCTAATGCTGTTCTCGCTTGTAAAATATAAAACGCAAGCATTAGAATTATGATAGATAGACACTATCAAACGCTTCTCTTATAAAAATGCTGTCGCTCGTACCTATAACGTTATTTAGTAATCGTACCTTATTTGATAAATGCCTATTGACTCTTTTTTGGCGATTTTCTACTATTTACAATAATAAATTGGGAAAACATTTGATGGACTATATCAAACTTGCAGACATCCCACAAAACTAAACTTGCAAAAACCACAGGAACCCAGCACGAACGACAACAAAAGTTTGATAGATAATTTATCACAAGTTGTCTCAGAACTTTTACACGGGGGATGCACATAACAAAAAACCTGGACCAGTGATGGGTTTTTAGTATAGTATATATTTTTTATTAGTAGCTGTCATTTTTTGCATGGAGCCGGCGTGCTTTTCAAAAACCTGTACTAGTATAACAATTTATTGCTCTTATTGTGCTTTACAGTTCTTCTAAATGACTTAATTCTTTGTATTTTCGGTGATTATTCTAGTTTTGTGCTCTTGATTCCAATTTTAAGAAAGAAATTCTAGTACTGTATAATAAAGTGGAGATGAGCGGACCTTCTGGCTTTTTTTTTGGGGGGGGGGGGGGGGGGTTCACGTACACCCTGTGCACCCCCTTGGTTACGGCCCTGTGCCTTACAGCTTTGCAGTTGAATTACACATTTGAGACAGCCAAAATTATAGTAGAAATATTAACTGTGAAAACTATACATATATACATTAACATAACGTCACTTGAAAACGTTCATTGAATTATATTTTACAAAGCTAATGCTCATACGTTCAATCTTTCTATTCATATTCAAATAATGTTGTTTTCCTCGGTGTTCCTGTGGAGAGATGTTTGTCAGCGAGCAGATGGTAAAGTTAGTGTCTGGGTTGTTCATTATTTCATAAAACATATCAAGCTTTCCCCTTAAGAATGTTGTCGTTTTCTATCAAGCCTCACGTATTGCCTTATAAGGATTGTACCCACCATATTTGGGCATTGGATTAAATCAGCAATGCGAATAATGCAATTTTTCTCGCAAAATCCCTCAGTTTTTTACAGTTTGTTTAGTGAAAGCATGCACAACAAGCGAGCCATTTTGGTTTTTGGCCGAAAAGAAACTGTTGAACCTAAAACAAAAGTTTGATATGGACCTTGGCTGTGATGGTTTGCCGACTTTCATGTAGACTTTCAATGCCAAGATTTGAGATTGCTTCCTCATATGAGAGTGAAGGGAAGATTATTCGCATTGCACGTTTTTGGCTTCTTTCCAGGTCTTCAGAAAAGAAAAGGAATGAACTGTCGTGGAATACTGCGCACGCGTGCTCGGTTACGAGTCTTATGCAAGTCTTATAAAATAACACAAGTTTGTTTGTTCCTAGTCTTCACGTCTAAGTTGTGTAAGGAAATATAGAACGCTTTTCTTACTTTCCTAAGGACCATAATCACGTTTCATATGAGATTGTTAGAAATATTAGCACAATGATTTTGACGTGAGGGACAACATCTAGTTGTTTGTTCTTCATTATAACTGGTTCAAAGTCAGTTTTGGTCTTTAGAAAGGTGATAAATAGCTCTTTTCATTTTTGTTCGTTTAATTGGAATTAATCAGCCACTTTCTATGTTATAATATTCAACAGCAAGAAGAGTAAAGTCATGAGAATCTCACGCAAACGTAAAGCAATCGAGAACACTTACTTACTAGACGGCAGACCACTGCAGCTATCCAACTCAGAAAAAGATCTAGGGGTCTGGATAACTGACAATCTTACCTGGTCACAACAAGTTACAGAGGTATACACATAAGCCAATAAACTACTTGGCTATGTTAGACGAAATACAAGATCTATAAAATGTACGAACATTAGACGATCGATGTACCTCGCCCTTGTGCGTCCTCATTTCGGGTACGCCACTCAGGTATGGGCACCCCAGACAAAAGGTCTAATCAAGCAAATAGAGAGCGTACAACGCCGTGCAACAAAATACATTCTACGTTTACCTTTATTTCCGCTGTGAACAGTCGTACAAAGAAAGACTAGTGGACCTTAAATTACTACCTATCACCTATTGGCATGAATATCTCGACATGGAATTCTTCTTCAAGATAATAAATGGTCTCATTGACGTAAATCCAGACATTATTCCACAAGTACAGAATAAGCGACCTACAAGATCATCCAGTAAAACAGACTGTTCAAATTTTTTTATACGTAAATGCAATACAACTACATTTCAAAAGGCTAATCTTAACAGATCATCTAGAGTATGGAACACTCTAATCTCTAACACAGAAAACTTTGCTACAAACAATCTTTCATCCTTTCGTAAATCACTGTTTAATTACCACGTTAATGCCTTGTCATCATGTTATGATCCAGATGATCCAAGGACCTGGAAAACTATATGTCCTACTTGTAATGTATCACGCAGCATAACTTCTGTCATTTCATGTTGTTTTTAATCATCGTTCTATAGATATCACTTTTTGTAATTTTTTTTATTTTGTTAAGGTCCCGCAGTAATTGGCCTTGCTGTTGCGGGTTCCTGTCCACCGTATTGATTTGTACTTACTTATTGATTACTTTATATATTTGGGCAAAGCTAATAAAATAAAATAAAAAATAAAATAAAATAATAACTAGATCATTAATAACACTCTGGATTTTGCTGCTGCCATTCGTTTTAATAACTTCTGAAATCTTTGTATCATCGACGTACGTTCAGTCCAGAAATCTAGTCCTGAACAATCTAAGTCGTTGATCATTATCAGGAAAACCTATGCACCGAGATTGGTCCTTTGGGGCACTCCGGCGGGAATATGTCGAAATCCAAATATACAATCTTGGTCAAGCTTCACTCTCTTGCGATCTAAGACGTTTTTTTCAAAATTACTCATACTGTTTGAATAACTCATGATTAAAGATTATGTTTGAAATTTTCCGCGAAAAATGAAAAAACTAGGAGTCAATATAAGTCAGGCATTATTTACATGACCGAATAAGCCTAAAAACTAGTTTGGATGAGCCAGAAACAAAATGGCGTACGAGTTAGAGATTTCTGTATGTTTCAGCCTCCCTGCTCAACTTCAGGGTTTCGAAAGTGAACATGGCGAAATCCGAACACTAGCTTTGAAGTATGCTTTCTTTGTTGGTAAAGGTAACCAGTTTAGGTCGGAATTTTTGGGAAATATCCTGAAGCGAAATTGCTTTTTAAAAAACGCTAGAAGACAAGGAGATCGAACCAAACTTCAGCAACTGTACCTACAATCAATTTTGCAAGCAAAAAAGGATCAACTTGGAGATTTTCGTGGTACATGATAGTACATGATAGCATCATTTAATGATTTTGTAAAATTAATGCTTGAGGGAACCGGTTTCTCGTAAACAAATCCATATCATTTTTTTTGTCATTTTAATACATATGAGACAAAATCTATCGCGATTTTAGCTATCAAAACTATACACCCGAAGGTTGGAAAGATTATTTTGGCATTTATTTAAAATTTCCCTACATTTCCAATTGGAGTTGACGGCCATTTTGAGCAAAATTATTCGTCAAATGAGCTAGTATGCGCGAACTCCATCTTGACTCATAGTAACTGACATTTTTCACACACATCAGTCGACAAAAAACAAGGCTAAAATAGTTTTAATTAAATAAAGATTGATTTGAGTTCCTTTTATTTAGAAAAAAGTCTTGAAGATTATCGATTTGTAATCGATTCAAAACTGACTCAAATTCAAACAAATCTAATATAACCACAGGAAACCTAATCAAAGCATCATAGGAATACCAATCAACAAATCTCTTCAAAATCTGCATCCGCTGTGGTGAACGTCATTTCACTCATCAGCAACAGTGCAGGTCATAGTACAATGCTTTTTCTAACTAATGATTTGCAGGAGGCGCGGTCGCATCGTCAAAACATCTCAAGACAAAAGTGCGGAGATTTCGAAAAATAGCACTACGAGTAGAGTCACTGATGAGGTCCGGAGATAAGCTCTCTTATCTCATACTCTCTTGATACTAGAAATTTATGTGAGTCATCTGATGTATTACCAGTCACAAACTCGTGCAAGATTAATATTGCAGATCCTACTTTACTAGTATTATTTTAAAATGATTTCATGAATCTCTTGTTCTCCGCACAAATTTCAATTTTTACGAGACGCGTTGCCATGGACAGCTTGATGTCCTAACATAACATGAGAGACGATTGACTTTAGTAATTTGCATCAGCGTCTGGGCTAATCAAACTGGTAATGAGATCCAGTTGGATTTAATTTGCCATAGGCTTATTATTGAAAATTCCTACATGTAGCAAAGCTGCACAGGCGTTGAAGCTAAATGGTTTGTCAACATGAGAGTCAAAGATTCACTACAAGAAGTTGGTGACCTCTAGCTGAGAACAGGTAGGTTGCCGGGGGTAAAGGATCGGGAATGCTCGTCGTATCCTTTAGGGGTAAAACTTTTATGGGTTAAATGACACTAACACTCCTGATTTTAATATCTTTGAGAGATGAAAAATTTGTGAAGCCGCGCCCTATTAAAAAACGTCCGGTATCTTTTAGAGGCACTTTTGAAAAATTCCGTCGAGAATCCCCTGAGTTCCCCCCACATCCACCCCCCTCCCTCCTCGTGCCCAACTCCCCTGCTTGCGTTGCTCGAGTGTAGGAAATAAGAGTTTACAGTGAGGACACTCGAACCGTGAACACTAATTTTGTGCTTTTTTTATACTTTTTTTTAACTACTTCTCTTGAGTTAATCGATCTGAAAACGTTTTCTTTTTGATAACTCGGTGTATTTGAGCTTAAGTCTTCTTTTTAGAGGATTTAAATCAGTAGAAAGCTCAGAAAATGAAAAACCAAATGAAGACAAGTGTTCATGGTTCGAGTATCGACCTCACTGTAATAGGAGAGAATATGCTCATGACTGTCCGTTAGCGGTAATTTGACTGGGGTTGCCGTGGCTGATCCGCCAAGGCGCAACTCAACTGTTTCTCTGTTTCTCTCTAACAAATTAAATTGTCTGGAAGATTCTATAAGGTCTGGTAATTCCAAGATGACAAGATTCCCATGGAATTATTCCCCACATGAAAAACGTCACAAAGCCATAAAAAATAATAGCAAAATAATAATGATAATATACAAAAGAATAAATACCATAAACACTAAGGCATCGTTTACACGAAAACGCTACTTAGCCGGCTATTTTCGAAAACGCCTCTCACAGTGGATATTTTCGAAAACGAGGGCTATGCGTTTTCGTGTAAATGCTTTAGCAGGCTATTTTGGAAAACGCTGAAGTGATCACTTTGGTCCAGTCATAATGCGAGAGAGTAAGTCCAATATTTAGTCACCAAGATGCTTACAGACGCTCAAGCTACCGAAAAGGATGCGAAAACGATAAGCGTTTACACGAAAACGGGTATTTTTTTAGCCGGCTAAAAAAAATTGACGGCTTCGTGTAAACGCTACCTAGGTAAAAATTAGAATAAATGTCTTTTTTGAAGGAGATTTGTTGTTCAAATTCATCGATGAAATTTGACTAGTCTCTCATTGAAAATGAATCAGTAAGGGAGTCGCATTATTCTAGATTTGTAAAAGTTAAAAAGGCAAAATATCTTTCAAATCAGCCTTGAAATTAAAATTAATTAATTTTGACAATTTGCAGTTCAGAGATCATATGACATTATTCAGAATTCAGATCCTTCGAAGATTTTAATATTCTTTCTCTCATAATCTGTCAAAATCTAGAATTAATTTTAATAGTTCAATATTGAATTCAAGTTTAAAACAAAAGTAAAATCCTAAGAAAGGAATGGTTTTTTAATCGCTCTCCGATCAAAAGCTCGCAGCTTCTAGTGTTCAATTATTTAAAGAAAAACAGCCAATTCAATTTACATGCGAATCAAAACTTATGAATGTTTTATTTCTTTCATACATAAAGGCAAAAAAAAACGTTTTGTTTAGCTGATCTTATTTTTGTTATTGAACAATTCAAATTCCTCTGTTCATAATTTTTGATAAATAAGTTAAAAAATTGCATTAATGTTTAGGTCTATTTTCATTTTTTTTGCTTTTCTGTTTTTGCTATTATTTTAGATAAGTGTGCTTTCAAAAGTACATTCTCGACTCAATGACAAAGTTCCTTATTTTGTTTGAAATATTTCGGTTGTCTTTATTTTGTTTGTCTTTTATTTTTACTACTTTTTTATAATTCTTATACACATTTTCAATCTGAGAATCAAATCATATCCCATCACAAAGTCCTTTTATTATTCAGTATTTCTGAGCTAAAAAAATCCCAAGAACTTCCTATTTACATCTTTTAAACTTCTTATGTTAAAATTCATATTTGTTTATATAGTTCATGTTCAGTTTTAACTTTATTTTATCCATTCTCAATAAAATCATTAAAACCGACTGTTTGCCAAATTGGAATAAACCAAATGAATTTTTCAAAATGTCCAAAATCGGTTTGTTGACACGTAACTTTCTGTTTTCGTCGTTACGGTAAAAGTCTCTTATACATAAATTGAAAATCATCATTTTGGAAATATTGCAAAAAAATTCTTATCAAAGTGAATTGGTAGGCTCAATATTAAACAATGCCGTTGGATATCTAATGTTTTTTAAATCCATAATTTGTCTGTATTTAGCTTTTCTTGCGTCAGTCAAGCGATAAATCTGAAAAAATTCAGCAAAACATTGCTGTTGTGTGAAGTTTATCTGTCGAAACTTAAATCGGCCTACTTTTGTTCAATTTCTGTCTTTTGTCAAAGTACAATGTAATTTTAATGATCAATATAAGAATTAGAATGAAATTTAATGTCCGCAAAGTCATTTGTGTTTAATTTCTACCACTAGCTGTACTCATTAAAGGACTGATTTTCTTCGAAGCAAGATATGCATAGTGAGGCGTGGCTTCCTCGATGGCCTTCAGGACTTCTTCAGGGTGATTTGGCGGTGCTTTCGCGTTGGTATTCTTTTTAATCCTTGGTGTAAAACCTGAGCTTTTTAGGGCATTTTCGTGCCAGCCTGACCATACATCCCAATCAGGAATGGGTCCTGGCTCCCAGGTCGTCATATGAGGCTCATATGTTATCCTAACAGCGTTACAATAACTCTTCATGATGTCGTCTGGTTGATCGAGAAGATCATCGGCATCAACAACAATTGGACTGTCGTCCAAATTCTCCGTCACAAAATTATATAGTTCGTACATTTGTCGGAATCCCGCTTCGATCGGATCGAAGTAGCTCCATCCAGTAAGCTTTGGGTTCGTGGAGGCTTGGTACAGAGAGGGAATAGCTTTGGTAGGATCGCGTATTAAAAACGTGTGCTTGAAATCCTTGAAATCCTCATCAAGAAACATATCGTAGTTGTTTTCAACACAATACGCCATGTCTTTGGAGAAAATGACGTCTATCCCATCATAGTCCTTGCAAAGCAACGATTTGACATGGCGGTACGTTTCTTTGGGGTTTACAGGTGTAGTTGAATAACGTTCACTCTGTCGTTCTGGACCAAAGTAGTACGCATTACTGTAAGGCTCGTGAAAGACTTTAGTGTTACTTAAAGTCATGATGGCGCGTTCGAATGCAGTTGAAACACATCTCGGGGCTGTCCAAAGTAAGACTTTCATCATGAAACTGTGTTTTGCTTCAATGTGCTATATAAAATTAAACGGCCGATAAGCTCGTATCTAGCTTTAAATGTTCTTACTTGAAGTGGTCCACAGTTTCGAGGTTAATGAAGTTAATAAGTCGTTTTGACAATAATGATTGGCTGTGTTTGAAACTACTTGAAGCCTGGAGTGGGCCGCAGTGAGTGTCGTGTGCTTGATAAGTGAGCTACCAAAATATTGCCTGTGATTTATACCGGTGTAGTGACGAATGAAGCTTATTTTCATATCTTCAAACGACCAACCCACACAATCGCACGTTATTAGGCCAACACTATAACATCTGCTCTGACAAAAACTCATTCTACACTGTTTGTAAACACCAGGAGTCATTTAAAAATGAATATATACATTCACGAAGTTTACAATAAACTATTACATAGATTTGTTACGCAAAGAAACGAAACAATGACATCGGTCAATCACATTTTAAGTGTCAATTAGGCATTCCTAGTGATCAGCTGTAAGTGATAATGCTCAAGCCTACGGTTTAACAGTTAGCAGATAAGTAGGAAGATCGTGGTTATTGAAAAAGATAAGCTTATAAGAATGCAGGCGGTGTTTCAAAATTTCGTTTTCGATCTTCAAGTAATAAGCTTCAATAAACAAATGAAATGATGATTAGGTATTTGACACATACTACATTTTAGCCCTCGTATAATATAAAATTTTCCCGTACATTGTTAAACCCAACTGTGAATGTATTGGATCTTATGCATTATTAAATAGTTCAATTTTACGAAGCGAGATTTGTTTTTATCCGCGCTTCTTCGTCAATTGATTGCTATCCAAGCAAGATTTGACGTCAAACAAAAGTTAAACTATTTTTGAAATTTGACGATCTTTTAATATTGACAGCTGTTTTTCTATTTTAGATTTCTATTTTTTTGCTGTAATTGTCATGGCCCAACCGTTCGATCACTACTCTACAATCAAAACTTAAAATGTAAAAAGAATGTCGCAAAAAGAAAGGTAGATTTTATAAGGATCGTTGTTCTTTTGTCCTTACGAATCTTCGTAATATATTCAATCATAAAACTATTTTTACATTTTTGTACTGAACATGTACGGTTCTTCATACAGGGAAGAAAAAATGCCGAAATCAACATATGCTTTATCGGACTATTTTTCAGCAAAGTACAAAATTCTAGCTAGAAGTAGACCTCTTGTGTGAGGTTTTTGACAACTGATATTTCAAGGTAGTAAGAGAAACTAAACAGAGCAAAAAGTCTACTCTACTGAGATCTATCCACTAAATTAAAACCGTCACATTCACTGTGACATTTTTGAATATTCACTAAACATGTTTATTTATCTGAACATTTTAACAACATTCAACGATCAGAATAGAAAGCAAATTAGAAAACTTGAAAACACTTGAAAACTAAACAAGCAATTTTATAATTAAAGGAAGTCAGTCTGATTTCGTTGTCTTACTGTGAACTCTTGCCATCTGTTTCAAAAACTTCAAATAAAGCTTCCCTGCCAAGATTTGATTGAAGATTTAACAGAGCGTTGGCTGTTACCCGGGAGGCTGCGTGTTCGAATCCTCAAACAGACCATCAATCAGGTGATTAATCAATTATTATTTCTTCTAAGGCAATGCTTTGATAGGAGGCTAAGCTAAGTTATTAATTATTGCAATAAGATTTTAAAGTACGTTCTTTTCTATATTGAGGAATCATTGTCCAAAACTAATGGTCACATTATCGCCAATGAGAAAGAATGGAGCCCAGAACTTTGGCTCGGTGTAGAATCTTCTGACATGACCCATTGCTTCGTGGAGACTTACACCAGCGCTCTTACCTTGGAGGAGACATTCGTAAAACCTCTCCATGAAATTACGTGTAACTTCGTCATTAATTTTCCAGAGTGAAGCAACAACAGCTCGTGCACCAGCTGCAAGGAATGCACGACCGAGTCCAACCATACCTTCAGCTCGGATCTCACCTTGACCACTGTGGCAGCAGCTGAGTACAACAAGTTGGGCTTTAACATCAGCCTCCTTTACCTCTTTCATGGTCAGTAGGTAATCCTGTTCTTCTGGGATACTTTGTCTATTCTGATCGGTTACTGGTGCCAATGCAATTTCGCCAGTTTTGGGACTTCCGTGGGCAGCAATGTGAATAATTGCCACTTTCTTCTTCATCTCTGCCAACACTACATCCTTAGTGGCTTGTTTCCCTGTCAATATTGTAATACTTGGCTTTGGCTGTGCCTGGTTTTCAAGTAGATTCTTGATACAGTTAACCTCGATACCTGCATATCCTAAATCCCCGATATCTTTCTCCTGACCTCTTAGTTTGACTTTTCCAACACTTGGGTTTCCTACAATCAAAGCTCCCTGTTGATTGTGACGATCTACTGGACATTCTTGTAACAGTTGCAACACTGCTATAGATGGTACAAGGCGGATACGTTTGCTCTCAGACAGATACTTTCCAGTGTTAGGATCTTTAAGAGCGGCAAATGGTACTGTATACATCTTGCCATCAGGTACTATGACAATCTCATCGTGCTGTATATCTGACAGGACTGGAGCTATCAAAGTATTGTATAGTTCTTCAAGAGAGTGTAAATTTGGTTCAAGAATGTCGTTGTCTGCATTATCTCGGATTTCCGGTTCTGTTGAGGTATACTCCTGTTGGACTTCAGATGTAATGATGTCATCTAGTGATCTGTTTTCACATGATCTTCCTTCTTTTATCTTCATATCTTCATATGATTTGGCAACAGTGTCTGCAAGGAAACGGCTAAAAGTGTCTTCGTGTTCTTTCGCTCTCGTCTCAAACAATGTATCCAGTGCAAGACCAAGCATTTCTTTGTCAGCCTCTTTGAGAGTCATTGCCTGTTTGGATGATACCCATACAGCGAGACCCTCTTCCAGCGAGCTATAATGCAGCAGAGTGAAGACATCATTCGCCAGAACGTTCTGAACATCGGGATATGTAAGTGGTTTTGAAGATGATTCTTTATCTTGGGACATTCCATATGCAGTCACTAAACAATCGCCTAACACACGAGCTCTTCCACGGTCGGACACTAGCAGGGCATGTTGTATTTGTTGTGTCTCAATCAATACACCCGTGAGAAGCTTATAGGTGTGAATAAATCTGTCAAATATGGACATTTTGTACTTGTCATAACCATCGCGTAGGTTCTTGGACAAGTAGTCATAGTAGTCAAGTGCTTTTGTCAAGTTTTCCTCTGATTTAGCCATGTAGTTATTGCGTTCTTCCTGTTCTTGACATTGTTTGGCAATAGAGCGACATATTTCACCTAGTCTATGGCATGCTTTCCAAAATCTGTCTTTATTATGAATGGATGAAGCAATTTCTGAACATTTCTCCAAGTTACTAATAGCTTTTTCAAATTCCAGATTGGCATAGTGCACCTCTGCCATATTTTGGCACGCCCATGCCTCTACGTCCTTAAAATCAATTTCTTTGGCAATTCCAAGGCTCTTTATTAAGTGTGGCACTGCATCTTGGTATCTTTTCATATGAACATAACAACTTGCGATATTGGAGTGGCTTATTGCTTGATATTTCTTTCTATCTAATTCAATAGAAATCTTTAAGCATTCTGTAAGCATAGAAATGGCACCTTGATAATCACCAGTACAAATGAGAGCCCATCCAATATTGCCACAGCAAGCTGCTTCAATGGATTTGTTCTTAATCTCTTTAGCTAAAAGAAGACCTTGTTTGTAACAATCGATTGCATCTTCATTCTTTTCCAATGTTTGAAGTATGTTTCCAATCTTGTATAGCGCGTTCGCACGAGATTCCTTATTTTCAAGTTTTTCACAAAGTTTCAGGCTCATTTGTTGAAATTGAAGTGCATCATGGTAATTTCCATGCTCCAAGTATGTGGCTGATAGATTTGCATAACATTTTGCTAAACGATCTTCATCTTGTAGTTTCTGGTACATATCAATGGCTTTGTAAAAATATGTTATACTGTTTTCATATTCACAGTGGATAACACTGACATATCCAAGGTTATCGTAGGACTGTGCTAAACACTGAGAGTCTCCAGTGTTAAGTGCAATTTCTAACGCATTATTTGCATATTTCATGGCCTCTTTGCAATTTTCCATGTTATTAAAAGATTTTGCTAACCTAATGCACATATTACACTCCAGTTTCTCATCTCCAGTCTCTTGCGCAATCATTAATCCCTTATGAAAGTAATCTTCCGCTTCGTGATACCTTGCCATATTCAAGGAAAGCTCTCCTAATTGTGCAAGTGTACTTGCTTCTTGTTGTGTACATTTGTTGCGCTGTGCAATGGCCAAAGCTTCATCATAGCATTGCATGGCTTCTTCATGTTGGCCTTGTTGCTGTTTTGATCTTCCCAAATCAATGTACTTTTTCCAATCCATTTCCTTGTCAAGAATCTGTTCTTGTTCACCTTGGTGGCTCATTTTATTGAGTGAATAAGCAGAGTATGAATATCTATGTTGTCAATAAGAAAACAAGTTCCAATCATATAAATAGTTATAATGATGGTTTTAATTGAAAAAATGGGGCACTGTTATGGATCGTTCATTCCACGGATTCCCATCCTGCATCTCCCAAGCATTTGACCTAAAGTGGGGAAAAATACCCTGCAAAAAAAATTGTCCTAACTAATTTTTTTTATCTTCGTGCTTGTTATTTTGGAATTTAATTCGTCGTGATTTGTCACGCAGACCCCCCCCCCCCCCCCTGGACGCCCTTGGTAAAGGCAAGATTCAAAACTCAACCGAAAAGACACCTGGAAAAATACGGTAGTTACTAAAACAAGGAATGAGCTAAAATGAGCTAAAATGATCTAAAATGAGCTAAAATGATCTGGAATGAGCTAAAATGAGTTAAAACAAGCTAAAATTAAAATGAGCTAAAATGAGCTAAAATGACCTTTCAATTTTTGCTCAATATTTTTGACCAAGAATGTATAGACCAAAAAAATGTCATATTACACGTTAATTAGGGAAAGGAAAATAAAAGGCATAGAGGCTTTCCTAGCATGCGAATCAACCACTTCTCATCGCCAGCTAAACCAAACCAAACATCCCTGCCTCTATGCACTACCGCAACTACAGGTAGTACTAACCACGTTTTCATTGGATTTTAAAGCAATAAAACGACATGTACATATCTAAAATACACACAAAAAAATCCGTTAATGTGTGTTTTTTTTTACCTTTCTGTGAAGTTTCAGCCCATTGACATCGTTAGTCTTGCATGTATCGCAACTTGCCGCAAATGCAAACAAATTAACACTGAACACCCATATTTTTTGTACAATTAAATTGAACTTCAATATAGATACATATAACATAATACAAATTTGTTAGGTGATTACTCGGCTGACATTGCTATGTCATGACTTCGTCACGCCACTTACAAAGCGTTACTATTTTGACATGAAAATGTCGCTGACACTAACGTCAGTTATTGTATTGTATAGCATCGCGTAAACTATATCACTACCACAAAACATTATCATGAAATAAAATATTACAAGGTAAAATAGGGGGTTTGATTTGCAGTGTTTTGATGATTGGATAACAGATTTCAGAAAAAAAAAACTTTTTGCCCAGCAACATAGTTTGGATTGATTCGGTTGAGTATCGATTTATTGATTGGATTCCGATAATGGATTTCATCGATTGACCACACCGGGTTTATAGGTAAGTTATTAGAGTGAAATAGGAGTATTCTTTTGAAGCTCATTTTAGATCATTTTAGCTCATTTTAGATCATTTTAGCTCATTTTAGATCATTTTAGGTCATTTTAGGTCATTTTAGGTCATTTTAGATCATTTCTTGTTTTAGTAACTACGGGAAAAAGTACGTTGGCCGGTAGGGACAAAACACTAACATAACATTTCAAACGTGTCTGACAACATTTGTAAATGTTGCAGGCGATTTTGAAATGTTGTCAGACTCATTTTAAATGTTGCATGCATTTTTGAAATGTTGTCAGAGTCATTTTAAATGTTGCAGGCGATTTTGAAATGTTGTCAGACTCATTTTAAATGTAGCAGACGATTTTGAAATGTTGTCAGACTCATTTTAAATGTTGCATGCGTTTTTGAAATGTTGTCAGACTCATTTTAAATGTTGCATGCGTTTTTGAAATGTTGTCAGACACTTGAAATGTCATTTTAGTGTTTTGTCCCTACCGGCCACCGTAAAAAATACTGGAGTATATAAAAAGCAAAATAAATTGGGCGAACAAAAATTATGAGCAATTAAATACTTTGTAAACTTCGAAGGTTACGTTCATCATTTTAAGGACATTTTTCACTCGAGTATCGTTGTTTTGTCTATATAATATTTTGTTTATATTTTTCTCTATCTTCAGCGAAATTGAATAAATTATAAGTCAAAGACGTCAAGAGAAATCGGTCCGTAATAAAAATGTTGTCTATAACCCAAAGCAAACAGTTTCGGTTTTCGCTTCGACTCAATTGGATTTTCGATCCCGACACTTCGAATTCATGTAACACTTTCAAACTCCTTTAGTCGTTCAATTCAATATATCCTTACAAATTTTCGATGTTCAAAGGGGTGGTAAAAAATCATTGTTGCATTGGATAAAAATAGAAAACTTGTTGAAGTAAAAATCAAAACTGAACTTTTTGTATACTTACGACTTTGTTTACATTTCTTGCTGGGTGATTCAAATGCTGTTTCCCTCAATCTTGACTGTAGTTTTATAGATCAATCAGGTTCTAACGACGAATACGAGAAAACTGAGCTGTTTCTTTGTGTTTCACTATGTGTTACTAACGTCAAATAATTTCCCCGACCGTGACGACGACCTATCAAAATAACAAGGGTATGTTTTCAATGCACTCCATCAAAGGTACTTTCCCTCGTCATGTAAATTCGACTAATACATTTTAAAACGGTTCTAACCAGTATCTTTACAGTGTAATTCAGTCATGCTTGATTGTCACCCGAGTTTTAATTAAGCCGTGTAGACCAATTTAATCGTTTTTTACCTTCGTCACCACGAAGCTCATTTTCAGAATACTTTAATTCTTTAGAAAATGTAACCGCTGTACTCAGACAGGCTCAACCCAGAAATGAATGACTTTAAATGAAGGGGGCTTTTCGTTAGGGGATTTTTGTCTTGTTCATCTTATTTAATCTTTTTGTTGTTGTTGTTGTTGTGGCTGTTGTTGTTGTTGTTGTTGTTGTTGTGGCTGTTGTTGTTGTTGTTGTTGTTGTTGCTGTTGTTGTTGTGGCTGTTGTTGTTGTTGTTGTGGCTGTTGTTGTTGTTGTTATGGCTGTTGTTGTTGTTGTTGTGGCTGTTGTTGTTGTTGTGGCTGTTGTTGTTGTTGTTGTGGCTGTTGTTGTTGTTGTTGTGGCTGTTGTTGTTGTTGTGGCTGTTGTTGTTGTGGCTGTTGTTGTTGTTGTGGCTGTTGTTGTTTTGGCTGTTGTTGTTGTTGTGGCTGTTGTTGTTGTTGTTGCGGCTGTTGTTGTTGATGTTGTTGTTGTGGCTGTTGTTGTTGTTGTTAATAATGTTGTTTATTTTTTTGTTGTTGTTGTTGTTGAATAAAAATACATTAAAATTATCATTTTAGAAAAAACTGCTGGAATGTCTGATAGGGATATCCTTATATTGGGATACGGTACTGGTTGCGGTACGACACCAGACTCAAAAGACTCACAATACAATGCTGTTTCCCACTCATACGAAAACGATTCTAATGTATCAGTAAACCAAGAGCGCTTATCCCTCCACGGGCATTGGAATTTTTGAGAAAATCACGTCTAATGACCCTGGGAGGGAGGGGCGGGACCCCCTTTATTTGATATATAGGTTTTTAGGTCTGGGGTATAGTAGAAATTTTGGGGCATTTTGTCTAGGGACAGAGTATGGTTTTTAACTCAGACATTGCATGGAGGAGTTAATGGAGTGGGACATTTCTGTCACTCGCTCACTAACTCACTCACTCACTCGCTCACTAACTTTCCAGTAAACTTCCGATTGTTAAAAGGAAGTTAACTTCTCAAATTATAATGTCTTGAGACGTTCGGCTTCCTTTTCTCTCAAGAAAGAAATATCATTTCGAGCCGGATGGCCTTCTGCATGAATGGCAAGAACCTAATCCCTGCGCCACAATGAACCATGTGATGAAGTTAAATGTTATAGTTCAAGTGTTTGAATTCACAGGTACACGATCAACAAGACGTATTGTTTTCGTTTGGCTGCCAGAACTACATTTGAAAACCGATCGAAAAACAGATATAATCAAGGAGATAATTTGTGCTTATTTTCATGGTTATTTCCAATGGAACTGCGAACACCAAGAAAATTAAATAAAGTGTGCTTTATGAATTTTACGTGGAAGCCCAAGTTGACAATTTAAAATGACCATGATAGGCGAGTAACTTCGTTAAACGAAAACAGTTTATTAACTCATTCACACTAAGATTTTGATGGTTTTCAACCATTCCCAGGAGACAGTTTAAACAAAAGACAAGGCAGCCATGCTAAAATAGATCATAATATTGACGAATAAACGGCTGAGTAATACGAAAACTCAGAATGGAACATTGACGAAAATCAGTCAGCTCGATGTAAGTGGATGCAGAACGTTACTGCTGATATTAGGAATTTTCAGCATCACAAAAATGGCCGACAGCGCATTACCGGGTGTGCAAGGCATGCCTTTAAGGATCATTCCTCTGAAATTTGTTCTCAATATTTAGAGCCTCGTTTCCATGCTTAAGATTTCTGAGCATGCTCAGGCTTGGCTCTTAGTGTGAAATGTCAGTGTCACCATATCTAGGATCATTGTTCAGCTTGGTCAAATTAGTGACCATGCAAAATCTCATGCTTTTATCACAAATTTGAGCAGTTTGGGTCTTTAATTACAGCCGGACTATCAGTAACAATGTCTGAATTACGTGCCCATTGTGCGCTCCATTTTTCTTATTTTATCGCCGGTCCCCCTCGCCATGAGTAAACGCACACTTTATACTGAGAAGAAATGGCTGCGCACATGTTTTCATTCAGTGTCTCGTATCTCGGCTGTTTCTTTACTGTTTCCTCGTCGTCATGTTTTTCGCCTTAATTCATAGTTTTCCTATTTTCATTTTTTTTTCAGTGCTTCTCCTTTTTTCCTCGGTCCTCTGTTGTTTTCTATGGTGTATTTAGTTCTTCGAATATAACTTCTCTCTTCTCCCCGTAATTTATGTGCCAATGAGATTGTCAAGAAGATCGTTAAGGGGCAGAGAGAATATAAGTGGATCTAAAAGTGAGCCCTGAGAACCCCTGCAGCTCTGATGTCTCATTAATTGCACTAATGAGAACGCACCGCCATCTCATACCATTTGTGTTAAAGCGTTCTTAAATTGATACATCGTTTTGGGAATCATCTGTTTTAGGCTCAATTGCCCTTTTGTATTAGAAACTCACTGTTTGTTTACACATATTTCGAAAAAACGTGGTAGGAAATAGGAGAAAGTTCGACCGGAAGGAAACATGCGGAAAAGTCTCTAACTGTCACCGATGGACTTCTTACCAAGTTAGTATCATTGAGTTGCTTTCATTAGTCGTTATTGCTTAATGTTATCAAAACATTCATGATCTCTATCGGTTGCGCAATCGCTTTTCTCTCCGACAAAGTTTTTGAAATAGGTATATGTGGATAGAATCGTCAAATCTAATAGGAATTTCGACAAAATTTGTTCCTTAAGAAACCGTTTATTCTGATGACGTGGTCTTTAGAAACACAACGCGTGTCAATATAGTTCTCACTATACACACTTCTCTCGATGCATTCAGATGGATTTTAGGTCAACTTTCTGTGAATTTGAGATGCTTGCTTTGACAACTTCCGATGTTCACACAATTCTTTGCATTTTGAAGCGACGTCATAACATTGCATAAGGCCCAATCGCTCTTCGTTATTTCACAATAATTAATATGATTCTACTTTATATATCATTAAAAAGACATGTGCTCTCCCATTTCCTCAGATGAAGATGGAAAATACTTAAAGCAAAACAGCTGAAAAGCCAATTGAACAATTATGGATATAAAACAATCTTGCTGTCAATGACATTTTAAACAATCATGGATATAAAACAATCTTGCTGTCAATGACATTTTAAACAAGTGATTACCAGTTTTTCTATTGGAGTAAATCGTTTAATAACTAGAAAAAAAAGGTAAGTTTGCCGCTGAGGAGTTAGCTAATGATATAAACCTGAAGATCAATTCCATCCTTACCACGCAAACAACACTGACACAAGCTCTTCGGCTACATCACGAAGGCACGGTCGACAACATTTATTTTCTGCTTTGAAAATATTTCTTGTCTTTTTTAGATGACACACCATCATTGGAACCCTCATTTGTAAACGAGTACTTTCTTGCTTACTCAAGTTTAGTCTTTGTTTTTGTTGCATTTTTGCTTGTTCAGTTGTTTATTTATTTTTATGTTTATTTGTTTATTTTGTCATGTTGTGCACTTTGCTTATTCTGTTTGAATGGACTACTTGCCTCATCTCCTCTAAATCGTCAAGTGTCGTAAAAATGAGATCCAGATTTGAAAAGAGCATGCTATAATTAGGGCCTGTTTACATGGAGATAGGGTCACCCTCCTAGTAGGGTCACCCTCCTACAAGGGACAAAACATAGCCCTCCTTTACATGCAAAGAGTAACAGCTAAGATCAAGAGATAATGCCGTTAATCAGTGGAGCGGAAACTTGCACGCGGCCGCTTCAAAATTGATTCTGGTGAATTTGCTCTTTGTTTTATTCTTCTCAATGTAATTTGGTAGCAGTTAGACAGCTTAAATGCTCAATTATGAGCTACGATTATCAAGAGAAGCTAAATTTCTTGTTAAAGCTCTCATTTGGATGGCTTTTGTTGAGCCCTTGAATATTTTATAATTCGAATGCGATATCTTAATAATTTGAGCGTGCTTGAGTCATAAAACGGTTATATTTTTTACTTCTATAAAATACTGAAGTAGATTTTATTCTTAATGTACAATTTTTTAGTTGAAATCTTCTAAAATGGCCTAATATCTTTCGATTTTGACTTGCGAAACATAGCCCTACCACTAGGGTCACCCTACCTTGAGGGTTTACATGGCTTATGTAAACAAAAAGCTGGCTCGCCTAGTAGGGTCACCCTACCTAGCTGATAGGGTAACCCTACCCCTAGGGTCACCCTACCTTACATGTAAACACAACCACGTTAAACAATAGAAGAGGGTCACCCTTCTGGTAGGGTGACCCTACTAGGAGGGTTACCCTATCTCCATGTAAACAGGCCCTTAGTAAAAAGACAAAGTTTCAACTCATCATATACACAAGAAAACAGAAATAGCAGTGTTTTTAATATTCCATTTCGTTCAAGAAAACTCGCTGGGTGGTACTCTTTACCCCCAAACGAACGAATTTTAAGAAATTTCATGACTTTTAATTTATTATCATTTTTGTTGTGTTGTGTATTAGAAGCTGAAATTGTGTAGTGTTACCAAGTTGGATATGCAGCTCTTTTCATTTCTGGACTTCATGTTAACTGAACTGCTTGATCTGGTCCTGTGACCTCTTAGTGCAAGTAGACCATTGTCTCATTTCCAGGTCAACAATGAACAAGTCCTCTTCCACAAGCGAACTGCGAACCGGCTCCTATAACCATAGTCCAATGCTGTCGTACATATTTCTACCAGTCCCATCATACGTCACGTCGTTATTGACCTCACTGGCCTCAATTATGATCATCATTGGTATCCCTGGCAACCTTGTAGTCTTTATTTACAAATACAAAGAAATGAAGAGAAAAAACAACCAGTTTCAAATAGCAATGCGCAGGTCAGTTCATTCGTTTTTGGTGGTGAATCTATCTTTGTGCGACATCCTAACTGCTTGTGTGTCGCTCTCGCTTTATATAATAAGCATCAATAGTGATGTTTTTCTACAAACTTGGTCATGCAAAATCATAAGGTACCTCAACAGTTTTCTAGCAATAGTCAATATCAATATTATCCTGCTTATTTCGTTAGATCAGTACTGGATTGTTTTTCGCGTAAAGAAGTGGATCTCCTTGGCGTATATTAGGAAAATTGTCTATTTATGTTGGCTGGAATCCATCTTAATATCCCTGACATCATTATTCGTAAGCGACCCTGTAGAAATCATCTTGAATGACAACAAATACACCGTCGTTTGCAGAATGAACTACGCTAGCACTAACACCAAGATTATCATCATTGTCTGGACGCTTTTCCAGTATTTGATTCCTTTAACTGTGGTTGGCTACACATCTGTAAGTGTCTGGCTTCACGTCAGAAAGAATATGCGACAAGGACACCTTTCTACTATCTTTAAGAATCAATTGCAAACTGCAAACTTCTTCACGAATATTTCATTGGGTTTAATTCTCCCTTATGTATTAATATTGGTACTTGGCGTCTTTCACATATTTCAGCTGGTAACGTCTTTTCAAAATACTTTCATTCTCGGGAATGTTTCGGCGCTGTTGGCGTTTTCAAACTGCATTGTGAATCCTATTATTTACTATGTTGGATCAAAGAACTTGAGAAGGGCATTGAAACATGCATTTGGATTAAGGTGTTTCCAAGTAGTCCCAGTATGACAACTGTACCAAACATTTTTAAACCGCCATCAGTACATAAACTCAAAAAATCTGACATTTAGACTTTATATTAGCTAAAGATTGAAAAGTTGGGTTGATGCCATCAGTACGTCAAATTATGTTTCCATAACAACGATGAACAAAAAAAAAACGATAATTAGTCTTTCTAAAATATCATATAAATATATATCATATAAATATACATAGTGCTTGTGTAATATTACACATATTTGAGAAAATTGTAAAGAAAATAAATCTGTTTGATTAAATTTGTTTATATTTTTGTCAAGAAAAAAGGACACATTAAACTATTTCAGCTATTTATTAAAAGTCGTGTGGTGTACTTACTGACGTTTCGGGTGTTAGTCCTTCGTTGCAGTATACTAGAGGTTGAATATAAGTGTATTTTCTGGATCACAATCAGGATCAGTATTGGAGTAAAGGTCAATTTTCACTAATGAAATTAGCGTAGACGCAAGCTGTAAAGGAAACAGAATGGAAGGTTTTCTTTTGCTTGCGTCGTCCGTGCCTTCTCCGCTCAGTTCGCTAATTTTCACACGCTTGAAAGTGTCTTTGAGGGTCCTAATGCGGGTACTGATATCTCAGTTAACTGCTAATTTTTTGACCAAATCTCAGTTAAATACTAATTTTAAAAATCAAAATATTTTACCTTAATTGGGCAGAAAATGCAAAAATTCGTGAAATGTTTATGTAAATCTCAGTTAACTACAAATTTTAATTTCTCAGTTAACTGCTAACTTTTGGGTTAAATCTCAGTTAACTACCAATATTTTGGCCGAATGTCAGTTAACTATTAATCCCATTACCTCTACAACTCCGTTAGCTTCACTAGTTAAAATCGGCATTTTAATTAAAATTACCTGAGCAGTGACTGCATTATCAAATATTTATTGCTTTAGAGTGCAAACACTAAATGTGTGCCACAGTCGTCACTTTTTAGTAGTAAATAGCACTAATTAAACAAGAAGAAAACAGCAGAATTAGCTGCTAACATAGCAGTATTTAGTGGTTTTTATGTTGCCCACTTTTAGTGTTTGCACTCTATGAGTAAACTAGACCCTGAATTCAGGGTTTACTCGTGCCCAAGAACGGAGGTTTCTTAAAAAACTGAAGAAAAAAAAAATAAACAAAAAACAAGACAAAACAAAACAAAGTTTATTTTTATTTTTTCGGTAATCATGTTAACCTACTGCCTGGATGTAATTCTTATCCCTTATTCCATTCCCGGTTTTAGGAATTTCTTTGAATATAGCCCATAAAAATAAGGCCAATATATCCCATATGTCCAGTTACTGACAAACACATATCAAACTGTACATTTGGAAACATCGCATATACATGGACTCCATAATTCATATTTAAACATTTTAAACATAAGAATGAAAACAAAAAAAATCAACAACTTGACAGTGAAAATGACATAACAAGGGTAACAATAACAAAAAAATGTAATTCACTCAAAAACTGAGTTTTTGTTTTACAACAATATGGATTTTATTTTTACAAACATTTTGCAAGGTATTTTAATAGATTAAATTTTCTTACATTCAACACTACCGAATATACTAATAACAGTAAAAAAGAGTTACCTTATATATACAGTCACGAATCAAAAACATGCAATTATCTCTAGCAGATGTCTTATACACTTTTTGCTTATTAAACTTTGTCAGTTCGAGCACACTGTCGCTCTCTTCGTTAATTCCGTTAATTTGATGCTAAGACAGGAGTCTGTGGCGACCATGTTGGTCTCTTCGTTTTTCACTGCCAGGGCAGTTTCCTCACGAATGGAAGGAGTAGCGACCACATTATTGCTGGTCTCTTCGTCTTTAGCTCCTAAAAGACCTCCCTTACATTCGGAAGGGGTATTATCATGGTTTGATTTACCTTCGAAGATAATCATCGCCCGCAAAAACAACTTGAACAAGCTAGCCAGATCGATGAAAAATCCCTCGTGGTTGATTTACTAGCTACCAATCTTCTTCCCTCTTCTTCTGACAGAAAAGGAACGCCTAGTCACAACTGATTCTCGCTTCGTAATTAACTAGCTTCGCACCGTCAAACGACGAGTAACATAGAAAACAAACGTCGTGTAAACAAAACAAATCTCTTATTTTTGAACAAGTTACTGCAGTTTATACTATTTTGCAGTTTGTTTTGTCGACATTTCGAATAATCCATGACATTGCGCATGTGCAAGTGTAAAAAATAAACAAATTCAACAGGAGTATTTTTGCGAACGACAGCACAAAAAGAACAATAGAGTCTAACTATCGTAATTTCTTGTATAAAGAACAAAACTGATTTGGTATTAGACGTTTTTTTATTTTTTATTTATTGGGGTTAGAAATTATAATATTCCCACACGTTTTGCTGAAAAAAATTGTAGAGGTATAAATGCTGAGTTCTCACCATATGTTTCAGGTTAAATTAGTAGCCAAACGTCCACAGTCGTAAATTTAGTTGTAGAAGGGGAGGGAAGGGTAATGTTGGACAATGACCTAGATGTTCAGGCTTGTCTGAACTTGCAGAGACTTTCGACTTGGAATCAAAAAAAAAACTCAACTCATTTTAACACTCGTGCCCCCGGCCTAAGGGCCTGGGCACGAGTAATGAGTGTATACATCCATTTAAAAAAAACATTGTCGGTGAGAATGACGTATTCCGGATGTTCATTACACGACTGTAAAGGTCTATGGGTTATGTTTTTTTAATGAATCGATTCAGAAGATACACGTATACCATGTTATCGACCATCAAAGATCTTCAAATTAAGAGGAAGTGACGCTGATTTGAATAAAACTAATGCTTATTTCTTTCATTACTTACATTACTTTAACCGCGGCACTTTTGAAAAGCAGATTTTTGTTTTCCTTGGATTTAGTTATTTTAATGTTCGTACTAGATATTAATATATAATATTTTCATATTTTTAATTTAGTATTATTGTAATTAGTTACTGAAAAGTTTACCGTGTATAACTAAAGGTCTCTATCTATCTATCTATCTATCCCACAGTACCTTTCGGTCACGAAATCGACATCCGGTATGTATATATATAATAAAAGGAAAATGCTGGTTATGCTCTTTCTCGTTTTATTAAACGAAGCGTTCTTCATGTGGTGAGTTTAACGTAACAATAAGTAATTAACGCTAATTGCGGGGAAACGGGAGGTCCTGGGTAATACAATATATTCGTGAGAATGTACAAAAAAAGGGGGGACCCAAGATTTAACCCATCCTCATATTTAGACCTAAAGGTTGGAATGTGTTCAGAGTGCGAATTCAAAATGTTTCTCTATTTTTCAGAATGTTTTTCTTTCGGTCGTCATCTAACTCTTCGTTTTTTAATTTGTCTATCACTGTGATCTTTTAAATATCGTTTTCGCAGTTATGATCCATGTTGTCAATAAGCTCACAGGATTTGATCTTGTTTTCGATGTTCTAAATGTAATGTAATGTAGGCGCTTTTATAGCGCATTTCAAATTTCTCAATGCGCTTTACAATATTTTCTATTATTTATAGTATGTAATCCGGTTTTACAAGCATGAGTTTAGATTAGTAGTTAGTATGTATTAGTGTATGTCTATCACCGAGGATGGTCGTTACCTGCGTCCTCAGTCGTTCTTTTACGTCCCCCCGTTAATGTGTAGTGCGGCGAGACGGGACCTCCAGTTTATCGTCCTTATTCGAGAAGACGCGAACCCTTACAACTATAAATCGAAGAACAGTCTCCTCAATTATTTAAAAAACCTGAGTGATGGTCCGGCTGAGGGTTTGAACCCGCAGCCTCCCGGTTAACAGCCAACGCTCTCCCAACTGAGCTAATCTGTTAAACCGTGGTTATTCAGACGGATGTTAAGGTCTGTTTGGCTTTTTCCTACATACTGCGTTTTGCATTTAGTACATTCAATTGCATAAATAACGAATGAAGATTTGCAGTCTAATTTGTGAAGTATTCTGAAAGTTCTCGCTGTTGCATTACTTTTGAAGGAGCATCTTGATTTGTTACAAGGGTTTAGTCCCTTCCTTTCTGGTGGACGCTCTCGATGTGTTTTGAGCTTTGCGCTCACTAATAGATCTTTTAGACTTTTTGGTCTTCGATATGCAATTAAAGGTCTTTTATTAAATATCTTTTGCAATCTTCTTTACGATTGTAGAAGATCCTACCTCTTGTTGACTAGCTTTGCTATATTGCCGCTATGTGGATTGTAGGTGGTCACAAAAACTAATCTGTTGGCCTTAGTTGTAGTGTCTGAATTATTGCGGGACTTTTCCTTCAAGCGCATCCCTATATATATATATTGAAAGTGGCATATATGAATGAATGATTAATCAAAGCCTCACACAGTCTTGATTTATAACATTTTATTGACCTGCAAACGGATCCAACTACCTAAGGAATCCCGACCACACTTTCTAATCTTCGACTTGCCTCACCTCCAGAAACATTTCCAGCAATGTGATAACTTTATTTCCGCAAAATTACATTTTCGATCAATTCTGCATCATATGGCGTCATTTTACTACTGAGTACCGGCAGCATTCTTTACGGAATATCTTTCTTAATCAAATTCTTAATCCATTTGGAGATTAACAGAAAAATTTGTGCTAATTGCGCAACAAAATAGCAAGCAAAGCATTCTGGTAGTTGCAGTATATGACGTCAAAATGCAAATCGGCAATTGGTGTAATAGTAGGTCTACACAGTTTTCATTTTGTCTGATCAGCGCAACCAGGACAGTTGAAACTAAATCGTCGTTGCTAAACATTCTGGAAGGAAATGTCTATGTTACTTTTATTTGGAGTTGTGCATCTCTCATAATCCTAATGAATTTAATTGTCTTATGTCATGCCGGCAGATGACAATCTGGCGATTTGCATTTTGTCATTCTACTACCATTACCAGCATTCTTTGCGAATTCTCTTTCATATTCAAATTTTTAATCCCTTTGGAGATTAATAGAACAATCTTCACTAATTACGCTACAAACGAAAAGTCAGCAAAGAATCTCGGTGATGGGTAGTGCTCCAAGTCATCCTTCAGATCGCCCACTGTCCTGTATTGAAATATGACGGGACGTTTCGTTTATGAGATGTTCAACCAGCAAATTCAATCGGAAATTTGACCTTTATACTTCAGAGACAGCTTATTTTTCAATACACTGCCTCGAAATATGGTCGACGGCATCGATATGTAATGGAGCGAGGTCGCGAAACGAGGACAGACAGTCGTCGCACATGCATCGACAGTGACATGATCCTTATATTGTAGTTTAACTTCATATATAGAGTGGTTTCCAGGACTTTTGGACCATTAAGGCTGATTCACACGTCTAACACGATTAAAACTAGTCGTAGGGCATTTTAAAACACGTTATAGAGCGTGTGTGACGTGAAGTTACGACTAGTTGAATACTACAAATCGCACCGCGTAAATCGGGCCTTAGTTGAATAATTGCTCAAAATTCGTTAGCACATGCTGTTTGTGTGTAGGGTATGGCGGTAATCCACTTCTCCATTGCACTTTTTTTGCGAAGAGAACATAGCGTATTTCCCCCAGAAAATTTTATTTTTGTTTTTACAGCTATGTCGCAAGCTTTCCACACAAGTAGAGTTCTAATCTATGCCTGCAAAGCACCATGGGGTGATTTGTAAATACTACAATTATAGAAGATTGCTCTGTTCTTGATTACGCTTTAAAAGCCTTATAAATTGCATTACTACACCATTTTAAACTTTAATATACTTTGGTCGCAGCGACAATTTCCTCCCGTGTGTACTAAGATTTTTTGGCGAGAATTGTTGTCACTTGCCGCATGAAATTCAACCGGTTGGGATTGCGGAACCAGTGCACACTGAGGCGACCTGTCGCGGGGACAAGTCACTGCGACTTGTCGCCTAGTGTGTACCGACTTGCCCCCGCGACAAGTTGCTTCAGTGTGCACTGGTTTTCATGCGGCAGGTTGCTGCGAAAAAAGTCTGTCGCGGCGACAACAATTTTCTCCAAAACTACTTAGTACACACAGGGGGAAATTGTCGATGCGATCTGTTGCGGGGACAAGTCGCAGTGACTTGTCGCCTCAGTGTGCACTGGTTCCGCAACCTTAAAATGAGTGAATTTTGATTTTTAAAGTTAAGATTGGTCAATATTGTTACAATCATAAAGGAAGTGCTACAATGGATTCATCGAAAGATAGTCAACGCCCCAAACAATTGAACTGGACTTTCCGAGAGTTTCTCCATGTGCTATTTATGCGGTCACTCTCGCTTGTTTAGAAAAAAAATGCGGCAACACAAACAGCATATGCTTATAGGCGATTTGCATTATAGCGTCATCTACTACAACCACCAGAATACTTTGCTTACTTTCTTTTGTATCGCAATTAGCACTAATTGTTCTGTTTATCTCCAAAGTGATCAACAATTTGAATATGAAAGATAATTCTCTAATGGGCTGTTTATATGAGGTTAAGCGGGCTGTTTTCTTTTGTATTCAAGCTATCAGAGCGTAAAAAAAAAAAATAATAAAAATAAATAAATAAAAAAACAGCCGCTTAACCGGGCTTGCTCGCCTCATATAAACAGGCCTTTTTTCAGTTTATAAAAATCCAAAGTACAGTCGTGTTGATTCATGAATCAAATACTTATATGTTATGAATGCTGGTAGTCGTAGTAAAATGACACCATAATGCAGAACGCCTTTTATTAAAATGAAGTATAGATGACATTAACAAATAACCTTGATTACTGTCGAAGATGTACACATATTTCAAAAACGTTGTCAAAAAGAGAGCCGGTAGCACAATCGAAAGGAATCATGGACCTTTTTCCAACATAGAGAAATAAGCAGCAATAATACATGACCAAGAATCTCTTGAGGAATAAACAACAAAGCTGTTGCCGCCATGTTGGATGAACAAACAAGAGAAACTAATGAGGAATGCTTTGTCATCGTCATCCAAAATGGCGCCCATGACGTAACGTGCAATAAAAAGCAAATCAATGAATAAAAGCAAATCAACAATGCTGACTTGATAAAAGGTCCATCGGTGACAAATGGTTATGGTTTGAACATTATATGAATTGCAGCCATACAATTTAGTATTTATGAATAATGAATGAGTGATTTTCAAAGCAAATCAATACCCGAGTTCTATAACTGACACAAATGTATCCTAATTTACATAAAATTAAAACTCTATTTTCTCGCGGTAAAATTAAAACGTTCTTGAGTTTTTTGATGGGAAAATATAAACTTACGTTTGGAGTTTAAGAAGCAATTTATAAAATGAGACTTGTGTGTTTTATCGGCGCTATAGATACAGATGTACGCGGCTTCGCCTTGTATCTATATCTGCCGATATAACACTCATTCTCATTTCATAAATACTACATAAAAGAATTAGAAACTTTTGTCCACAATTCCTTTCGATCTTGTTTTTTTTTAATAGATATCAGTATAGGTTTGATTATATGTTTACATCACACCTCAGTCAGGTAAGTCTCTACGGTATATATTCAGCAAATACAAAATTTGGTAAAATCGAGCATGTCAGGAAACTGAAAACTAACCAAATGTATTTTCTATCGGTACATAAAAGACTGTTTAATTACTTTCAGAGAGGGCGGTCTAGATAATCCTTCTGGGATTATCTTATTGTTTTACAGGGTATTTAAGGAGCATAACAAGGTATTTGATTCCTCTCTCTCTCGCAATCCTACAGCAAGGCCAATTTCGTTCTAGATGACCCGCCCACCCACCCGATCACATAGGTATGCTTTTGTATTGACTTGATTTATTGTGTTTCTTTAGGCCGTTCAGACTTTGCTGCAAACAGCGCCGACAAATGCCACCGTTGTGGGAAATTCGGCCACTGGGCCAGGACATGCAGAGTTGGCTTGCCATACCAGGGTAGCAACAGGAGCGGCCTCTATTATTCGTGTGGACCCTTCAATTCTAGAACTGCACAGGGAGGCTTTTGTGACGGAACAACCAAGTAGGGAGAATGATCTACTAGAAAACTTTGTTGAGGTAACAGAATCACACGATTATTACGAACTCGAAGATTTATCACCAAAACATCCACATGTAAAAGGAAATCTCAAAAGGAACATTGAATTTTGGCGGGAAATTGGGGCTTCTCAGTACATCCTTTCCGTTATAGAAGACGGTTATAGTCTCGTATTTGATTCAATTCCATCGCAGGCATGTTTTAAGAACAACAATTCAGCTTTAAAGCATTCGGAGTTTGTAGAAAAAGCCATCCTAGAATTACTAGAATCTGATCGTATTATTGAATGTTCCGAGGTGCCATTTGTTGTTAATCCTTTATCAGTTTCTACACAATCTTGTGGAAAGAAAAGGTTAATTCTAGACTTAAGACATGTGAACAAATGTTTAACAAAACAGAGAGTCAAGTATGAAGACTACAAAACAGCCTTAAATTATTTTCACACGGGCGCTTGTATGGCTTCATTTGATCTTAAGAGTGGATATCACCACATAGACATTCATACGGAGTACCAGTGTTTTCTTGGGTTCGCCTGGAAATTTGACAACAGTATTAATTATCGTTACTTTATGTTTTGTGTTCTCCCTTTTGGCTTGTCATCAGCCCCGTACATATTCACTAAAACTCTTAAACCATTAGAGAAATACTGGAGGTTACAAGGGGTTAATATTGCATTATTCTTAGATGACGGAATGATTCTAGACTACGATAAAAACGTTTGTGAACGTGTTTGCCAAAGGATCCAATCAGATTTGAACAATGCAGGGTTTATTGTGAATAATGAGAAATGTATCTGGGAACCGTGTCAACTATTAGAATG
This sequence comes from Diadumene lineata, assembly GCA_918843875.1. NCBI lineage: Eukaryota > Metazoa > Cnidaria > Anthozoa > Actiniaria > Diadumenidae > Diadumene > Diadumene lineata. Next base: position 1,312,082 of record OU974069.1, read on the forward strand.
GTTGGGACTAGTATGGAACAGTTCAATAGGGACTATAGCCATAACAGAAAGGAGAGTCCAAAGCATTAAAGAGGGTATTCAAAATTTTTACAATAACGGAATGTCAACTTGCGCTCGAGAATTGGCTTCGTTTGTGGGTAAGATTATTTCTGCTGGCGCAGTTTATGGAAAGTTATCTCGTATCATGACGAGATATTGTTCGATAAATGTAGCTGCTGCGCAAGATTGGGATTCCAAATTCCAACTGGATGTATTCTGCCAGAGAGAGTTAAAATTTTGGGAAGTTAACGCGGAAGGCAAGAACTATCGTAACGTTTCCCACGAGGAATGTTACAAGTCTAATTTTATCATTTACTCTGACGCTAGCAGCACAGGCTGTGGAGCCCATTTTGATTTAAACGGGGAACAAATCTGTCATCAATTGTGGGACGATAAAGAGCGGATGAGAAGTTCCACCTGGAGAGAATTATCCACCATCGAATTTGCTCTACGATCGTTTTTGCCTTTAATCGAAGGAAGTTACCTGAAATGGTTTTCCGACAGCCAAACCGCGTGCAGAATTGTTGAAGTTGGCAGTATGAAGACCGATTTGCATGTTATTGCCAGCAGAATTTTTCAATTCTGTGCTAACCATTGCATACAACTTGACATACAATGGTTACCTCGTACGGAACTTGAAAGGGCCGACTACATTAGCAGAATAATTGACGTAGACGATTGGCAATTAAGCACCTACTGCTTTAATGAAATTGAAAGGGTCTGGGGTCCTCACACGATTGATTGTTTCGCGAACAGCTACAACAAAAAAGTATCTAGATTTTTTTCGAGATTTTGGAACCCAGAATGTTCTGGCGTAGATTTCTTTGTACAGAAATTAACAAACGAGAATTGTCTAGTAGTTCCTCCTATTGGCCTCATAGGAAGAGCCTTGAATTATCTTTACGCACATCGCACAATCGCCACTGTTGTTGTGCCGTTCTGGCCTTCATCCTATTTTTGGCCTATTTTGTGCAGAAAATTTCACCATTGCATCAAAGAACATAAGCTCTTTTACGGCAACCACGCCTTAACTCATGGAAAAAACACTAATTCCCTTCTGGGGTCGAGCAACTTCTACGGAAAAGTGTTAGCACTACGCATGGATTTTGTCCAATAAATAAATACGGACTTGTCATAATACTATTATACGCTATTTCAGCAAACTTTGGGAAATTATTACAATGGTTACGGCGCTTGCCACTATTAGAGACGTGTGATGTCTATTAGTGAACTTGGGTATAGCCCACGTATGTGTAATGTCTGGTTGGCGCTTGCCTGTACAATTGACAAATGGTTGTGGGATCGTTTATTCAGACTACGGCGCTTGCCACCATTATAGATGATCATTTACTTGACTTTACAGTTTTGTATGACTTCACGTTAAAGCTTGCCTATTTAGTAGCTATTAAAGGTCCAGAGTGTGTTAATAAATACACATAACGGCGCTTGCCTATGACCTATATACGTCAATTTTTGTTAATTAGCTATGTCAAGGTTAAAAAAAAAAAAAAAAAATGTTAGGTGTTCATATTCTAGATATGCGTGTTTCTTTTTCTCGTTCTAGGTCTTTGAATCCTGCAAAACTTGGCATGACCTACCCACAGACGTAAAACCTGATTCTAGAGATCTGGTCCGGCAGCTACTAAAAAGCAGAGCGGATTCAACATCCCGTAGATATGCCCATGAAGTAAACAAGTTCCGCCTTTGGTGTCATAGATTTAACTTACAATCAGTCCCACCTATGCCAGTAGCTGTAATAATGGCTTATTTATCAGCGGTTTACAAGCAGTCTAATTCTTATAGTACAATCGCATTAGTTCACGCAGCTTTAAAATGGTATCATTCGTTTATACCTAGGGATGTAGGGAACCCCCTAGATAGTCTCATTTGCAAAACTTTTCTTGAATCAACAAAACGCAGTAAGACACCAATCAACAAAAAATTGCCCGTTTCTCCAGATTTTATCAAAGAAGTTATCCGTAGATACGGGGGGCCTTCAGCTACATTGTTAGATTTAAGACTAGCTTGTCTGTGTACCCTAGGTTTTGCAGGGTTTTTCCGCTATGACGAATTGAGCAAAATGCTAGTAAATCATTTAAAAATTTTCCCAGGTCATCTTCAAATCATTGTCCCTAGCGCAAAGAACGACATATACAGGGAAGGCAATTACGTTTACATTAAGCGTTTAAATAACGAATTTTGCCCAGTCGCCCTGTTAGAAAGATACATACAGAAGGGTAATATAGATATCAGCAGCAATGTGCCTTTATTTCGTTAAGTAAGATGGTATAAGTCTACGAATCAATATAAATTATGGGGCGATAAGTTATCTTATTCCAGATGCCTAGAGCTATTTAAGAATTGTTTGAAACAGTTGGGATATAACGACAAAATGTATGGATTACATAGCCTAAGGTCAGGGGGCGCGACCGCAGCCGCTAAAAACAACACAGAGTTAACTGAAAGGTTACTCAAGCTACACGGTAGATGGAAATCGGACACATCCAAAGACATGTACATCCAGGAAGAAGTTGAACAACGCTTAAAAATCTCTTCCGCACTAGGCATTTAATCATTAATGAAAAACTATACTTGCTAATTAGTAATAAAGCCTGTTGGATTGCCTGAGCAACCAACCATCATAAATCTGTTGTACTTATTATTGTGTTCAGTTTGAAAATAATTTACGTTCGGTTGAGCGTAGCGAATTAGAACGTAAATAAATATACACCTATTTCAAAAAACATCGTCGGTGAGAATGACGGATACCGAATTGCGCATGTCCATTACACGACTGAAAAGCTCTATGGGTAATGTTGGTGTAATGAATAGAGAAGGTACACATACCATTTTATCGACCATCGGAGATCTTCAACTTGAGGAAATGACGTTGTTTGGTATCATTATTGCAAGGCCACAGTACCATCTGGAATCCGGTTTTCCCTTATTTTCCTCGACAATGCTTTTTGAAATAGGTGATCAAAACCAGGGATTATATCGTTCTTCAGTTTATCAAAATAAAACACAAAAATACCAGTCGCATTTGTGAACAATTTGTCGGCTTTTTGATTGGCGTCCACCAAAATGCCAGGTTCCAGACGAGACTTTTATCTTCGAGGGTCGCACTTCAACGAAAATGGTTCTAATTTAGTTGGAGATAATACCGAGTTTGAGTATGTCTTTGTGGGAAGTTATTGATATTTTCTTGGCTTGGTCAATTTTACCACCAGAAAGATTTGTGATTTTATGATTATTTTCCTGTGCTGTAAACAGGTTAAAATACATCAAGTTGATAGCATAAGTTGATAGGAATGCGTCGTAGTATCCATCACAGGCGATCCAATCCCACAGGAGGCCAACATCGGCCAAGAGTTTGATATTTATCGTCATAGTAGACATAATACACTCTAAATCTAATATTAAGGCCTTTTTAAAGCCCAGTAAAACTAATATACATGTTTAATCTATACAAGCAACAACGAACCTCCAACCCATAATCCCTACTCTTCCCTCTCTTCTCTTTCTCCTCTCTTTCTTCTTCTCGTATCTTCTTTCTCTCCCTTCCTATCCAATCGGAGGGACAACTACATGAAATGAACCGCCTACTTGACGGTGGATGATCCATCTAATATGGCCACAGGAAGCCCAACATAATAAGATACTAGAACAACTGAAACCTCTGTTTCCTTGTTCGTACCTACGAAGAGCAAAAGTGCATCTATGCAGCGCCACGACGCACTTTCAACATCCCATGTCTGTCTTAATTATATTACAACGAGTATTGAATACGTTCAAGTCAACTGTTTTCCCCTCACAGCATTGTATATTCCATAAGCGTGACATATCAAGTGCATAGCAGTATTGCGTTACCCTAGTAGTTCAGCTACAAGAGGCGGCATGTCGAGCTTTCCAAAGAACTCGAGCGTGACGTAGTTCTCGAGAGCCTTTTCGCTGTAAGCTCGCAACGCTGGCAGGCAAAGTAGAAGTTTGCCGAGCCGATTTGCTTTGTCTGGGTAACGGTTCATCTCGTAGTCACGTAGACAAGATGAAATACGAGACTGCAGTTGTGAAACTTTAGGCTTTTCCAGGAGTCCTTGTGCATCTAAGAAAGAAAGAAAATACAATTACAGTGAAACTCCTCTATACCGGACTCTCACAATATCGGAATTCTCTTAAAATCGAACATTTTTAGTCCATTTTTAGTCCATAATTTTTTCTTGCCAAGTTAACCTGAGTAAATCAGAACGCCCTCCAAACCGGACATTTCCTTTAGTCCCAGTACTGTTCGGAATAAAGGGGTTCCACTCTAGTCAGTTCCGACGAGCATTCCCTGTGCTCAACTAACTGACTGACAAAGGATTTTCCTTTCCTTTTTCACCTCCTCCCCCTTCAAAACCCGTCGCAGGCTACCATCATCATGACAATGGTTGCCATAACAACAATGTAAAACATCATCATGGGAACAGTTCTCATACCAGCAATTCAAACCATCATTATCATGACAACGGTTACCATAACAACGTCAAACATGCTAATCATGGCAATTACCATAGAAACAACAAACATCACCATGATGACAAAGGTTACCATAGCAACAAAAAATGAGCAATTTATACATCAAAACCCAAAATATGGCTCTCCATAGGCGATGTACATTATGTCGTCATTTTACTACCAATACCAGCATTCTTTGCAAATTTTCTTTCATATTCAAATTTTTAACCCCCTTGGAGATTAGTAAAACAATTTGCACTAATTGCGATACAAAAGCAAGTCAGCAAAGCATTCTGGTGTTGATAGATTATGACGCCATAATGTACATCGCCTGTTATTCAGTCTTTACAAAAGCTACACTCGGCTCACGTGACCGCGATTTTTGAGAAACTTTAAAAAGTTCATACTTACCAGGGCTGAGAAGGACAAGAGCAGACAAACATGCAAACTCATTGATGTCCATGTTCAAGTTTCTCAACTTTCCACAAAACTCTAGCGTAGTCTCTGTAAGGTCTTTACTCCAACCCATCTCAATACACGCCTCAGCGTCACAAATCACTGAAGAACTAAATCTCAGCGACCGTGGATCACATGGGATCGATCTGTAGGCGAGGCGAAAAACGTTCAAGTCCATAAACGACGTCTTTAGTAACGTCATTTGATCCTCAAGCCGCAGTTCCTTGAATCCAGGTACGGTTTTTCCCCATAGGATTACATCGTACAGTTCTCTGTAGCCACTCTGCATCAGATGCCCGACATCAACATCAGGTTTTGGCTGTGTTGAATGTTGTTGTTCTGCCTGTGGGTGGTCAGTGCTGTCGGTAATCATACTACCATCAGGTTCGGAGTCTGGGGGTGGGTCTTCGGGAACATTTGTCACATTCTGTGTGATTTGTTCGATGATATCCATGTAGTCGGCTGCTGTCTCGGATTCTTCGATAAACTGATCGTCGTTCTGTAGTGACTCATCTACTGAGGCGCTTTTCACGGGTTTGTTTGATAGCTTGACTTTTTTCTGTTTGTGGTCTTGGAGTGATGCATGCCTGTGACGGCCGCCTGGAGCACGATCTTGTCTCACAGCTAAACAACAACACAAAACAAATAAGTTGAATCGCAAGGCGTGGTTTTCACTTAAGCCTGGTTCACACGAGCAAAACCAATGCAAACCCAATGCAAATTTATGTCTTCCATTAGCCTTTGCGTTTTTACACGTTAAAAATGCAATCGCAAGTGCAAATGCAAGACAATGAAAAGGTTTTCATTTCTTGCATTTGCGTTTGCATTGCTCGTGTGAACCAGGGCTTTATAAGCATGAACACAAGAAACAGACCGCAGAGTTGTGCTTTTGAATAACAAGTGTGGTATGGATGTCCTACTGGTGAGATCATTGGCCTTTCACCGCTGGTTTGATCCGGGAAAGGGTCATAGGTTGTATTACCCTTAAATGTAATAACACCCGTAAATGTAACACCCACCGTAAATGTAATAAAAATCAACCGTAAATGTAATAACAACTGTAAAAATAATGTTAGTAATTTATGAATGCGTTCAGTGTGTTGTAATGAAAGAAAGTTTAAGAGAAAAATATTATATGCACTTGGCAGGATTTGAACCCACGTCTTCGGTACTCTAGTCCGACGTGTTAACAAATACACCACAAGGACAACCACGCTGGAAACGCCGCTGAAGTAGCCACAAACACTATGACGTCACATGTGAACAAATCTATTGTTTTAATGCTAAGAATCATGGGCAAAAGAGGGGATTCAACATCTTAAGGTGGTAGAAAAATAGGGTAAAAGTTCACGTATAATATTGGAACAAATTAAAAGTATAAGTACAATGCCAAATGTACTACAGGAAAAATATTTTGCCAGAACTAAATGCACTTTTATTCATGTAAAAAACCCATGACGTCATAGTGCTTGACGGCAATTGTGTATGGCAACCGTGAGCTGTTTCATTACAACACACAGAACGCATTCATAAATAACACGTTTTTTAATATCGGCGGAAATAGGAACACATATTTGACAAGGATAACGTCTTTGATAGTCTTTGTGCTAACGTCTAACTGGATATATGTTTTGGTCCATAATATTCTACATACAAGAAAGTTAAAACGCATTTCAAGTGTGAAAAATGTGTAACTAGTAAGTTCGCGTATGTTGCGTTATTCCACAAGTGAAGAATCGGACGTTTTCAGCTGAGACTGGAAGTAAGACGTTTTTTTTTTTTACTTTTAAGAGACAAATACAAACGACTTTTTTCTTCAACTCAAACTAGGGTTAAAAACTTGCATGCAATCGGGTCCTAAGGGAAAGTTACAATAAAAAAATTATTCTCGCAAATTGTAGACGGGAAGAAAAAGTAAATTTCTTGAATTCACCTACCTAGTTGAAGCATTCCTTGGGACTGACATTTCTTAAATCGGCAGTACTGACAGCGATTACGAGTGACGATATTCACTTCACAATTCCCTTCATTTCGACATGTATACGTAAGCTTTTTCTGTACCGTTCTTTTGAAAAATCCTTTGCAACCTTCACATGTGAAGACTCCATAATGATAACCAGTCGCTTTGTCACTACAAACAACGCATAGTGGAGCAACAGATGAATCAGGGGAATGGACCGAGCCGTTGGTTTTCGCATCTAAGTCGCTTTCTGACTTGCTTGAGTTCAAGTTGAGTTTTTTCGAGAACTGGCAGGCTTCGAGTTCTTCGTTGCTGTCTGAGCGATCAATCTTTATATTTTGGGGATTGATCGGCATGTTGTTATCAATGAAAACTTGGTCGGATCCTTCACTGCAGTTCGACGTGGTACGATAATTTCTCAATGCAGCTGGCATTGCTGTTGCGGACTCCATGATACTAGCTTTGCAAGCTTAGAGCTGAAAAACCTAGAAGAACAAAAAAACATAGAAAGTTTTAACACCTGCTTGTGAATAAACACACGACATAACAAAGTGTAATGAAATATTATGAAATTCAGTCTGGCTGTCTGCATTAAGTTGGCAATATTACGGGATTCATGATTGGTCTGGAATAGAAACATATTACACGAACTATGATTGGTTGAGTTGTTTCCCGCCTATAATTGGGCGATTGGTTGAATTTTCCGCCGAGTCCTTCATCGTGTTGACCCTTCCCCGCCGAATAAAATCAATTAAAGTTGACTTGCACTAATCACTTAACAAAACGAATCTATAAGTTTCCTAAGGCAAATTTCGATGTCCAGACGATTATTTTTTTTCTTTCAAACCCAGACTACCGGTAATAAAGTGGTAAATGACTTTTTAACTTGCTGTCTTCAGCGGCGATGTACAAAACGTCTGCAAATTATCGGATCACGCGACTTGAGAATAAGATAACAAATCAACAAAAGAGAAGTCATTTTTAGCAAAAATGACTTTGGGTGGACCAACAGAGTGAAATATTGTTTTCGAGGGATATCTTTTAACAAGCAAGCACGCAAGCAAGCAAACAAATAAGCAAGTATCCCAGCACACAAGCAAACAAACAAACAAAACACGCAAAACAAGCATACATGTAAGCAAACAAGAAAACAAAAACAAACACGCAAGCAAACAAGCATATACAATCACACAAGCAAAAAAAATCACACAAGCACACAAGCAAGCAAACAAGTATACAATCACAAGCAAACAAACAAACATACTATCACACAATGAAGCAAACAAGCATACCATCACACAAGCAAACAAGCAAGCAAACAAGTAACCATACAAGCACAAAACAACTCACAAGCAAGCAAAAAAAATTACATCAGCAAAAGGACAAAAAGCTAACGTAAAAAGGGAATATACAAATAAACAGCAAAGAAAAATAAACAATAGACTAAATAAGGAATGACAAACAAATTAACGTACGTAAAGAATGCAACCCAATCAAAAGACAAACTAATTCAAACTAGCGAATGAGCAAAATGAGCGACCAATCAATAAAAACAAGTGAATAAAAAACTAGCACATACAAACTAGAGAACTATTAATCTAAAAACCTAACCTAAAACCTTCAAGCTGTTGAAAAGTCGCAACACCAAATAGCCACAAATAAACGGCGAGAGCCCTTACAATATGTCAAGCATGTTCCGTAACTTGCATAATGGCACGACTCGACTCGCCACATTTACGACCCCAACACAATAAGCTTATAATACGATCATCTAAAAGCTGCTCGTAACAATTCCAAGTATTTGTAACATTGTGGATTACTGCACAATGCTTCAAATATTGATGGGGTTTGGAAAGAAGTCCTTCCTCTTTCTTCCGCCGCTACTCTTCTACGATCTGTACTATTTTTTTCTGTTTCTTTAAGCCCTGAGCAAAACGGTTTCGGTTTTTACTTTGACCAGCATTTCGATTTTATCCACTGAATTATTGAAAGCGTTTGCCACGCCTTTTCTTAGAAGTCGAAATGTGTTTGAAAGTGGACGTTGGATAGAATCGAAATGCAAGTCGAAGTAAAAACCGAAACCGTTCGATTAGTTTGTGACGAAAATAATCTAAAAACAAATTGAAGATCTCTCGAAATTACTTTAGGTTTTTAGATTAAATAAGAAAATATTATAATTGAAAATCAATGGCCCTGCTAAATAAGCTTGAGATTATAATAAAGTCGTTTATCTTTTTCCTTTCTATATTCTCAGTCTTTTGCAGTATGTAGCAGAATGTACGTGGATGGAGTCCCTCAGCTAATTCGAGGCATGTAACACGAAAAACACATAACCTACAAATAGATATCTAAAGGAATACGATGAAATAATGAGTCATCGTCTCTTGTAATTGATCTGCTCAAAAGATTACGACAAGCGAACAAGTTAAGACACGTTTGATAGTATTAGTTACTTCGAATACGAGAAATGCGTAGGCGATGCATTCCTCTTTGTTAGAATGCGTGCTGGTCCTTGGAGATGTAGCGAATGTCTCGCAACGGCAGTCCAATACAGGTTCTTGAAGAAATCATGGCCGCAATTTTCATAGAAATTCAAAAGTGGCGAAGTCCACAGAAAATGGATAATGTTGCATGAGAAATAAAAAATATAATTACAAGCGTAATAAAAATGACGATGGTAGAGTGCAAACACTAAATGTGTGCAACAGTTGTCACTATTTAGTAGTAAATAGCACTAATTAAACAACAAAAAACAGTAGAATTAGCATAAGATAGCACTATTTAGAGGTATCTATGTTGGACACTTCTAATGAGTGCACTCTAATACAAAAAATTGTTTGTAAAAGAACTCAATAACAGAGATAAGCTATTAATTTAATTAACTCATAATAAATAAGTTAAGTTAAAATTATTTTTTGGCAGTAGTAGATAAACATATGATTAAACAATAGCTAAAAAAATATGTAATTGAGCACGAAGCCTAAATAAACTGGAAAGTTTTCGGGTTAACCTCCAAATCTGTTAATGTCGAGTTGTTTAATAGCAGTCACACATCTTCTTTTAAATTAGATAATATAATTTTAAAAAGTGGCAACTACTGTTTCAATTTACTGTCTCGATTTTAAACTCCTCACACCGAAAAATTAACTAACTAAGATTAAATTAAAACCAAATCGAAATAATGAATTTTTCATTTTGTTTTTATATTTATCCACGAAAATGAAAAATAAAATAAAAATTAAATAAAAAAAACGACCACGACATTTTGAACAATAATAAGAAAAACAAAAAACTTATTTTTGATAATTAAAAAAATATATAAATGAATACAGTTGATAAGCTCTATTGATCAAATGGAAATCTTTAATAGGCCTGAAAATAGAAATAATTATGATATAATTTTGTTGATTTTGAGTCATTATGAAAACAGCATGGACGATTCGACCAGAAATTCAATTTCAAATCTACAATTCCTGTTATTTTTTCGTATTATAGGCGTAATTAACTGGCTAGTAAAGCACAAAGATCAAATAACATATCAAACTTTAGAATGAAAAATGTTTCTAGTATTCTTTCTTTACCTTAAAACGAAGACTACAAAACGCTGAATTCACAACTTTTCTTAATTTTAACTTTGTTGTTAACAAGTCGATTGTTATTCAAATTCCGAGTCGAAAAAGAAAAGTGTAAAAATAGAATATTATATTTACATAAACAGGAAGTAGCAGAGCAGTTTTCGTGGGAAACATATCATTTTATGACAGTATTTTGTACGCATTTCTAAATTTAATTCTTCCCAATAAAACAGTTTTCGGAAAACCTTGCTTCAAAAAGTCAAACTTTTATTCCTTTTTTCATTTCATCAATATTTCTTTGATATCATTGAAATCCCAGAGGATTCGCACCATTAAAATGCACTCTCATGGGAATAGACGAGTATAAAGTGTTGCGTCATCCCTTTCTACGCATTTTGCCTGATGATGACTAACTGAATGCAGTCGAAACGTCGCGTTTTTACAACAAGACTAACATCGTGAGATAAAGTGGTTCAAACAATAGAGTGGTTCAAACAATAGAGTGGTTCAAACAATAGAGTGGTTCAAACAATAGAGTGGTTCAAACAATAGAGTGGTTCAAACAATAGAGTGGTCCAAACAATAGAGTTGTTAAAACAATAGAGTGGTTCCAAAAAATAGTGATTCAAACAATAGAGTGGTTCAAACAATAGAGTGTTACAAACAATAGAGTGGTTCAAACAATAGAGTGGTTCAAACAATAGAGTGGTTCAAACAATAGAGTGATTCAAATCAGTGAGAGGTTCCATCAATAGAGTGGTTAAAACAATAGTAGATCAAACAATAGAGTGGTTCAAACAATAAAGTGGTTTAAACAATAGAGGATCCATGAAAAAAAGTGTGATGAAAATTAGATAACAGACATAGAAAAGGGTAAGAAAATTGAAACGGAAAGAAAAGAAAGCAAAAAAAAAAAAGAAAATGTAAAATTAAATCAAAGGGCTGAAAAAGAAAAAAAGTAAAGAAAATAAAAATAAAGAAAAAGGAAACACATGAAGAAAGAAGGAACAAAATAAAGAAAAAATACAAGAGCAAAAAGAAAGAAATAACGGAAAATGGAAAGACCATAAGGAGTTGCAGTAAAAAAATGATGGTTTTATGGAAAGAAAAGAAACAAAAAAGAAAATAAATAAATAAGAGAGACGACGAAGAACAAAAGAAAAACATTGAATGACTGAATGACGTAAAGTACGATCAGTTACAACCAGGTCAAGGACTTACCTTTTAATCTTAACAAAAAACAGACACAAATCATATAATTAAGCCTAAGGCATGCTTAACACTTACAAAACATATATCATTGGAAAAAAACTTACTAACAGTAGTTAATTGAAGCTTAAAATAGAAGTTCCTCAGTTGAATTTCATGAACTAAAGTCAATTTGGATGTTTGAACCACTTAAGACTATCATCAGCTACACAAAATATACTAGAATTTTAAACACTTCATTGGGGGAAATTTGTGGTGCACACATTGAATATAAAACAATCTGCTAAGAGTTCCGAGTCCAGTTGGATTTACCAATCTTAATTAAATTATTTCATGTTTGTTACACTTTACTATTCCAATTTTATTTCATTTTTTCATCTCATTACTAAGAGTTATATTTTGTTTTTCTCGAGGCTATGTGACTTATAACATTGAAGAAGGAGAAGAAGAAGTTTATTTGGATTAGTGAATTGAAGCTTTTTATATTTGCACAAAAAAATATAGTAATTTTTACTTGAGCACAGCTACTTCAAGTTATTATAAAGTAAATAGTTGAAATATTGAATACATCAATAAAGTGAATTATTTACATGCATGATTTGATAAATATTGGCTTTTTCCCTGAAGAGTAATTTTTAATCTAAAGTTCACATTTCGTGTGAGTAACACTTTTGAATAACATATGAATAAACTCAATATGCAAAGATAAAAAGCGAAACTACTTCTACATTTTTTCAATATGTTTTTGTCAATTTAATATGTTGTTCAGAAAAAGCAAAATATTTACACAGATACCATGCCACAACCAGGAATTCAATCAAGAAAACAAACATGGTTGGACCACCTACAGCTTTATAATGGTAAACACAGAAACAGTTGAGTAAACCTTTTGTGAAGAAATAAATAAACAATAACAGTCCCTGCAAAAACATTGTCTGGAATGTTGCAATTTTATTCACAGGGATAAATAATCAAAAAACAAACATGATTTTAGTTGTTCTTTTTATCTGGTTAATTAACTTAAATCCACATACAAAAAAAGAGGTCTGGATATAAGCAATTTATCCATGTCTGGTTTTCAATTATTTTTCCTCTGTTTGGAAAAACAAGGTCTTATCCAGACCAACACAGATAACATTGAAAACATAATTTTATTTATGCAGTTACTGTAGGCCCTCTGTAATTTGCTGTAATTTGTAACAATTTTATTTAATACATTCTATTGTTGAACTACAATTTTTTGTTTCAAAGTTTCAGTGTGCCAGCTGAGTTTTTTGACTTAAAGAGTACATGGCCTAAGTATTATTTTGAAGTTTTCAAAATAATTGTTGAAATTCTTTTTCCAAGTTACACCTTTTTCAAAAACATTGTGGGAGAGAATGACGTATATCAGATTGTGGCTATCAATTACAGGACTAGAAAGCTACAGAAGATAAATATACCATTATATTGAAACTCTTCAACTTAAGGAAATGACGCTGATTTGAATAAAAGTACTGCTTATTAGTTCTTGTCATTATTGGAAGCCCACAGTTACTTTTAGTGGTGAATTCTACATCCGCAATCCAGTATTCCCTTATTTTCCCAGACAACATTTTCCCTGACAATGGTATATAAATGCCAACATTATATAGTCAATTAGTTGTTTTTTTTCCACATTTTATTTATTATAATTATAGCCAAGCTTCGGGGCTAATCGCGCACCTTCAGGGTATGGATGTGTTAGACTTTCATTTTTGCCCTGAAGATGCATGATTAGCGCGAAAGCTTGGCTTTATAAATAAAATGTGGAAAAAAACAACTAATTGACTATATAACAATGCTCATGTACCAACCAATTTTAGACATTGTAATGCCAACATTATTTTTTTAGAAATACCAATTATGTTCTTGTATCAAGACAACCAGACAGACTTGATCATATAGATCTTATCTTCACATATCGGAATAAAAACACCTATTAAAAGTTGAAAATGCAGGATAACATCACAACTTAGCCAGACATTCATGTTTTGACTATGTGAAATGCAAATTTGACTTTGTTTATACCACTGAGAAGGATTTACAATTTCCATTTGAGTTCACTTGATGATATTTTCATCCTTCAATGTGACTTCCTTGTGTTAAATTAAAATCCTTATCTTAAATTTTCATATATATTACAAATTATTATTATTAGGTATTATTAAATCATGTTTCAAACGAAAGAGAAAAAATATTCAATTGGTACATGTAAATACAGTCAAAAATTCTGTCATTTTGAACATACATAAATATAATAAACTACTGTATATATTACTTATAATCATACCATTACATTTTGATGTAAAGAAGAAGCCTTAACACTGATGAACTAAAAGTGATTTGCAGTGAGACCATATTAGGATCACTTTAATAGTCCCACAGGTGTCTTTTTTGATAAGGTTTCACTGTATTAATAATAGCACATAGCTTGAGAAAACACCGGCCAAGTTTGGTTGACCAACTGGGTACAGTAAAAAGCCTCAAAACACAAATAATGACGCTACAAAACTATGTAACTTGTTATATGATGGAAAAATAATTAAAAATGAAAACTGAAAATAAAAGTGAAACTTAAAAATTGAAAATTTACACTAAAATCACTGTCGCAGTGAGAAAACTAATGCTTTACACAAACTCTGTCTATAACACTTAAAGTGCTCACATTGTATACCAGGAAATGGTAATGAAATCCTTAATGTCTTAAAACAGAACCTAAAAAAAATTAAAAACCTTTTTTTTTAAAGAAATTCACAGGAAAAAATTTGAGATTCCCACAATGGGATTATTTTGGATTATCATTGGGAAAATGATATCAAACCCAACATTGGGCTCACATTTACCCATATTTTTCCCATTAAATACAGGGATGGTGGTATGATGCGGAAAAAAAATCAAAATTATGCGCAATTTCTGATAAAATTATGCGGAAAAAATAATTGATTATACGGGAAAAAGTGTTGATTATGCGGAAAAATTGCGCAATATTGCAAAACGTTATGCAATATTACAGAAAATTGTATAAAACCATTTTGTGAGCATTTTAAGTTTAGAATATTTTTTAAGTCAAATGAAAACATGAAAAACATATTAATGATTTACTAATATACAGATCTGACAGCATAACCTCTTTAATAACAATAAGCTGTGTACTATCTATAGACATTGTCCTGAGAGAGATGTTCATTAGTAGCTTTAGTTAATTAACTGAAAGGTTTTCTAAATATAAATATTTAGGCAAACAAAAAACAAACAATATTTCTCAGTTTATGATAACGACTCCAAAAGAAACATGCACATACTTACAAAGCTGTGTGCAAGTATTCAATTTTGAAAAATAACATGAACTGTAAAATAACATTACCGTAACTGTTTCATACTGATTTATAAAAAATAGCCTTACTCAATACTAGTTCAAAAAGTTCACATAGTTCTCAATAATGCTAAATTTATTTTGTGCAGTCTATCTAGTTTTTAGCCAACACCCTATTTTCTACTTTTCTTTAAATACTGGTATACTTGCTCTACTTCTGGCAAGTCAGGAAATGTGAATGGGCTGAATCCCATAATACTGCATGGCCCATAAATAAAAATTTATCCATCTTACAATAGAATAATCAAGCATAAATCTGGAATAATTTATTGTAATTAAGCACATGTAATTGTTCAGATATATAACAGCAAAGCTCATTGGATCATTTCAACCAATTAAAATTGCCGCTAAAACAAAACTAGTTCTAGTCTACACTCTGCCATTGCGAGTGATGCCTTGTTGATAAACTTTAAATCGCACGAGTCTCGATTATGCTATGGGGTTTTTCATGTTTTTTTCAAGTTTTTTACACAGAAAACGTATCTATTCTTATATTTAAAAAAAATATTATTGATATTTAACTTGTCCTGCAGTTCAAAGTGTGTAATTTTTGGCATATGAAAGCATTTTGGTAAAGCGAAAAATCGTGCGAGTCTGGCTTGTTTTTGTGGAGTTTTTAAGGCTCTTCTCGAGATTTGTTTACAAAATAAAACCTTTCTTTTCTTATTTTTTTTCAAGAAGTAACGATATTTTGCTTGTTTTTTTACTCAAACTTGTGAAAATTTTGGCTTATTATGCGATTTTTTCGCGATTACGCGGATTATGCGATTTTAGACCGATTATGCGAAATCGCATAATCGCGTTATACCACCATCCCTGTAAATAGGAACATTTCCCATGCAATTCCCATTTTTGGGAGATTAGGGAATTCAATTTTTTTTCCTGTGAAATACATATGAAAAAAATATATATAAATCTTACTAATTAATAATCGGACACACAAGTTGTATCATGAATAGGCATGCAGTGAAGTAATCAATAATAATCAACTTACTTGGTTCTAAGTCAGCAAATTGAATGTCTCAGAGTAAAAAATCATTGAATGTGAACAGCTACTGTTTTTCTCTCGACTTCAAAAAATCAAAAATCAATCAACATTTTCCACTTGCATAATAAACATAAAACTGGTTATTTGTCAGCTGAATGAATCCCTTGAAAGTCGAGGAAAAAATCATTTAAGCAGAATAGCTATTTTTTCCTCTTGACTTTCACAAAACTAGAATTTTATCACCGTCTTTTTCAAGCCATTGTCAAGCAGCAAATTCTGCTGATGATGAAAATAAAACAGTTAATTTGAGATTGTTTAACAAAACAATAGCGTCTGCAAGCCAAGGTGAAGGTTGGTGTCTCAAACGTGATTGGTCCATGCATGGCTAATGACGTAAAGATCCCCAGAACACACAGACAAACAGACATGGTTGTTAAATAGGCTGTTTAAGCCAGATTTCTTATCTCTTTAAGCTTCCTGTATTGTGAGTTTATGTTAAGAAATCAAAAGCTGTGTTTTCAAGCTTTTAATAGTGTTTGTTATTTGTAGTCAAACAGGTTTTTTTTTAACTAGAAATATAAAGAGATTACAATCTATTAAACAGAGTACTGTTCAGATAGTGGCAATCAACCGTGTCAAAGTTTTCTATGAGGTTTATTTTAAAAGTGACACAGAAAATGGAAATAAAAATTGTAATATTAAATAAATCAATTAAATATTTCATTCATTTTGTGGCTTAAATTTGTTATGTACAAAAAGCATAATTACAACATCTGCAAGACATGAAGTCAGTGGCACTCAACCAAATAATTTAAAAGTTTCAAAACGTCATAGAGTGCAACAGTTGTCACTACTTCGTAATAAATAGCACTAATTAAACAAAAGAAAACAATAGAATTAGCATAAAATAGCACTATTCAGAAATATATAAAATTAATACAGATGTATACAAATATATTGTAACCTATGCAGATCACAAACTTTTATCAAACGTAAAAGATACACTAAAAGGACTCAGTCCGCTTTTAACAAATTTTAATGTAAGTATTTCTTACACAATGTAATGAGTTACCCTTTATTAGTATCTACAATAATTTTATATTTTCACAATTTAAGAAAATTATATCTTAATTTTAGGATATTTTACACATTGTGATTTTTTTTTTTTTTTTTTTTTTTTAATTTGTGATAAATATTACACATCCTGATTTTAAATTAAACGTTTTCTTTCCACTAGAAAATAATGTACCAAGACAATGACCTCCAAAATGTTTTTGTCTTTACAACAAAGGCTAATTTAAAATGAAACAAAAACATTTTAACATGACCATTGAAAAGTCACTTGACAATGAAGCCACTCAAAAACTGACTATATATTAAGAATGACAAAAATCACTACTTGTAACTACTTTCAAAACAAAAATTATACCACTAAATGTTTTTTTGTGGAATTTCCATTGTTAGCCTTTCAGACAGTTTAAAAATGACTAGATTGTTTCAGCAGTAATGGCCTATCCATCAATGCTATCAATGCAATTTCTGTGAATTAAAACACCATGAAAAGTGGAACAGCCTATCATTTATTGAAAAAAAAAAGTGTTCCACGGATGGCAGAGCTGGGCTAACTACACAGAGCTCCCCCCCCCACCCCACCCCCCACAATTTCCTGAAAATGATTGCTACTATTAGCAATTTCAGGATATTGGGGCGAGGAACACCGTGGTTTTCAAGGCTCTATTCTATGGAATGTGTTCATTTTCAAGTTTGTCATTACCAATATCATTTTATTGTGTTATGTATTTTCTAGAACCTACACCTATGAAAATAAAGGAATTTCCTAGTAAAGCCTGAAAAGCATTTTTGATGTTGTTTTGAAAGGTATTGCAGTTATAGACATTATAAAATAATAATTAGGATAGTATGTGCGCTACGATTGGTCGAAAACCATGTTTGAAGAGAGTATCCATTATGTTATCATTTTAACACACACAAGCATTTCAACTGCCAAATTATACTAGTGAACACTTATTGGACAGTTTGAATAAAACTTAATGTCAGACTCTGTACACCATTTGGGTCTATTACACATTTGTCAGAGTATTAACACATTACAGTTTGTATAATTTGACTAACATCCCAAATGTCAGTTTCTCTTCACATCTTAATGTGTTAAATATTACTCACTTTTTACAAGAGAAATAAAATTGCTAACGAGATCACAAATTGGTTGATGCAAAGATTACCCATAATTCCCACTGGTGTTATTGAAAGGGCTAAAGCTTCTCATTTACAACCTTTTAGAAGCAGGTGTTTGTCAGTCAATTCACTATTACATTTCACACTTGCTGACAATCTAAAATAATCACATTTTTCCAGAAAAAAACACCATTGCTTTTGTCACATAGATACATTACAGATACAATGTACTCTTTTGACACATAAAAACAAGAGTGTTTGAATATTCCTGGTTTAGATAAATTTTCAGAATTTTTTGAACATTTCTATTTTAGCTAAATATTTAGAGAGAAAATGTTTTCATGACAGCTGTATACTTATAAAGCACTTTCAAAAATGCACTATTTTAAAATTGCCTTATTTTAAAAGCTTTTGAAATGACATCAAAATTGACATGGCTCATATGATGATTAGTGCTAAGACCCTTGCATCGCGACTGGGCGACTTTGCACCTTTGACCAGATTTTTTTTTCTGACATCAACGATCACCTTGGTGGATTGATGGTTGCCATGAAAAATAAATCCAGTCAAAGTTGCAAAGGCGCCGGTCATGATGCAACGATTTTAGCTGAAACATATTTGATAAATCTAATAGACTAAGTTTAAGAATGTGTTTCTAAATAACATGATTCCTGCCTATTTATAAAAAGAAACTTCAAGAGAAAGAAGATAGCAAAACCGAAAGGAATCATAGCTTTTTTAACAAAAAAATACGCAGTAATATATGCAAATCAATAATGCCGACTTCATGAAAGGTCCATGGGTTCTCACCCATGGGTTATGGTTTGCACAAGAATTGCAGCAATACATTTATATAAAGAATGAGAAACTTTCACTCAGAATAATATTCCTTTTGGCCATACTTTTCCTATTTTTCCCTGACAACCTTTTTGAAATAGTATATTGTCATATACTGTAGCCCATAAAGTTAACTGGTTGATTTATAGTTTAAATCCTATAGAAAAGACCATGAAAGTAAAGAACAGCACATGTTTGCCAAAAATAAAGTAATATGTTGATATTTTTACATTACAAAATCATTAAGCATAAGTCAAACCCCAGACTTGCATTTATGGCACACACTGTAGTAGTTGAAAAGACAATAGCTGTTTACTAAATGTGGACTGATATGTGGCTAAATGCAGCACCAGTAATTTGACTGGTTACCCCCCTAACAGTTATTAATTAGTACTGCAAAAACCACATCAAGCAAAACACATTGACTGCCACTTTGTGAAACCAAGATCTCGCAGGAGACCATCTATAAATAGCAAAAAGTCAAGCAAAATATGTGGATCAGTTTCGTGGAATAAGAGTTTACTGTATTTCAAGGTGTTTTTGTTGAAAGACAAAGGGGTAACTCCTTTGACTCTTGGGCAGCTACTAAATATATCAGATGTTTTCAAAACTTGTCAACTTAACGCTATAGTTATTTTTGATTTACAGTGATTCAAAATATATCATGTTGAATAAACTTTGCTGGCTTGTATTGGCTTTCTAGTGTTGTTTGTTTCATTCCAATGATTATTAACCGACTATGTTATTGTGATTAGACACTGGGAAGGTTCAAATCACTGCCCCCGGGGCTGTGGACCACTAGTGTGGACCTGGTCCATGGACCACCATTCATGGACCCCCCCTTTGGACTACCAATTTTTTTCAATTTTGTTTTATTTTATTCTATTTTGTGTTCATTTTTTTTTCGTATTTTTCAGTTTGCAAAAATTTTCAATGTTAAGACTTACGAGTATGAAGTGAATTGATTTTTTCCTCCTCAGCCGAACAATTCTCACAGCACGAATTCTTGATCTATTTTGAAGTTCCATGATTTGCATATACTAATCAAAGCAACGTTTTTTCGCCATTTAAACCCCTTGTTAATACATTTTTTAGCATTATGAAGCCATTTATCGTAAGTTTTGCCGCCATTTTGTAAACAACTACAACAGGAAGCCCAAATAACGCACAGGAAGCCCACAACATAGGTTGAACTACAATTCATTTCATAACTAGATATCACTTCATGTTGTAAAAAAATCAAATTTCAACGTGATTAAAAGAGATTTAAAGAATAACTTACCTTCGAAAAATTCCATCTTTGAAATGCATGTCCAGCAAGTGCAGCAAGCACGGATTTCGCACGGATAAGAATTTTTGGGCTTCCTGTGCGTTATTTGGGCTTGCTGTTGTAGTTGTTTACAAAATGGCGGCAAAACTTACGATAAATGGCTTCATAATGCTAAAACATGTATTAACAAGGGGTTTAAATGGCGAAAAAACGTTGCTTTGATAGTATATGCAAATCATGGAACTTCAATATAGATCAAGAATTCGTGCTGTGAGAATTGTTCGGCTGAGGAGGAAAAAATCAATTCACTTCATACTCGTAAGTCTTAACATTGAAAATCTTTGCAAACTGAAAAATACGAAAAAAAAATGAACACAAAATAGAATAAAATAAAACAAAATTGAAAAAAATTGGTAGTCCAAGGGGGGGGGGGGGGGGGGGGGGGGTCCATGAATGGTGGTCCATGGACCAGGTCCACACTAGTGGTCCACAGCCCCGGGGGCAGTGATTTGAACCTTCCCATTAGACACTACAGGGCAAGACTAAACTGACAAGGCCTTTGTGAGGGACATTCATCATAAGTGACAAAGTACAACTGGTTTATTCAAATCATCAACAAGTGTTTCACAGCTCAGGACTTCACAGTCAATTAAAAATTCAACTCTTTAATGGCTAGATGTAAACGTAACTGGTCTAGCAAAAGGTTTATTTTGAAATCAACTATGTTTTGTCAACAGAAAATATATGGAATAAAATTTGCATATGTTTTTGTGTAAACGAAAACTGTTTTTCCTTGGATCACCCCACCGAGTGTGACTGTTGTTTTTTGTGATTAAAGCCAGAGAAAATACATGAATTACGCGTTAGTGTGACGGTTTAGGTTGTACTAGGAAGGAAATTGTGGGTTTGGTGAGTTAATACCGCTCCACCACGGTTATTTCATACTGTTTTCTATTTAAAGAAGACAGAAAAGTACATGTAAATACTACCCAGAATTAAGCTCCGATATGTGCACCAAAGCGTCACAAATCAACTACATAAAAGACTGTAAACATATACACATCGTGACAATTTGCGGTTAGCAGACTCGAGTTCATACAAAGAAGGATTTATCGTTGAGTAAAATGTGAAAGTGCGTGTAGATCTTGCAGTGTCTGGAGCGAGATCCCGCTGACTAATTTGGTATTGTTCTTGAAATCGTCGTAAACATCTCACATTACGATTCGAGAAGGTGTTGCCTTCGTGTGCATGTGTTCAACTCCGTTGTTTATGTCTCTAGGATGTGCATTCTCGGCACAAACACAGAGAATAGAAAATCTTACACAAGCAAGAAGACACCCTACACTTCAAATGTTGTCGCTGTTGAACACGATCTTAGTAGAGCGATCTGACTTGCGTAAACAATTTATTTACTTAGATTTTTCACGTGTTGTACGCTAATGAATTGAAGCTAATTTATCAATCAATATTCACGTAATTAGACAGGAAAATTTCTTGTTTTTGTCGAGTGAATTGACGTGAAAATTCATGTAGGTTTCATATTGTGTTTTGACGCCACACACGCTTTTATATTGGTCGAACGAAAAATCAGGCTCTATCTCGAGCGAGAGTCGCTTCGAAAAAGTCGAAAATTACACATGTCAAAGTTTATCTTCTGAAAAAAATCTCACAACGCGAACAGCGTGGTTAAAAACGAAAGCACACGAGATTGCGGTGTCGAATGAGTGTCGTTTCAACGAATTTATGAAAGCGATCTCACTAAAATTTTGGATCGAAGCCTAAAACGAGCTTTAAACAAATTTAGCAAGAAAAAATATTAAATTAACCATTCCATCGATTTAAAAAAACAATACAAACTCAAATCGAATAATATACAGTATCTTTAACAAAGAATTACCGCCTCAGCGACCTTAGTTTAGTTCCAGAGATGTTAAAAAAATAGCCGTCTGGGTTCGAGCGACGTATTTTGGCCGCAATGCAAACTGCTGGCGAAACGTCTGGTTTGAGCGAAAAATCATGCATTCAATAGCCCACTAAATTCGACTCAAAAACACTGAGAAATTATTCAAAAATACTCAAAAAATACCTACCGTTTTCAAGAGACACTTTGGATGGGTTAAAAAGCCGTTAGTTGTGCTTGAAACGAGAGAATAACATCGACATTCAAGTAAAACTCCTGGTAAACATGTAGGCTCTGCCGTGCAAGATCCGGCACCTTTCTCTCATTTGGTAGACTGGCACTAGGTGATGATCACGTGACTAGGCTATTTATAGCACCATTCATCGATATTTTTGTAATATTTCAGGAGTTTTCGCAAAATTTCTATTTTAAAAGTATCAAAAATAATTTTCGAGAATATATTTTAAGGATTTTTGATGTAATTTCTTATAATTTGAAGCATAAACTTTTCAGTCAAAACATAGATTTTTTAACTCGCTAAAAATACCAGAATTTCAATTTCTAAATGCTGGAGCGAAAAATCACGCAATAATATTAAAGACCTATTTGCGTCTAGAAAACACAGATACATACGATATTGTAGCAAAGAAGGAATTATATTCATAATTAATTCTGCATAACAGATGGATAACAGTTAAAATGCGATGATGATGATGATGACAATGATGATGACAATGATGATGACAATGATGATGACAATGACAATGATGATAATCAGGAATAATGGGCTCCTGTGACGACAAATGGATGAAGCTGGAATAATCGATGAAGACGGATTTTTAACGTGATTATGCGGACCCGTAATAACAACGGACGATGATGTTAAAGCTATAACAATGATAGGTAACATTCATGGTCATGATGATGATGATGGTGATCATTTTAAAGACAATTGAATATGGTTGTGATGCTACCTAGCTGGATGCGATAGCATACATGCTGATAATTTGACAACACGTACTGAAGAACCTGAAGACTGTACTGTATGTACTGACTGATGCATGCATGACGCAACCTCGTTCCCAGGGCTCTCTCTATCTCTTTTCATAATCACCCACGACCTTCCCACGACCATCATAAGTAAATAAATAAATAAATAAATAAATAAATAAATAAATAAATAAATAAATAAATAAATAAATAAATAGATAAATAAATAAATAAATAAATAGATAAATAGATTAATTAATTAATTAATTAATTAATTAATAAATAAATAAATGAATAAATAAATAAATAAATAAATAAATAAATACATAAATAAGAGGAAATTAAACGCTAAAAAACACGACGTTTCGACGTTGTGCAACGTCATTCTCAAGTGAAGTGAGAAAAGTTTGGTGAAGCTTAAGTTAAGTTATTTGAATAACAATTAGGGAAAATACAATAGTCGAGAAAAGTACAAAAATAGAAAAACAATAAATATACATATTAAAGTGTTTTTTAGCGTTTAATTTCGTCTTAAAATGTTTAAACAAATCTCTATTAATTAAATAAATAAGAAAAAAAATAATGAATTAAAAATATATCTAAAAAACAAATCAATAAATAAACATTTAAATCAAATAACTTAATAAATAAATGAAGTAATGAATGGAATGAAGGACTAAGGAATGGATAAAAAAACTGCCCAATCATCCATCCCCCCTTCACATATCTAATGTATTTGCATGTATGTGAGTTTTTACCTGTCAATATATGCATGCACTTAACAATAGCATACTCGTATAAAGGTGCGGTTATGGTAACACCATAGTTAATGCACTATAGAAAATATCACTGCTTTCATTTCAAAGACCATATCAGAATGAGAATGATTCCAAAATTTGCAGGTGCTTGAAAAAACAATGATCTGAGTGAGAATTGGAATGTTGGCACCTACCAGCCTCGTTTTCGTGTTTTTCGTGATTTCAAAAGTTCGCAGCTCTGCAATTATTCAACATATAAAATAAAACTCTGTGAAATTACTATAAACGATATACTCTATCTTTTGGTAAAATCAGATTTTTATAAACATTGAATGCATAAGTTGCTCAATCCTAGTCCCCAGCTGGTCTCTTTTGATAGCATCAATGAAACCGCGAAATGAAGTGTGAATTCTTGATTACAAGTTCTATTGAAGCAGGCGTACGCCGGTTGGAGTAAGAATAAAACTCTTGGCGCTTTTATTCTTACTGAATGAAATAAAAAAAACACAAAACAAACAAACAAACAAACAGACAGACAGACAGACAGACAGACAGACAGACAGACAGACAGAAAGAAAGACAGACAGACAGACAGACAGACAGACAGACAGACAGACAGACAGACAGACAAATGATCCCAGCAGTACGACGTAAGCGATATACAAATTATTGTCTAAAATGTGGAAATTATTAGCCACAAATAACACAGGATATAACAAAGTTGCCCGTAGACGGAGAGGGGCTGGTAAGACATTTTAAAATATCGTCCCCGTCACTTTTTTTGGTGCGAAATATTACAGGAAAGGCCAAATGTCAAAACATTTATCAGTTGCCCTGCAATGATCGAAAACGTATTATTATTGCAATGTATAAAGTTGGTAGTACAAAAACACTAAGCCTTTGGTTTTCTTTTGTACTGCCAACCATCCATGAATTTGTTAAATTTCATTTTATTCATTAAATTTCCTTTGAACTCACAAATGTAAACATATTCTACTTCAACCTATAATAATTATGAATCTATTTATTTCTATATCAATTTATTCAATTTCTGCTAAACTAACATCAAATTAGTGTAGGTAATAAGATGGTTTCGAGTTCAATTTCCCAATTATCTATGAAGTCATGGTTTGTGTGACGAAGCGTCCCTCTAGATTTGCTTATATGAATAAGAACATACCTAATTCTGGCTAAATAGTTTTCCTCTAATACATTTTGCTTTGCATTTGAACGTATATTTTGTTCTTTTACTATAAATAGATTTTTAGTCTATTTTTTGATTGATGTAAACATGCTGTATCCCGTCTAGCGACCATGATTCTTAGCGTTGAAACAATAGGTTTGTTTTGATGTGACGTCATAATGAAATAGGGCAATTTGGAATTAACTTGCAAGAGTATGTTTTTCAAAGAGTACGTAATTGCATGAGCCCGCAGGGCGAAAAACAAACGAGAGCAAATTAATCCAAATTGAACGAGAAACCATCTTATTACCTTTTAAAGTGCCTATCACCCCTCAGAGTGGACCAATTTAGTAAAATTGTAGACATCGAGAGCTTTCAAATGATATAAATAATAAGTGATTTGGATAAAAGCACGCCGAGATATTTAAGGTTTAAAAGCTGTATTTTGGGTTTCCTGTGTTACTTTGACAGATGCAAAACTAGGTCGAGTGATGTCATACTGTACCTGGGCACATGCGCAGTGGATTACATATCTCTCATCACATTATACTTGTCATTCAACACTACATATAAAATTGAAATCGACATCCAAACAACATAAGTTATTTGATAGGTTCTTATTGTGTTGGAAATTGTTGGCAAATGAAAACAGAAATCAAAATCCATCAAAATCCCTGTTTGAGAAAGTACTAAGGGACAACAGGCGGCTTCAACATTGCAAATGTCCACAAGAACATCTAATGAAGAGAATATCAGCGAACCTCATAACAACGAACTTTATCGGTTCAACTTGTCACTACATTAATTTATTTTAAATTTTAGTTTCGCACACTGTATTTTAATGTGTTTTCTTTAATTGTGGTGTTGTGTTGTTTTCATTTGATTTATTATCTTCAACGAGAATCAGTCGTCAAATGAAAATTCCTAAGTCGTAGGTTGCTTGTTGACAAAAGTACGCGTGAACTTATTGAGTGTTTCTGGTGGAGTTTTTGATTGTATCTCATCCGCAAAATATCTAATCATATAGGTCTTTCTAGTTTATTTCTTTGTCTGAACTTTGGGGAAATCAAGTGCGGAAGAAATCAAAAGTAATCTTCAAAAGTTGTCAACAGCAATATTAAAGCGACACATGCATAAAATTCGCTACTAAAGTTAGCAATTGGAGTTTGTGTAAGCTAAATAACAAAAGTTAATTTGCAAGTCGTTGTCTCTTTGCTTCTTTTCTTTGTAAACTTTCAACCATTTCAGGATCGGCTAGAAGTTCGGTTTTTTGATAGAAACAAACAGCTTCTGATATCACTTCGAATTCGAGATTGGCTTCATTTTGGTTATCTTCATCGAAGTCCTCGTAGTCCAATAGAAAACTGATTAAACCAGGAACATAAATTACCATAAATATACTAGCTCTGAATCATCTGAAAAACTTGATTCTCATGAAGTTTTTGACGTCGTAAATAACAAATTGACAACAATAACACTGGTCGTTCGACTGCTAGCGTGACCGTACCTGGTATCTATCATATACAATCGAAGTTTTGACAGTTCCGTGTGGTACAGTATGACATCACTCGACCCAGATCCCCATTCCCGGCAAGGGCGAGGTCACCTCAAACTTTAAAAATCGATAAAATATTCGCGTTTGCTCCAAATTCAATTCTAACAACGAAAATCGTTTTCCTGCAGTTTCAAGATTACTACAACTTTTTATTGTTCCAAGATTTTTGGTTTCAGGACTTTTATCATGTAATCTAGTCAAATTATGTTTGTAAAGTACTTTGAATAAAAAATTTGAAGAATTGCGATATTTTCGAGCGAGAAAACGCAAGAATTTTGAAACTCGACCCAGTCCTCTCTCGGAAAACCTGTTTTTTGACAATATAATCAGGGTCCTGAAGGGGTAAAACGGGAGCCGGGATTGGCCCTATTTTAGGCCGGGAAAACGGGATTTGGGTCGCCGGGAACGGGATTCAATATGCCTCAATGGGAACGGGATTTTCTCAACATGTCTCAAATCTCTCCTGTTTGAAGTGTCTTTATCAGAAGTGATAATAAAAAAGAGTAAAAGTCATGAAAGAATTGAAGTACTTTATGTTATTTTTAACATGTTGACAGTTATAACAAGGCCCATAATCAAAGAGGTCCCTAATCCGTAAGTTTAGGGCATTTTGGTCCCTTGAACCTGCGAATTTACGTTCAGCGGTCTCATACTGCACTAGCATACCGGGACCGGGATGTTGACCAAAAAAACGACCGGGAGCCGGGATTGGGACACCCCCTTCAGGACCCTGTAAAATGACGATATTTTTCGCAATATTTCGCAAACTAGCACGGTGACCTGTGTGTTTTATTTGATAAAATTATTTGTTATAATATAAAATCAAATATATCTAAAATTGAGCATAGGTCATCGGGCTAACTTTTGAGAAATTTCCAAAATACTTTCAGCTTAGGACTTTTTCGAACGAATTAGCAGCTCGTGCGCACGTTGGTATTTTGTCAATTTTTTCAAGATCACATATTTTTTATACATCTGTTCATATTTTTTAAATAAAATTAAGTGCAGACATTTGAACGAAACACGAATTTTGCTCTTAAAAGAGAAATTACTGTGTTTTTGTGCCGTTTCTCTTCGATTTTTGAGCTTATTTCTTTACGTTCTCAAGTCACCAAAATGCATGAACTTTGACGTCATATAGCACAAAAACGAAGACGGTGACCCCCCTTTTTATTGTATTTTCTGAAAGCGTTTCTCAAAATTGTTTTTTAGGACGAGTATAAAAAAATTTCATCGGGCAGTTTTATTTCTACGGAATTACCTTAATAATATACTTCCAAAACATTCAACCAATTTTGTGGATTTTTAAAAGCATTTGGTTGAGATTTTGATTCAAATGCGAACGAGCGCGCGCCGATAATGGCGTGATGATGTCGTCATATAGCGCGCGCTCAAGTTGAAAATTTAAAACTTTTCAACGAGATCTCGCTCAGTTTATTGCAAATTTCTTGAGTATTTTTGTAAAATTTCAATTTTTTGCAAATAGAAATGTTTAGAAAATTAAGATTATTCTCTAGATAGTAAAAAAATCCAAAAACATTTGAGTTTTAGTGGTGTTTTGTCTTTTGAATCAAGTTGTACAATTTTTGCACTGGTGTTACACCTGAGCGGCACTGCTTTCGACCAATCAGAATCGAGGATTATAACAGCTATGTCACAGTGTAAATTCTTGGATGCCGTAAATAAACAAAAGTAGGCCGCAGGCGTTTCTCTCGAAAGTGAATTGCTGCAATCCTGATGAATGAAATATTCTTGTTGAGATACTTTCATAATTTATACTAATGCAACTAAAACATCTGGGGCCGGTTGCACGAAGCCTGAATAAAGTTATCCACTGGTTAAAGTTATCCACTCCAAAGGATTTCTTTAGAATTTATCCGCTGGATAACGATTTATCCGGTGGATAGCGCTAATCAGTCTTCGTACAACCGACCCCAGATGTTTAAATCATAACCTAGTATATTTTGTTCTTTTATCATGGTACATTTAAATCGTATTAATCTATCCTATAAAGCATCTGTTAATGAACTTCAGCTCATTGATCCCTGATCCTCCGGGGGGAGGGGTGGCGGGGACTCCGAGCATAAATGATCGGGGATGCTCGTCGGAATTTTTCAAAAATACCACTAAAAGATACCGGACGTTTTTCAAAAGGGCGTGCTTTCAAAAGTTTTTCATCCCTAAAAGATACCAAAATCACGAGTTTCAGTGGCTTGCAACCCCAAAAAACCAAAATGTAAGAATTTGGCAAATTTCATATTTTTTAAGCCCTAAAAGATAACAAATCGTTGATTTTTACCCCTAAAAGATACGACGAGCATACCCGATCGCTTACCCTCGGAGTACCCCCCCCCCCCCCCGGGCCCTGATCCAGCTCCGGTTTTGTATATAAGAGCTGCGAAGTATTAAGTATAGTATATATATATATTCATTTTGTCATTTAATCATTACACTACTGCAACAGATTATGGACCATTCTAAACTGAAACATATTTGAACTATTGGAACTTTCAATGGTTCAATAGCGGCAACTTAATATATGTAACATTACAATAAACCAAAGTTATCAATTAATCAATATATATAAACTGACCGCATCGATAATGCTATTTATTATTAACTGAACTACTGTAATCAATAGCATTGAGCGTACCGATATTCTTCTGGCGAGAGGACTTCCTGTGTCGATGCGGTCAGTTATTGCAGGCTCAGTAGATTTTTTCCTTCGACCACGTTCGGTCAACGTTCGGTCATATCAAGTTCTGAAATGGGATTATAAACAAGCTTATTGTTGTTGTATTTGCAAGAATAAAAGCACACAACAGAAATGTACAAAGTATGAACTGATGTACTGATAGTGTTTTTAGCATTCAATGTAAGCATTTTAGTTATTTTAAAAACATTTCTCAAGACTCAAAGCAAGTAGTATCCGCTATTAAAAGCCTGTGAGGTAGACGTAAAAATCGAAGAGAACGAGCTCGTGCTTTATAGCGCATTCATTGTTGTCTGTAGCCGCTGCTTACGTAGATATGATCCTGCCGCCTAAATAATTACGGCCAAGATGGCTTATGGGAAATCATCCGTCGCGACAAAGTCCACGAGAATCAGATATTATCATGCAACACAGTAATCCCACAAGTGTAGTTTTTGTTTAAATCAGTACGTCTGACTGGCGATGATATGCTCAAGATTGATGCTAGGATCGCTACCTTGGTGGTAAGGTAGTTCTGTCACTGCGCACAATTGTGTATGTATGCATGCATGTTTCAAATTTGGAATGTTTGAATTTTTATCATGACTGCAAAGCAAGTGAAAATCCCAACAATTCCGATTTATTCAAAAGAAAAACTGGGAAGCATTTGGGCTCTTTCTCAGTATATACCTCATCTGAATCTGTGTCTATATTTATAAAAGGGTGCAATGGGTGATCGGAAATCTCAGTTCACAACTAATTTTTTACTCAAATCTCAATTAACTACTAATTTTCAAAATCAAAATATTACCTTGGTAGAAAATGCAAAAATTCTTGAAACGTTTATATAAATCTCTGTTAACTACAAATTTTAATTTCTCAGTTAGTAACTGCTAACCGCTCATATTGGATATATTAGATATTATTAATTCATCCATTACTCCATCCATATATCCATCCATCCATCCATCGATCCTAGACTCTCTAAAAATCATTGGGCCGTATTCTAAAGTTGATTCTCTTCAGCGAGTAGTTTTGTCCATGCCATGTCTTCCATGTTATCCCAACATCAGTTTGATTGTTCAGTCCATACAGATACAAACCATTAGGATTGGTCTCGTGACATTGCTTGTACCACCAGCCACCGTGACAGGTTTGAGCGCAGCTTACGGGTGCATTATCGTTATTGCGATCTTTGGTTGAGAACAGAGCGTTGTTGTGATAAGACAAAGAATCACCAACATTACCTGAAATGATGATAATGACGATGATTATGCTTTTCATTGATTACAATAATGGTACGGTACGGTACGGTACGGTACGGTATGGTATGGTATTTAGGTCTTATTAACAGAGCGGGAGGTGTGTACCCGCGCTGATTGGCTGAAATCCTTGACAAACCCAAGAAAACTCTGTCAGTGGATAGAGCCGGCCGGAAAGTTAGTAAGACAGTCTTCCGACTCGTTGAATTTACGATAGCTCCATGAAATGTGCTGTTTTTAAGCTGGAATCATTCAAAGGACCATTGTAAGTGAAACATCTATTATTTTAGATACCAAGAAATATAAGCCGACTCTGACAACATATTGCAATTGCCGTCAAGCACTATGACGTCATGGCTTGTTTACATGAATAAAAATGCATCTAGTTCTGGCTTAATATTTTTTCTTTAATACATTTGGCATTGTACTTATACTTATAATTTGTTCCAATATTATAAGTGAGCTTTAACCCTATTTTTCATTGATTTTAAAATGTCAAATCCCCTCTTTTGCCCATGATTCTTAGCATTAAAACAATAGATTTGTTTACATGTGACGTCATAGTGCTTGTGGTTAATTGCTTTGTGACCCTTTGTATTACGGAACAAGCACATGACTGTGAAAAGTTTATATTTAACGCCCTTATTGATACTCAAGTGTCCAGTAAAACAACTTACGAAGACAGTGAGACAAAACAGAAGAAAATCTTTAACAGTTGTGATTTGTTACCAACAAAACAGACATATAAAACTACTTTGTTGTCGATCGAAGCGAACACTATCAAGTGATTGAACGACCCAATTATGGCATTAAAAAAGAACAGATATAATATAGATTGCTTTGTTATTTGTCAAAACAATTGCTGCAATAAAATCTAACAGCTAACGCCCTTAAGAATCATTACGTGCTCTACTGCAGCCCTGTACTACGATAATTATCTTGAGCAGATTTCTTGATGTCCATTGTGTACAGAATTGTTTTTATAGTGTATATATTTCAGTTTTTTAGTGTTTAAACTGGGAATTGAGCAATTTCGAAGCAATTCACAAGTTATGGCGAAAGATTTTGTAAACTTCAGATATCTGTGTCTCTTATAAAAACATTAGAATGCCTGATAAGTTTTGTTTTGGCCGAATAGATCAATGGTTATGCTCCCGTTGCTCCCGTGGTTATTCTCCAGTGCTAATGATCAGGCGGTAATGGTTCGATTCCCGCTCATTCTAGATTATTATTTTTCTTTTTCTTCTTCTTCTTTTTTAATCTATCAAATATTTTTTCTTCATGACAAGACGTTTTCAAAAATACCAAGAAACCAAATTTTTATTTTCTGTAACATATATTAGTGAAATCAAACGAGATTTCACATGTTTATTAATAAATATGTACTAACTTTTTTGGTGGTTATTGTTTTTAAAAGTTAGAGTAAAAAGTTTGTCAATATTTATCGCTGTTATTTTGTGCTATTTATCTGTTGACAACAACGTTGTTTTTCTTCACAAATGAAATGCTTGCTGATTTCATTTGACAATCTCAACGTTTTTGAAGAGCTGTCTTATAATGATAGTGTTTTAATTTTTTGTGTATAAAAATAGAAGAGAAGCCCGAGTTCACGCAGCTATGCGTCTAGTTATAAATAAATTCTCAACAATGCCAAAAAATGTCAAAATCTACCGAAGAGATTACTCAAATTTCATAACGGAAATTGATTCTATTGATTTGTGTGATGATAAATTGTATTCATTTTATTCCAAACTATCTAGCGTTATAGACAAACACATACACTAAAGCCTCTTAGTAAAAAATCAATCAAAGCATTATCCAAACCATGGATTACTGCCGAAATTAGGGCATCAATCAAGATAAAAAACAACTACTATAAAAAATTTATTCGGAACAATTCTAGTTATTATCATAAGAAATATAAATACTATCGCAACATGACTAAAATATTCGTTTTAAAGGCGCTAAAGTTTGGAATGCCATTGAAGAAGAATTTTAATCACTTAGCAAACCGTCATTCAAAAATAGTTTGAAAAACGCTTTGTTAAGCCAGTATACCTGTGAAAAATGATATACTACAGTTATTATTCCATTGAAATATTAATTATATTAAAAAAATATCAAACAACATCGATTCTTAATAATTAATAATTAAACTAGATTTATTAATATTTTTTCTCTTTCTAGCTCTCTCTCTCTCTCTCTCACCCTTTTTAGTATACCAAATCTATATAGAATTGTAAAGGCTAATGTATGTATTGTTATTTCCTTTTTCTCATTAGTCATGATCTTGTAAAAACTTATATCTAACTACTTTCTTTATTTACTTCGATATTCTTTTCTTACTGTGTCTTCCATGACCATTTTCACATAATCAGTAATTTAAACCAGGAATATGCCAGCTGTCTGGACTAACTTATGCTATTTACAGCTGACATGTACCTATAACTATGGTAAAGTAAACGTTTTGTCCGACTCTGATCCAGTATCCGCGTAATTTGATGGATGGATGGTGCATTTGTTATTGATACGGGAGCATCTATTTTGTAGCTTTTGTAGGTCGTCAGATAAAGTTTCATTTATGCTGTCCCACACAATACAGCAGTAGTCGAAGTGAGGCTCAATGATTGATCTATCAACTGAGATTATTACAAGTAGTTCTCTTGGGAGTATTGGTTTTAATTTTCTCAAAGCTAACAATGCAGAAGAGATTTTCTTTCACCCTAGACAAATATTTCGCGTTTTTAATGCAGTTTCGTCTTATAAACCTTTGCCATTTTTGTTTCTTTAATTACAACCAAAGTTTGTGCAGGAACAGTCGAATATATACTCATGTTTAGCCGAAGGGTCGATTCAAAACGGTACGGCGTGTTTACGATCTGAACTGTCTAATAAAATTTAATTATAACCAACATCATCATTATCATCATCGCCAATAAATTAATCAACATCCAGATGTACCTGTAAATTGCCCAACCTTCAGACGATAATTGTCGTGTTCACCAGCAACACTGAACACACCGTACTCTGCATAGCGATGTGCGCCGTCAAAATCCTCCATTACAACTCTCAATCTGTAATCTCCTTGTGATGTCATAGCGTGGATATTATCCATGCCCAACCAGTGTTCTCCTTTCATTCTACCAAACCCATTCTTATACTTGTCCCAGTTCAAGTTAAAATCAACCAGACCGTCTTTTCTACGTTGTATAAGAGTCCAACCACCACCAGCATTTTTCATATCGCAGTAAACAAGAAATGACGGGGAGTAGCGAGGTCGGACGCGATAGACTCCACTTTCTAGAGGCTGCAGCTGTTTGTATATTTCAGCACAATTCTGGAATTGCGGGTTCTGTTAAAAAGAACAAGCAGTCAACCCAATAAGCAAGTAAACAAACAACAATGATAAAAGCGAATTAACAAAGTAATAAGCGAACTAATGAAGCGAGCTGAAGAACGAACAATCAAATAGTCCGGGAGCCCATGCTGAGAAAGGGGGTTAAAAAAAAGAGTTCGTTTACTTGTCAAGCTAACAAATTTTTAACTACCCAGCAATGTTCCTCGGTCTATGAGACATTGTGTCAGGGTGGCAGTGGAGCTGGTCAGGTGGGCCAGGTCTGCGTAGGGCACCCCTCCCCAGTTGGTATTGATTTTTGATGCTCTCAATATTTCCAGGGATTTAAAAACTACACGCCTTCGAAATAAGTGTATAATTCTTAGCTGATTTGACTTTTGAGAGTGAAATTGCTTTAGAGAATAGTTGAGATAATAATGTCCACAGTTATGTATGATAAAGTACACATGACGTAACTGGTGACGTCATAAATCCAAAATGGCGACTGAGCCATAGCATATTTAAGCAAAAATCATGAAAGTGTTAAAGAAATAATCAAAAAATGTAATGATTTAAAAGTAAGTAATAATATTTAGTTGTTTTCGGAAATGTAGCTAACACATGCACATTTCTTTGCTATAATATATACCATTTTTTCTCTAATCTGTATCATCATCACCGTCTTCAATTGTGCTGTTGTGACAATCATTAGTACAGTAGCATGAAAGTGTGCAAGACAAACTTGCTCTTAAGGTACACCCTGCTTTGCATTTGCAGACAGTGAGCTCAACGAGACTTTCAGGAGCTGGGTTGTTACTCATTAATATTGTCACTGACAAGGTTACTATTGTAGTCCATCCACTTCCAACTGAAGATGACACTGACAGTTTTAAGGAAAGGGCATGCTTCCAAATGAAGCATTGATAGTTGACTCTCTGAATGTGATGCCCGGCACTGTCACCTGTGGGTGGCAGTTTACTGCTGTCCAAACATTTCTTGGTGAAGAGCTTGTAACGAAGGTGGTTGAGATCTGATGTGTGTTCTCCATACAGTCAAAGAAAAATAAATGTCAGGCAAAGTCTCACTATTTCATCAGTGATGATTGAGCAGTTTGCTCCAAGTTCTGATAGTTGTCCCGATGTTTAATAAGTATCGAGAAGGAACCATGTAGACTACTTGTGCTATCACCAGTCGAAGCATGCATGTTCGGTAAAAGCTGACAAACATTGGTACCAACTAGATTGACAACATAAAAGGGGGCGTATTTCTTCTGTTTTTCCTGTCCCAGCATGGAACCATAGTTCTTCATATAACATATAAGGGGGCGTATTTCTTCTGTTTTTCCTGTCCCAGCATGGAACCATAGTTCTTCAACCTTTAAGGATGTAAAGTGGTGCCTGCAAAGAACAGCAAAGTCAGTGTCTGGGGAAAAAAATGATCTCCCTCTTTGAAGAAATGTTTGAAGATTCGGCAAAATATCCACAATGTACCAAGGTACGACTGTCACACAATTCAACCTCAAGGCTGTGATGTGATAAAATCAATAAAATTCTACTCCACTCCACTCTATTCTATTCTGCTTCTTCGTGATGATCAGTTCGGAGACCAACTACGTCACTTTCATCCAAGCTGTTGGTAATCTTCATGGATTTTCCATCATGTGATGCCAAATAGAGTGTTTGACCTTCCTTCAACTGAGATGGTCATTGCTTACTCAAATAATGTACGAGGAAAGAGAACAGACTGGACTTGTTTCTCCCATTTAATAGATATTGCTTGAGGCAGGACAGGAGCTTGGAATTTCGGCTCTGGATTATCAAATTCTTTCATTCCCTATTTTACCTTGTTCTCTGGCTGTAAGCAAGGACTCACAAACATCAGTTGGGGCAAAGGTTCCTGTATCTATGTTAATCAAAAGCGGGTTTTTTTGCCGTTTTTTCAAGCCGTTATATATCTGTTACGTACACATCTCCCCTTCGAAAGTAGTTGAGATGATCAAATGCTTTATCGTATGGCAACATTTCGGTAAATACATCAAGGTGTAAGCTTCAGTTAACAGCTCTGCCACTATATACTAGATCAAGCTACAGCCATACCATCTCAATGTACTTGTTCCAAAAGTAAAATAATCATGATATACTGAATGCATATTCTTTGTATTCATTGAAAAGTGGATTGAGCTTCTCATTCATCTGCGTATCAAGCTCCAGGACTTGCTATTGGATTTTTCTTTGGTGCTCAGCCGCATACTCTAAGCCTTTTTGAAATGATTCGATGAGGGCATGCTTCTTTTCGTTGATCGACGCTATCGCCATTTCATCCCGTTGATCCTCGTTTTGTAGCCATTCTGTAAATGACTGCCACTGTAGCCTTTGGAGTGCTTCAATGGTGAGTTTATGGACTCAAACAGCTCTGTTGTAGTGTGTCCCATTGATTATCTTGGATGCAAAATTACTTCCACAAACATCACTCTCAATCCAGAGATCTTGAATACCTGACTCTACCATGTGCTTACCAATAACACCAAGGAAATGTTTGGCTCTATGAAATCCTCCCATGCGAATGACTATATTATCAAGTTCCGGTGACACAGTTCATTGAATTGTCTTTGGCTCACATTAAATTCCTTCATCAAAAGTAACGACACAGGTTTCTTGGCGTAACCTCTCTCTGAAGTTCTTCTCTAAACCCACGGGGGAGGACTCCAGGGGTAAACAATCGGGGATGTTCGTCGTTTCTTTTAGGAGTAAAAATCAGCGATTTGGTCTCTTTTAGGGTTGAAGATAATAGATTTGCCAAATTCTCATTTTTTGGTATCTTTTTAGGGGTTGAATAGCACTGAAACTCATGGTTTTGGTATCTTTTAAAGATGAAAATTTTGCAAAGCCACGCCTTTTGAAAAACGTCCGGTATCTTTTAGGGGTAGTTTTTTAAACTTCACACGAGCATCCCCGATCGTTTACCCTAGGAGCTCATATCAAACAATCGTATGTCATTCGTTAGGCCTTTCTTTTGAGCGCGCGGGATTCCTGTGCTTTCTTCGTTTCTAGCCCCTCAGGCTACTTTTCGATAATTTTCCAAATGGCGGCCTGTTGAGAAGTGTTTTCGCTACAATTCCTGTAAGTGTTAGGAGATTCGAGGCTTTAGGAGCTGAGATAAATACTAAAAACAGTTGAACCGTACTTCCAAATAAGGTTATTTCCATAAAGCTATTTCCATATAAGGAAATAAAATGATGACTAAACGAATGACAACTTTTTTAAGGCAATTGTTTGATATGTGCCCCCCCCTCCTTGCGTGTAAACCTTTCAGGCATGTATACACTGTGGTTGGCTTTGTCACTGTGGAAGGTATCATAGGTCGAAAACCAATACGAGATGGCTGTAAATGGAGAACTGACTGTGTAAGCCATTTCAAAACTAACTGTAGACTTGAAGGAAGTTCTTTAGCCGTCTCCAACCTCAAGTCGCCTATATTTAAACTTGGGATTTCTTTCGATTCCTGTCACATCTTTTATTTTGTTTCTAAGAATAAAAGCAGCATGATACAGCACTTGGTTGTACGCATCTGTTCCACAAGACGTTGTAGAAGGCACCTTCGCACCTTGGACTTCTGCAAGTTTTGCCTGTTTTGAATTATTTATAATGGTGTTAAGACACGAGGTATGGGATTCCTGTGGAGACATTTTTCTCCGTTATATAAACGTACGCAATACTAACGATGATATATGCCCATCGATTTTGATTGTTTGATATTGAAGAGCACATGAAAAATCCACTTAATAAACAAATCCACCTAATAAACAAATTATGAATTTAAACTATTGTATTCATATGTGACGTCATAATGACGTCATTAATAGCTTTGTGACTTTCAATCATTGTTAACTGTTCCTCTGATATTTGTGTTTGTACTGAAAGCTATGTTTCCGTGCACTTACACTTTATTTACAAAGCTGTAAATATATTTTTTTTTTGCTCTATACCTGCTATTCTGAGTTGAATAATATCGTTCTATAGGGACAAAATTGGTATGCCTCCCCCTGGCTATGGCCCACCTAATCTGCTCCACTGCCACCCTGGCATGAACTACCAATGTGTATAGTTTAATGTGGGAGTAGTGAAAATTTGTCAGCTTGTGAAGTAAACGGAACGATATTTTTGGATTATGGGCTCCCGGACTAAAATGTTAGAAAACAAATAGGGAAGAGAAAACATAACCATTTGAGCTAGATGACATATACTTTAAAAAGAAGTGACGCAAAACCCTAACACTAATATATACCAAGAGAGTATGAGATAAGAGAGCTTATCCCCGGACCCCACCTTCTACTCGTCGTGCTAATTTTAGAAACTTGTTAACAATCTCCACACTTTTGTCATGAGATGTTTTGACGATGCGACCGCGGCTCTTGCTATATGGCCAATCACGTTCCGTTCCCAAAATAACTTCAATTGAAAAATAGATTGAAAAGATCCCCTTATGAGAGTAAAGCCCAATACGGGAGATAAGCTCTCTTATCTCATACTCTCTTGTATATACCTATTTCAACAAATGATTGTTCTTAGATTTTTCTGCATACTGAAAACCGAATGCTGCATACTGAATACTGCAATCCAAGACCGAAATGCATTGAAGCGAAGAGTGCCATGTGCACTGTAGTCTCCCTCGCATCCGTTTCCGGTCTGTTCGAAAAAATCTGGGCTGGAGATTTTTTCGAACAGACCGGAAACGGATGCGAGGGAGACTATGTGCACTGCCAATCTTCGGAATATGGAACCGACATCCTTGCAAATTAAGATGATATGGTTCCATAATTATGCATTTATATATCGTCAACAATGCATTTCGGTCTTGGAATGCAGTATTTGCTGGAGATTTTTTCGAACAGACCGGAAACGGATGCGAGGGAGACTATGTGCACTGCCAATCTTCGGAATATGCATGGAACCGACATCCTTGCAAATTAAGATGATATGGTTCCATAATTATGCATTTATATATCGTCAACAATGCATTTCGGTCTTGGAATGTAGTATTTGCCAGAGTCTTATGTTTCTCGACGCTGGTCAAGAGGAACGAAGGCTCTGGGAACGGGATTGATTATACATTGTACTCAGTTTCTTTCATTTCATTGGTGGAGAATTACCATACAAATATTTAGGTATTATTGATGCGCGTCAGCGAATTTACCTCAGCGCGTTGGCAATTTTCATACAATTAAGCACGAAAAAAGGGACACACTTCTCGATTTGCCGAAGTGAGTGAGAAAGAATTGATGAATGATTTTAAATGCATAATAAAACTACCAAAGACGAGAAAAAAAGGCCGACAGCTTTTCGACCAGATTTTTAACTTAGGACTTCGGACTTCGGACTTCGGACTTCCGTTAAACAGCTTAAAACAACAACAGACAAATGTAAAGTAATCTTTAATTCACTACCAAAAGAGGTTTTGAACAAAAAATCCTTATAATATTATGAAAGAAATTCTTCGCAAGGCTTGCCGAAAGTCGACTGTCATAATCTAAAGTGATAAAAGGGACCTAAAAATAATTTTTACAATTCCAATTCTAGATATTTTTGTAACTAAAAAGGATAGAAAAGTCCTATTTTTATCATTCATATTTTTTTTTTTGCAAAAAATCTCTATGATTGAGTTCATAAACTTTCGAATTTGTCCATATAATTATTATTATTAAGTGAAATTCGCGACTTTATCATCATCTTCTTTTGAGAACAGACTATACGGTTTCCTTTGTATTTTCTTTAATTTTTGATAAAAATACTGTCTATTTAGTGAAATTTTCGTTCAATTTAAATCTTTTGTGTAGGGGTAGAGGAACACACAACATTAGAGCATAGTTTTCGGGGGAAACAAAACTCGGGGAACACAAATCCCTGTGACATCCGAAGTCCGAAGTCCGAGGTCCGAGGTCCGAGGTCCGAGGTCCGAGGTCCGAGGTCCGAGGTCCCTTTCGTATAAAACAATTATTGAATTCGTCTTTGATGATATCCGTAATTGGCAATGTCTCGAAAAGGTTTTGCCAATAGCACTCACCTCGACATTATTAATTACCGATATCATCAAAGGCTCATCCAATAATTGTTTATTTTTGTGGATTTTCTGTCCACAGGCTCGATAGAGTGCAAACAATAAATCCGTGAACGATTAGAATTATTAAGTAGTACAATTTTATGCTAATTCTCTATTGTTTGATCACGGCACTATTTTGCACAAAATAGAGTGCAAACTCGTTAAGTCTGCAACATAAATACCACTAAATAGTACTATTTTATGCTAATTGTATTGTTTTCTCTTGTGTTTAATTAGTGGTATTTATTAGAGCGATCATATGTCAGCGAAAGAAAATAGATTATTTAGTTTGTACAGCTAGGTAGTTGATGGAGTTGATAAAGAACGAAAGAATACTATGGCTTTAGTGTTAACTACTAACTATTTTTTCGCGATCATATGAAATCACGCGAGAACTATTGCACATTTTTGTCTGCGCTCTACCGTAGCAAAAAAAAAAATGGGAAAAATAGAATTTGCTTATAATTAATTCGGATTGACAAGGATTAGTGTAGACCGAAGATAAATGAAGTTGCGTTATCACATTTATCCTGGTCAGTGGGCATATATGAAGTAGAAAAAATCATTCGGACAGAGAACTTTAAATTTAAGCTATCGTTTAATTTTCAAAGAAGTTCTAAAGTAACGCTGTTTACTCTGGTTACTGCATCTAATCTTCCGAAATAACAATAAATATACATTTTTGGCACAAATGTTTGAAAGATGTCGTCAATATTTGTTTTGAAACTTACCTCTCTCCAAAACGCTCCAATTTGTTTTCTTCAACCTCTCAGAATGTGGAGTAAACTGTGTTCTATACCAAAACTAGTAAAACTAGATAAAATGTACCGTATTGCCAAACATTTCTTTTATGGAAACATTACTCATTTTCATTTCATAACTTTCTGTCGCCTTTTATACACAAATCCTATATCGAAACTTGTCCGTACTATGCCGGGGTAAATTTGAAAATCCAACACTCACACCCCGCCATTTTCACACTAGTACTAAACCATGAAGGAACCATGTCAGCATATTACGAAGTTATTTAAAGATTATGACTCATCAACCATAGTTAACATTATCAGATTTACTCCGAGCTCTCGACATTACCGGTCATCATCAGGGAATGAAAACGTTACAATCACAATAAAGACAATCAAACAAAGTAGTAATAAGCGCGCGCTACACTAGGGGGACATTCGGGAGTCTCGGACACCGCAACACCACAAAAAATCGATGGTGAACACCGCAACACCGACAAAAAAATTCAGGAAAACACCGGTCCGTCACCGCATTTTTTCATGAGTGAAACATTTTGGTTGGATTAAAATCGAAACTCCGAAAAAAGTTTTCATTTCACCGTACACCGCACGTAAATTAACTTAAATATCGCACATCGCGAGGTTTTACATCACCGCAATACCGCAATTTTTCAGCCTCGTTCACCGTAAAACCGCACTAAAATAAGGACAACACCGCAAACCCCAATGTCCCCCTCCTACAGAGAGACAACTGCTCGCGCTATTACAATCAAATAGAGCTAAGGTGAAAAAACAATAATAATTAATGATTTAATAATAGTTTTCTGGTAAAGTTCTACCTTTGTCCCTATTAAATATAGTGTCTTTGTCCTTAGCTATGCATGGAACAACTTTCTCTGATGGTAATTTGGTTCACTTTGTAAGATACGAGTGCTAGCCCAATCAATAAAGAACCACCAACAAAGAATTTTTAAATTTAATATTACGAAATGTCCTTCTTCCACAACTACTCCGGTTAGTCCGCGTTTCCAAATTTTCGCACTCTGAAGACCGTTTTCGAAAGGTTCCATTTTTAAGAGCGAATTATTTCGTGGATTCATGAATGATTGTTGTTGTGTACAGAAGGTCTAACCAGAAAAGTAAAGTTGTGTTTTCGAATTTATAAAGAGTGCACAAGGCGTGAGTTACCGAGATTTGAGACCGTGAAGAAGCGCGATTGAAAATGAAACGCAAAAATCAATATTGAAGAAAAACAAACCATACTATACTCACTTCAACGACAATAAAGGCAAAGTCAGTGTTGTCTTCAAATTCAGAGCTGTCCCAAAGTCTTCCTTCAAATGAAAGCAGTTCACAATTATGAAGATCGTTTACAGCGTGTTTCATGAAGTTTACAGCAATACAATCATCTGGAAGTCTCAAACATTCTTGTAGACATGTAAAGTCATCGTAAACATGTTCTGTCTTGATTCTACCATTTCGTTGCCGCTTGTTTTTTGTCGTAGAAAAGTAAACGTTGTTTGCTTGAGGTGTGTTAGCAAGCTGGTAGAAGTGCGATTGAAGTTGAACCTGGCTGGACAAAAGCAGAGTGTCCAAGATAATTGCTAGCAAGAGAAAAACGAAGCCTTGTGTCTTTCGTTTCATGTCTTTGTCGATTTGCAAGCATATGAAGGACGTAGAAGAAAACAATGCAAGTTTTTGACTTAAAGAAAGTAATTTCTGTTCGTTTAAATATTATTAGGGCATAGCCTGAGGATAAAAAAGAAAAGTGAGACTATTAGTAAAAATAAAATTCTTACGCCTTTTTAAAAAAATTGTAACTTTGAAATATTACAATTATTAGACTAATTATTAGCCATGTGACTTGTTGTCGATACATTTTTCTCCTTACTTACCTCGTTCAAGGAAAAAGCTTGTTTTTTAACTGTGAAAAACACAAGCAATTCAAATGAGGAGTTGAGCTGACTAATTAAATTTGATGTATATAACAATGTATATATGAATTGTCTCTGCCTTTAGCAGCTGCTTACATGCAATAATAAATATCTTAATAAATTATTACTGGCACTTGCAACGTACAAAATGTATTGTTTTCATTTCAAATAATTATTATAGCACCGTTATTCATATATTGTTGTAAAAATTATCATTTGAGCTTTTCAACATTTCATGAAATGTCTGGCCAAGTTGGGACCATGTTTGAATAGAATTGTTGTTGTCCTTTTTGTCTTTTTTGTCCTTTTTTCAATTTCACTTGCAAGTTTTTAAATTGTAAACAATTAAACTCGGCTCTTTACACATGTCACATGTTAACTCGATTCTTTGTATAATAATGAAGGAGAATATATTCGACAGAAAAAAAAGGAGACGAGAAGAGGTACAGGGGCGGCGGAACGGGGGGGGAGGGGGCACGGGACCCCCATGAAATACTTCTATACAGCTCCATCACAAAGTGGAAATGTGAAGAGATGATACTTTCATTCATCTATTTTTTCATTACATTTATTCATTCTTATATAACATTTTAAATATTTTCAATAGTTCAAAATGAGTACATTTGTTTTTTATCTATTTTACTTATATTTGTTATATAGCAGAAAATTTGTTCAATTTCTGCATACTTTAGGTTAGACTTTCTCAAAGTCATTCGTCTCATTCCCGCGCGCGCCGAAAAAAACGCAGGAACCCCAAACAAATTTTCCCCTAGGACGAAGGACGACCTCTTCTGTGGAGATTCTGTGCAATGTACGCGCACTTGCTTGTCGGGCTTCCTGTGCTTTTAGCGCGCTGAATTTAATGACATTAAAATTAATTCATTATGGACCCTAAATCCTCTTCAAAATTCCCTGTGAATATCAGAGAGGTCGACTTGGGCAAGTCTAACTTTAGGTTTGAGCGCTATATTTCTCCTACCTTTAATTTCAGCGATTACTTCACTTATTAACTCTACTGGATACAACATTAATATGCATTGTATCTTTGAAACAAAGAACTACTGAAGCCAGATACTCGCCATACCTGATCACGTAGCTTTAGGATTCTAGTTAGTATGCGCTTTTGAATCCTTTCAGACTAGTTAACTTGGCATAAGTTCATGTTATTCTAGGCAAACCTTCAGACATCGAGCGGGCTAGTCATAGTCAGCCATTGAGATTG
The DNA here is from genome assembly GCA_918843875.1 of Diadumene lineata. NCBI lineage: Eukaryota > Metazoa > Cnidaria > Anthozoa > Actiniaria > Diadumenidae > Diadumene > Diadumene lineata. The sequence continues at coordinate 1,356,169 of OU974069.1, forward strand.
ATTTTCATTTGACCGTGAAGCAATAGGCAAACTAAACTAAAAAGTTAATAGTTAATAGTTTCGTTGTTTTCAACTACTACAAACTGAATGGTCTATTTTTTTTCTCGATCATGTGAAAATCACTCTAGACTTACTGTTAAAAGTGAAAAGGCATAAAAAAGCTTTCCTGCTTGCTGATCTAAGTGGTGACCATTAGAAAACACAGTAATGAACACTTCTACCAATATTTTGAAAGTTGCTTTATCCATCCATCCATCCATCTATCCATCCATCCATTAATTGCATCCATCCATTCGACTGTCTATTCTAAAAATCATTGGGCCGTATTTTAAAGTTGATTCTCTTCAGCGAGTAGTTTTGTCCAAGCCATGTCTTCCATGTTATCCCAACACCAGTTTGGTTGTTCAGTCCATACAGATACAAACCATTAGGATTGGTCTCGTGACATTGCTTATACCACCAGCCACCGTGACAGGTTTGAGCGCAGCTAATGGGTGCATTATCGTTATCGCGATCTTTGGTGGAGAACAGAGCGTTGTTGTGATAAGACAAAGAATCACCAACATTGCCTGAAATGACTATAAAGACAATATGATTATGATGATGACAATGATTATGATGACAATGATGATGATGACGATGATTATGATGACGATGATGATGGTGACGATGATTATGATGACAATGATTGTGATGACGATGATTATGATTATGATGACGATGATTATGATGACAATGATTATGATGACAATGATTACAATGACGATGATTATGATGACGATGATTATGATGACAATGATTATAATGACAATGATTATGATGACGATGATTATGATGACGATGATTATGATGACAATGATTATGATGACGATGATGATGATGACGATGATTATGATGGCGATGATTATGATGACAATGATTATGAAGACGATGATTATGATGACGATGATTATGATGACGATGATGATGATGACGATGATGATGATGACGATGATGATGATGACGATGATTATGATGACAATGATTATGATGACGATGATGATGATGACGATGATTATGATGACGATGATTATGATGACGATGATTATGATGACAATGATTATGATGACAATGATGATGATGACGATGATTATGATGACAATGATGATGATGACAATGATTATGATGACAATGATTATGATGGCGATGATTATGATGACAATGATTATGATGACAATGATTATGATGACAATGATTATGATGACAATGATGATGATGACAATGATTATGATGACAATGATTATGATGACAATGATTATGATGACGATGATTATGATGACAATGATTATGATGACGATGATGATGATTATGATGGCGACGATTATGATGACGATGATGATGATGACGATGATTATGATGACAATTTCATTAAAAATCCTCCTAAAAGCGGTCATCACAGCAACCACCATCATCATCATTGACGTATTTAGAAAGTGTACCTGTAAATTGCCCAACCTTCAGACGATAGTTGTCATGTTCACCAGCAACACTGAACAACCCGTACTCTGCATAACGACTGATTCCGTCAAAATCCTCCATTGCAACTCTCAATCTGTAATCTCCTTGTGACGTCATAGCGTGGATATTATCCAAGCCCAACCAGTGTTCCCCTCTCATTCTACCAAACCCATTCTTATACTTGTCCCAGTTCAAGTTAAAATCAACCAGACCGTCTTTTCTAAGTTGTATAAGAGTCCAACCACCACCAGCATATTTCATATCGCAGTAAGCAAGGAATGACGGGGAGTAGCGAGGTCGGACGCGATAGACTCCATTTACTTGTGTTAGGGGCTGCTGCTGTTTGTATATTTCAGCACAATTCTGGAATTGCAGGTTCTGTTAAAAAGAACAAGCAGTCAAGCAAACAATAAATAAACAGTTACATTAAACAAACGATTGCAAATGGAAACAAACAAACAATAAATAAACAAGGAAACTATCAGAAAACAAAGAAGACATTAAAAACGTAATGACGCACTTACGAACAACTGAACGAACGAATGAATGAATGGATGGATGAATAGATGGATGATTGAACGAGTGAGCCTTTATTTATAGTCACGCGTTAGTTATAAAAATGTTGATGACATGAAAACCGTGTAAAACCCGGTTATATAAACCAAAATATGTGAAATATCTATATTTATTCCATAGTTAGAGAGATTTACGCACGATCATAACTGTGCGCGCGCATGTAATTCCGTTTACTTTGGATTGCTTTCGCATCCTCCTTTTAAATCTATTGGTTGTTTGTAAAATAACGCGTTCTTACACTATGTAGTTGTAACAAATTGTTAACACATTCATTTTGCCCTGAAGATGCGCAATTAGCGCGAAAGCTTGGCTCAAAATAAAACGTGGAAGAAACAACTATTTGACTATAGCACAATTAATATTTACTCAAATGAGTTTTTCCTCTCCGTGTGCATGAAAAGTAGGATTCATGTTTTCAAGTTGAAAACCGTTTTCACCATCGAATACCCCATAACAAATAGATTTTATTTTGCTGGTGAGGAGGGTAGCATGACAACCAGCTGGAATAAAAACAAGACTCAAAATTTTCCATGTACACACAGATGAGGTTTTGAAAGTGAATTAGATACCACAGCCCTCAATGAAGCCTTTACTACAAACATAGGGCACATTAATGTAGGTCGACCGGCTTAACTAAAATCTAAAATGTACGCTTTCAATATGAAAAATATAGTTAATTCTGATTTTAAATCACATTGCTGGAATCTCACAAAAGACGATGCGAGCAGGTTTTATTTCATCACCGCCATTAATGCACGTATCTAGTTATCTTTGGCACGTTTATGCTACTTTGATGAAAAATAGAGTTTATGAAGGCATATCACAAAGAGTCCTTAATGCGCTTAAAAGCAAAAGATATATAAATTGATACGTAAGAGTTTAAAACATATAGTAAATCAGTGATTTTGAGGGTGTTCCGGTGTTCCGTGTTCCGGCGTTCCGGGTTTTAGTAACTGCCCCACTTTCCGCATCCTCCGAACTCCCCGCCATCTCGCACGAAATTAAAGTAAGGTTTGTTCGGTGCACACTATACTACTCATGTAAATTATTCATTATAAAAACATCTAAAGTCAAATAAAGACTTATCAAAAAAGTTGATAGCAGATGTTTGTAAGTATATTTATGATAGATAGAAAAAACTATTAAAAATATATTGTTGATTTTTTTAACATTAATTATATTCATCTTGTTGTTGAGTCTCTTGAGCTGTTTTCGCTCTATAAAAGAGTAATTTAGAACTCAATTGAGATATCTTGCGATTATTGAGCTCATTAATTGAGTGGAGACTTTTGTGAATGGGGGCTTTTTTCGAAAATTCATGAGCGCTAGATAATATAAAGAAATACGGTAACACAATTTTTAATGGAAAACCAAAAACCTTTTCCTGTGCAAAGTTTTCTTGAAATTCTATGGCTAGTTTTTATTTCTCAAGAACTTTGCAACCAGTCTCTATACGTGGAAAAAGGCCATTTAAAAAAATACTTACCTTAACGACAAGAAAGTCAAAGTCAACGTTGTCCTCAAATGCAGCGCTGTCCCAAAGTTTTCCTTCAAATGAAAGCAGTTCACAATTATGAAGATCGTTTACAGCGAGTTTCATGAAGTTTACAGCAATACAATCATCTGGAAGTCTCAAACAATGTTGTAGACATGTAAAGTCGTCGTAAACTTGTACTATCTTGATTCTGCCATTTCGTTGCCGCTTGTTTTTTGTTGTAGAAAAGTAAAAGTTGCTTGCTTTAGGTGAGTTAGCAAGCTGGTAGAAGTCCGATTGAAGTTGCACCTGGCTGGACAAAAGCAGAGTGTTCAAGATAATTGCTAGCAAGAGAAAAACGAAGCCTTGTATCTTGAATTTCATTTTTCATCTGTAACTGCTTACAAGCACGATGAACGTGAGCACTGCTCGTATAATATGTTGACTCAAATATAAAGAGTTTTCATGAAAACGTCATTTTCTTTTCTATTCTTTAAAAACATGATTTGAAGAAACGTTTTCGCTTAAGTTTGAAGAGCTAAAAATGTGAAATTAGTGTGTATTCCTTTCACGGAGCTCAATTTGTGCTTCATTATTCCACGGTGAGGGAAGCATCTGTCTCTGCAGAAGACGGAGATTGTTCTTTATAGACTGAATGAATTTAGTTTTGTTGGGAAAATATTCGAGTGTTATTAAGTGAGCAGTATTGTTAGTGAATTTAATCATGTACCGATCAATAACTCTCACTCTATAAAGGTTGAACTAAGGACGTCCCTGTGTAAATCAATTTTTAATGTCATTTTTATGAAACTTTGTACAAAGCTATTTAATGATATGAGGATTTCAGAAATGCAATGAAAATCGAAAATCTGGACTGAGGCAATGAGGCGTAGAAAATGAGGTAATTTGATCGAAAAACGAGCGCGAAACAGAAACCAACTCTCTTTAAATTAATCAACTGTTGTCTTCAATTTGTAAGAGACAATAGGATTACGTATGCTTTTCTTCACAAAAAGGTGATTGTAGTGTTTAGTAATAGAACAAAATAGAAAGTGACGAGAGCACGAAAGAAGTGATGGGAGAAGAAAGCGAGTTCTTCTCTTCACTTCTTGATCGATTCTTGAGTGCTATTTTCACTTTCCGAGTGTCCTATTTTATGAACAAAGCAGGGTAAAGCCTCTTCTATTTGTTTTATTGTATACTTGCTTTGAATATTCTGACAATTTGCTAAAAGCTCAATGACAAAGAAAAACTTAAATCAAAAGATCTAAAACCTGTTTTCAATATAAACTCCACGATGCTGGGATCTCTACTGTCGCAGTGATTTATTAATCTCCTTAAAATATCTCAATCAATGTCTTTTCCAAGGAACAAATTCGTGAAAACTATAGCAACGGGAGCATTTTGTCAGACTTATAGCAGATTTATAAAAACCTTTCAAAATTGTTCGCAGGAATATTATTTTCAACAAATTTGATGCTACTTCTTTTAATTGAATTGGGGCAAAAATGGGCCTATTACCATCCCCCACAGTTCCAAAACAAGCACGGTGGCCCGTATTTTTTTATTTTATTCCTTTTGCGTGGCAGTATTTATTTAGAAAATTCTGTCGGCGCGAAGTGTGAATCCCAACTAAGTCACCTTAAGGGAATATCTCAAGTTTTCAGTTTTCTTGTTAGTAAGGTTAGACTTAAAACGATACAAATCTACACATTATATAGTTATCTGCATATAATGTTTTTTTTTGTACATTTTGAGTCATCATTTATTTAAAAAAAAGATGAGATGTGCCAATGACTTTGCTATGAAATGAATTGTCTTTCAACAAGACAACCATTTCAAGAATAGCTGTATATAGTCATATCAGTATCATTCTGCCTCAAGCAGCTCCAATGCAATTAATATCGTGGGACGGCTGCACCATCTCAGTTTAAGTATGGTTGGACAAAACCTGAAATACGTTATCCATTGGATAAAAGTTATCTGACCTTTAGAATGCTTTTAGAATTTATCCGCTGGATAGTGTTTTATCCGGCTTCGTTTCTTTCATAAAACCGTTGACAAGTAATGTATGCATATTTTTTTAGTAATTCGCGCGCGCTATTTGAAACACGACGCTGTTTAATAATGTTACGTTATTTAAAATCCAAAAGTGGAAAATTCAAGAGAAAATATGGATATCGAACTAGCACTTGATAGTGAGAATATAGATTCAGGCTTTGAAAAGACAACTGGAGATTATTATATGAGTTATTGAATTCGTGCGTCGCAGTCATAAAGCCGATATCTCTAACTTCTTGAGTTTTTGGTACAATTTGATCTCATTCAAAACTCAAGGGTATAATTTTTTCTTTCTTTCGACATATATTGTGAAGCTTGTCACACGGCGTGTCTTCACACATTTTCACCCCTAAAAGATACTAAAAATGAAAACTATGTACTATTTAATAAACGAGGGATCAAATCCCGCGGGATTTTATACCTGATAAAACACGTGCTGAGAGTTTATTGAATGGCTTTAAAAAATGAATTAATAATTCATTAACTATTTTGTCCAATATCGATGAAACTAAACAAAACGAAATGGAATTGAAGGTTGTTTGCATTTGGGAATTGCACAACAATAGCAAAGGTCAAATTTATTCAGTCGACTGTGGTGTTTTGATACTTCGCTTGCATGGGTGAAAACATGCTTGCGAAACGAGCGTTTAGGTCACCAAAGTCTAAAGAAGAAGAGAAAAACGCATTGGAACAGTGCATCCCAAAGTCCACGTTCGTCTACAAAGTTGTCGTTTAAAGTTTTTTTCCGAACGGAAAATAGGTCAAGTCAACAGAGATCTTTCGATAGAGCAGCGTTCTTTTGAAGCTGACATTGGAAATATCGGGCTAAGTATTCAATAATTGTACTTTCCGTTTGTAAGCTATCACAAAATAAATGTTCGGATTAATGGTTTTTATATCTTATTCCTACTATCTTCAAACTTAAAGCACTATATAACATCACAAGTAACATTATACATTAATATTCATAGATAATGTCACATGTGCAATTATATAATGCTTCATGTTCATTTGTATTCCATTGTTTTTCTATTATACCCCATTATTCCCCTGGGCCACATTCAAAACCCTCCCCGGGCTTTATAGTTGCAAGCGTACTTTATGTGGAAAAGAGTGCTTTCCTCGTGACCAGATAGGAGAATCGGATTGGACAAAATGGTCAGGAATTATTAATGATTTTTTTAAGAAATACATAAAAAATAAGTTAAATTTCTGTGCTATGAATAGATGGGCTAGTTTATTTGACCCCATAAAAGAAACCAAATCGCTGATTTTTACCCCTGAAAGATACGACGGACATCCCCGGTTGTTTATCCCCGGAGTCCTCCGGGACCACCGGGACTTGCCAGTAGCTCCATTTCCAAATCAAAATATATGGTGTTAACGGGTAGCCCGAGCAAGCCGAGCGAGAAAAATCATATAAACTTACTGTTCGCTACAGTTTTTGTTTCATTGATTTAAGGTAATTCCGTAGTAATAAAACTAGCCATAGAATTTTGATAAAACTCTCTACAGTAGAGAGACGTGGTGGCCTAGTGGTTAAGGTATCGGACTTCGGGTCCAAAGACCTGGGTTCGATTCGCAGACCGGGCGATCACGTTGTGTCCTTGGGCAAGATGCTTTACTCTCTCAGTGCCTCGTCTTCTCGGATACGGACGTAAAGCCGGAGGTCCTGTCTGCTTACACTCTAACCTTGTCATAAAGTGGACATAAAAGATCCTGTTGTATCTGTCGCAAAGAGTAGGGGATCGTCTCCCGGTACAACAGTCTGGTCTCGGAGGCACATATCACTAACAATACTCAAGATTGTGAACTGCTTGGCTGCGACTCGCGCCGACTTGATAGCAGTCCGACAAGTCCTCCACTGCAAAAAAAAATTGTAAATCTGAGACGTTTGTTCTCAGATCATGCAGTTCCCGCTTAGGGAAGACTCATTATTATATATCATTATTATTATTATTACAGTAAAACATTTTGAGTTTTTCATTAAAAACATAAAATAAAAAAATGGGGTCACGGTATTGGTTTTCGAGAGAAAAAAGTATGCCCACTTTTGTCAATTTAGCGTCTAACATTCGAAAATGTTCATCATTCATTCAAGTGTCTCTTTACTGAGCTTGGTCAATAATAAGTGTTGTTAATGCGCTGTAAGGTACTCCTTGTACATTGGGCTACTGTTGTAAAGCAAAAAAATTACATTAAAACTCAACAACGAAAAGAAATAAAGCAAAAATTAACAAAATGTTGGAATTTTTACGGGCTTCATCGATGCTTTGACACTTTTCGAAATATCTAAAAATCTAGCCATATAATTTTTTCATTGATCACATATGTTTTAAAAAACATAATTTGAAATGATATTATGAAATAAAAAAGATAGGTGCCCGTATTGGTTTGCGAAATATTTTAAGAAATATCCTGAAAATTCGATCAAGATCAAGGTTTTACCGAGTGTAGACTGGGGCGAGTTTAAAGAAATTCGTGATTTTTCGCTTGAAAATGTAAAAATTATTCGGATTCTTACGTTAAAGCTAGTGTTTCTCAGACATAGCTCTGTATTCATTGATGATAAGAAATGTAAAACTCTAAAATTCGAAATATGCGCAGAACTGTGCGCAATGCAAAACTACGGAATTACCTTAAAATTACTCTCCGCCAATATGTACAATAATTGCCTCAAACAATATAGTATACTTATTAGTCAATGGAGTAGAGAAGAGAAGAGAAGAGAAGAGAAGAGAAGAGAAGAGAAGAGAAGAGAAGAGAAGAGAACAGAAGAGAAGAGAAGAGAAGAGAAGAGAAGAGAACAGAAGAGAACAGAAGAGAACAGAAGAGAACAGAAGAGAACAGAAGAGAACAGAAGAGAAGAGAACAGAAGAGAACAGAAGAGAACAGAAGAGAAGAGAACAGAACAGAAGAGAACAGAAGAGAACAGAAGAGAACAGAAGAGAAGAGAGCAGAAGAGAACAGAAGAGAACAGGAGAGAAGAGAACAGAAGAGAAGAGAAATATTCAATGGAAATGGCCTATAAACGCTGTCAAAAGCTGGCTTGAGAAAGGCGGTCTTTATATCATTATAAAATGAAACGCTAGTCAACTCACACAATAATGCGATATTAAAGCATAGTATGATAACTGTAATTGATTTCTAAACTTCCCGTTGGCAAAAATATGTTTAAATTGATCTGTCACATTTGCAGGTGTTGAACAGGCTGCATCTCTCAGTTATGTAGTTTGATGTACCATTAGAATCAGATAAGCCCGATTCAGCTGGGCTTTCTGCTAAGCAAACTGAACAAACAATCAAACCAAGGTCAAAACATTGCATTTATAGGTATACGGGTATTCAAGGAAAAAACAAACATTTAATTTTCATGGGTTTATTTATAGTTGCCTAGACAACTCGACGTACAACAGCTTGTTGATGATTTTAAATTTGCTCCTTCAACTATTGGCTGATCCAAATTCCAAACTTGAAAATGTTGGATTAAATAGCTTGCAAATGCAGAACTTCAAACAATTTCAATTGGAATCGAAGCGGTAAGTTACTAAGTATAACTTGCATATTCTATGATATTTTGCTTTAATTTTTTTCCTGAAAGAATTGAAACGCAATTCATTCAAAAAACCGTACTTTTTAATCTCATACATTTGTTATCAGCAGACTTTGTTACCTATAGAATACAATACTGAAAGAGTTAATAGAACATTTGGTCCTCAGTTTTGTAACCCACACTAAAGACGAAACACTTTTTTTCAGAAAAAGAACACAATATTTAAATAGGACCCATTTCAAATGTAGTTACATTTTATCAAATTGTACAAAGCACAAACTACGTATTAATATGAATACATCCAACAATGATTGATTACGATATTTACATGCATCGCAGCTCTTTAATTGAATACAACGCCGTATCTTTCCCAAAACATTAGTCAAATACCTAAGCGCCTATTTCGCGCGCTCTGATTGGTCAACGCGTCGTGCTTCTCTAGCAGCACTTCTCTCGTGTTCTGCCTATCCCCGCGTGCTTTATTTCTCGATAAAGCACGCGCGCGCGTCTTTTATTCCTTCAATAATTTTGTACCTATTGAATATTTTAATTTATAATACAGATTCGATCTAACTCTGATTGGTCCAAAACCGTGTTTTTTTTTCGCGATAACACTTGGTTTTTCGAAGGAATTACGCGACCGACGCCACGTTTCTGTCCTTCGTTTCTTGCTTACCTACCAATAAGTGTTTCAAAATAAATGCCAAAAGTAGAGGTAAAACGTATTTCTTGCTCAAAATATCATTAAAATGCGGAATTAAAAAAGTCTTTATCTCCTCAGTATGTTGTTTCTTTGTCTGCTTCTTGATCTTTCTGATGTTGTTAGTAAGTTATCATCATCCGTCATCTCCGTGTTGGTAATTTCTCCTCTGCCAAATCTTCTTGTCTCTTTTACTATGGAATATTTCTTTTTTGAGCATTAGTGTTGATAAACGGCTGCCATATATATGTCTTTCTTTTCTTTCAAGTAGTTTTCTAATCCCACTGTTGCCACTTTGTAACTCATTTCAATCTGTATCAATCCTCTTCCTCCTTCATCTCTTGCTAGATATAACCTTTCTGTATCTGCTTTTGGGTGGTGCATTCTGTGTACTGTAAGCAACGTCCTTGTTTTCCTGTCAATAGTTCGCTAAGAGTCCAGTTAATGATGTTAAAACTATAACTAACAATTGGTACTGCTAAGGTGTTTATAGCAGTGATCTGGTTTTGTTTTCAAGACTAAACCTGGCTCTCCTGTATCGGGGGTTGAAGATGAATTATCTGTGATTAAAAGTTCATTATTGCAAAGTTTAAATTCCCGCTGCAATTTTCAAATTTCCAGCTAGCTTTTGCTCACTGTAAAAAAATGCGGAAAAAACCGTAAATATGCAATCAGATTAACAAAACAGTTTTGCTCGAGCATAACTTGAAGTCACAATGTTCAGTGAGTCTGAATATGCTAATTCATTGCGATATTAATTGTTATTGCTAAAAAAGAAAACTTATCAGATTCATAGATTTTGACCTATGAAAGTAAACAAAATTTTTCGCAAAATAAATTACAAAATTCATGCATGTTCTGCCGAAATCAGATTCAAACTATTTATCGGGGATTGAAGATGAATTATCTGTAATAAAAAAAATCATTTTTTTCATGGCACTTTTTTCTTCATAATTCAGTATTCATTTTCGAAACCTTTTCAAAATTCCATTGTTTTTTTGTTTTTGAATGTCACATATAATTACAAAAGATCTCGCTCTCCGTTCTGACTTGCAGCTCTTTTTATACATTTACACAAATATTGAGTGAACCACTGAATTAATCATTTTTATACCTCCATTATTAACATTTAGAGACCGTTCATTTTTTATTAGATAGGGAGGGGCGATGGTTTTTAGGCCATTATGGTTGAAAATTTGTCTGTTCCACCCCCTTTATATTTAATTCAACAGGACGTGATCTGATGTCTTACTTTCAGTTACTCCTTTTAATCATGTAATTCAAATAGCTCCAAAGTGTAATTTCCAGCACTTTGAGTAAGAAAGAGGTTTTATAACTCTTTAAAATATTTATGAGGTTCACGAAGATGTTCTCACAAGATAACTAAAATAATTGTTTTTTTTTTAAATCTAGTGAGTAACAAATTGCAATTAGTATGCTAAGTTAGTTCCATTTCAATATGCAGTAGACAGATATATAATAAACCGTCACCGAGGGGTGGCATTTCTTTAGGGTTTTTTTTAATCTACAACCTCAAAAATGCAATTTGGGGCTGAAAAATAATGTTTATATCAAAATTGGTAGAATTACTACTTGCAATATATACATGCATGGAATACAATATGTTCTGCTGCGCACGTGATTGACAACTAGTAGTGCGAAAATACAAATCAATCGAGTATACATTTCAACTCTCAATATCTTGATATAAAGAACCCAATTTGATATTTTTCAATTGATTTACATTCAATCGATACATTCTATCATGTACAATTGTACACTGGCAATCGACACAGTAAACACAAAATTTGAGTAATTTCACACAAAAATCAAGAAAATTACTAGCATTATAAGATAACAGTCTCGTACCAGTATAAGACTGTGCCGCCAGAGAGTGACAATGCTATGCTACACATATGAAGACCCATGAAGCATCCCTTGGCTAGTGAACAGCAAGGCTGACACAGCCATATAGTTGTAAGAGTGCTTGTTGCAATTTTGTCTGGGCTGTTGCTGTGTTGACAAATAGAACTACTTGTCAGCCTTAAGGTAATTCCGTAGTTTTGCACTGCGCACAGTTCTGCGCATATTTCGAATTTTAGAGATTTACATTTCTTATCATCAATAGATACAGAGTTATGTCTGAGATACACTTTAACGTAAAAATACGAACAATTTTTACATTTTCAAGCAAAAAATTACGAATTTCTTTAAATTTTCCCCAGTCCACACTAAAGCCTTGATATGATTGAATTTTGAGGATATTTCTCAAAATATCTCGCAAACCAATACGGGCACCTATCTTTTTTATTTAATGATATCATTTGAAATCATGTTTTTTAAAACATATATGATCGATGACAAAATTCTATGGCTAGATTTTTTGAGATTTCGAAAAGTGTTTCGTTCAAAACATCGATGAGGTCCGTAAAAATCCGAACATTTTGTCAATTTTTGCTTTATTTCTTTTCGCTGTTGAATTTTAGTGCAAATCGTTTGCTTTATATCAGTAGCCCAATGTATAAGGAGCACATTAAAGCACATTCAAAATATTTGGTATTGACCAAGCTCAGTAAAGAGATACTTTTATGAATGATGCCCATTTTCGAATGTTAGACGCTAAATTGACAAAAGTGGGTCTACTTTAAAAAATTTTCTCTCGAAATCCAATACGGTGACCCCATTTTTTTATTTCATATTTTTAATGAAAAACTCAAAATGTTTTACTGGAAAACGTTTTATCAAAATTCTATGGCTAGTTTTATTACTACGGAATTACCTTAAGTGTTGTCGAGTTGGCACAACAGAACAGAAAAAAATTGTATTTGGTCAAGTAGTCGTAACCCGGTTAGGGAGGCTTAGGGTGTACTAACATCGATACTAACACTTGCCCAACCTCTTACTGATCTTATGTATATCTATGACAACTCAACGTTTGCAAGGACTTTCGAAATTTAAAGCAGTCGAATGGCTTGCTTCATGATCGCTAGTTAATTCATCACTATTCCATTTTTGCGGCTGGGCATAAAATGATAATGATAAATCATAATGGGGGTCCCATATATGGCGGCAAAATTTAGCAATGTACTAAAATCGATGAACTAAACAATATTTGTGAATTAGTAGATGTACCTTTTGTGACTTTTAAGCCTCGAGGAATGACTTCGTTCTGCCTATCAGTTTTCTCCTCTGTTTTCCCATTTTATTTGTTTTCTGCACCAAATGACCCAAGGTCAACAAGTTGTTTATTTGTTTTCAATGTTTCGATCGCGATCATATATGGATCGAAAACGGTCGTAGGATCGAAAATCGTTGGTTTGCCTATAATCGAACTTATTTTCGATCGCTTGCGACAGTTCTCGATCGTTCTCGATTATATGGAAACGAGGCTTTACTTAGTGGTCGCAGGGTCATGCAAAATAGCAATGGTGAGAATGAGTCTCCTTGGAATATTCCATTTCTAATTTTGATTTCATCAGATGTTATTTCTGCATTCTCACTCTTCAAGGTGACGTTCGTGCACCAGTGTTTTTTAGTTAAATTCATAAAGTTGATAATTACTGGTCTTGTAAATTCTTCAGTTCAAAACTACTTTTATAGGTTAATCAAAACTTTGACGAAGTAGCATCTTTTGTGAATTTGTCGTTGTTTTTTTGCTATCATTTTGTCTCTGAACGTGTCTGTGATAAGTGTAAAGAAACCAAGCAGGTGAGATGATTTCTAGTACAAATTCACTTAACACTCGTAAATTGTGAGTATCGGTAAAGAAACCGCCACTTAACGACTGTTTTAGATGCAAATTCTGAAAAGAAGAAGCTAATTTGAAAAGTTAATACATTTTTTGATTAATGATCACCCATGAATTATTTTGTTAGAATTGGAGTGGTAAAATCATCTTTGGCGCATGACTTTTTCAATCTCAGAGCACGCGTTTTTCCAAACAAGCAGCTGAAACAAGGGTTCTGACATAATCGGGATTTTGCTCAAAATGTTGTGCTTTATTCACAGGTAGCACAAGCTAGATGTTTGTGATCGTTTAGCAGTAGAACGAAATAGATAAAATATGATAGAAAATAGTCTGTAGTTGTGTATTGTTATTTTCTTTACCTTCCTACTGAATTTCAGCCAATTTATATATCTTATCAGACAGTTTGATGTGGAATATGGCTGGATATTTTTACGAGTCACGCTGTGTATTTTGACGAGCCTTCAGGCGATTCAAAATGCAAGTTGACGAGTAAAATATCCAGACATATTCCAGATCAAACTGTCTAATAAGTTATTTTCCAACTAACTTGTAAAAATTAAAAATGGTCGAAAAAATTGAAAAAATTGTAATTTTCCATTCCTTAAAAAAATTAGTTGGACTTTGCGTGACGTACGTATTGCATTCTGATTGGCTCGTTTTTCATACAGGTAAAACCGGTTTTACCAGCTCATACAAACACGCCGTTTTAGTCGATTACCCATGTAATAGTTTTTTTTCGACTGTTTTTGCACAAATTTTGGCTGTATTTTGAGAAAAAAAGAGGAAAAAGATCAACAAGTCAAAGGAAAGAATATCTTCTATATGGAAACTTTGATGAAGTCAAAATGCAATAACAATTTAAATGTGTCTAGAACTTCCAGCGATTGTAGTGCCGTTTCCATTCTCGGATCGTAGTTGTCTGCTTCAATTAGCTTCACATTTCATAGGACATTTTACAGCTCTCCCACTAAAGGATTGACATTTTGTTTTATTAAGGTATTATTTGATTTTTCTTTTCCTTGTACGAGCTAGTTCAGTGTCAATAAACTTGTGAGCTTACAAAGCAGCTTCTGTTCTCTGTGTATACATCTCCATTTTGAATCTGTTTTCGATTTTAATTTCGACATTTCCGTTGCTATCTTATTAAAAGAAAAATCGAAAGCGTTTTATGTATAAAACGTTCAATATAAATTCAGTTTGCCTTGCAGAAATTTCTAGATGCTGTAGATGAAAACCTGTTAAACTGGTTTAGACAACGAAAAACATCGCTGTATATTTTTACTCGATCCAGTCTTACGCGTTATTTTTTACAAGTTGGATAATAAGAAGCAATTATTTTTAATTCGCTCTACGTCCTAAGAAGAATAGAACGTAGCACACACGGCTGCCAACGACCGACAAAATTTCGCTTCTAGGTCGTTGAAAATCCCCGAATTACGCTAAAACCCCTTCGGATTATGTTTACCCAATAAATAATCATTACATTCTATGAATTTTGTTACAAAACTTCCACAAAGTCACTACAAAAAACAATTTTCATGGACAAAATCGCCGAAGTTGATGCTTGATTTTATGATTACAACGGATATTGTTTTTAAATATCAGCTGCGGCATAATCTCGATTCCCCATTGGTTGGTTTGGAGATACAGTACAGACGCATGCGCAGATTGAAGTCCAAGATATCTTGGACTTTTCAATTGATTATGCTAGAGTCCTTGTTTCGAGCCGCTATGCGAAGGAACGAGGACTCAGGAAACGAGATTGTGTCTGACTTTTATATAATTTTACGTAAATTCGTTCCCAGTCTCTCTCTTCCTCCCCTTTGGTGTGACAGGAATGGTTTTAAAACTTTTCGTGAAGCTTATAGGGGAAAATGTTTTGCAAAAAGGATAGTCAGTCAGAATGTCCGGTGGCCAACAAATTTTCATCGGCATGCGACTTCGGGATGATGCGAGCAAAGCGAATAGAAAATTTTGAGGGTCCACAAACCCACCTGGATGTCTTTTGTCCGAGTTTGCACTCTAACTGTGATGCATAAAAGTTGCTTTATTTTGTAAGTGTAGTAATAATATCATAACTGTTGAGTAGTACCACTCACTAAAGAACAATATATCCTACATTATGTAACAATGTGCTCCCATCAAACTAGATCAAGAGAATATGAGATAACAGAGCTTATCCACGGACCCCATCAGGGGCTCTACTCGTCGTACTATTTTTAGAAACTTGTTATCAATCTTCGTACGTAGCCTCCTCCGCAGGCGTCTCTTTTTAGCGAGCGTTTTCCTTTCTAGTTTCTTGGATGGGCTTCCTGTTTTGCAATTGACCGTTGGGGATTATGGGATTACGTCACCTCGAGAAAGGGAAAGGGAAAGAGACGCCTGCTAAAAACCGAGCAAAGCGGACTTGTAATGTCACCTTTTGGACATGCAATGGGACCAGGGGAGGGGTAGAGAAGTTTTTATCCAATGAAGTTCACACTGGGTGGTGGTAAGTGTGATTGTTGGAAATTGCTTCAAGTGCGAGTTAATAAAAAACTTCTACTCCAAGTAACAAGGCATTATTTTACCTGCACATGCGCTGAACTGCTGAGCCAAACAATTGTATGGCGTGCTCCTCACAGGAATGACGCGCACAAAGCCTATATTGTCAAAATGGCGCTTGTTGTGTAATATTTTTTTTACTATCGCTTGTTGTTCTTGCCTTCTTTTACAGATGTAAAAAAACAATGTACAATATAAACGTTTATTTCATTTCTTTAATATTTAATTCATTGACATTAACAAATAAACAACCATAAAATATTTATTCCAGCGATTTCAATCAGAAGTCATTGAATCAGTAGGCCAGAATGTCAGTGACAGGTCAATTTGAAGCCATGTTTTGGTCTCTTTGTCAAATTTTCCCAGTTGTTCTCACCTAACATAAAAGTGTACATAACATAGATAAGAGAACAAGTTATAACTAAGTGGTTGATGTTCGAGAATTCATGTTATGACACAAAATTAAATATTCATGAACAACAATATTCAAGGTGAATTTAAACTTCGGACCATTGTAATCTCAGAGCACCGATTTTGCAAAGAAATAAATGGGATTGTAGCACACGAATTGGGAAGATAGAATTTAGAGCTGCAAGGCTATAATATTCTCTTGATTTGAAAATGGAACCGATATTATGTCTGCCGCTAAAACCACCATCAATAATATTTCACTTGCAAACCCTAATTAGCCAACTTTTGCCAACAATAAGTTTCACATCACAATGATAAGGATGAACTTAGGGTCTCATCAGTAGAAATAACTCAGTGGTTGTTACCCTCCAATAAGAGAATTTTCCCGTTTGATATAAGCTATAATTACTCCAGTGCACAATATCGAGAGATTTCAAACCAAAGCAAAATCCAATTCGGATAATCCGATTTCAAAACACATAATGAAATAAAAACATATTTATCATACACTTACCTAAATTTATTGATTAGAACCAGACTTTTAGTAAAAGAGATGAAACAACAGCTCTTCTCAGTCAAAAATAAGCAACAAATGGCGAAGATTCTTCGCACATGTTCGCAGAATACTATTACTTTGACTCCGTTTAGCGAGGCATCATCAGTCTAAAATTGAACGACTGAAACTTACGCAATAACCTTAAAGTTATTTAAAACTATACTGGACTTTTCTATGCTCCATAATTTTCTAAAGGTGGAAAAAAATCCATCGGCATACCAAGCAGTTATGAAAACCGACATCGAACGCTATGAGGATGAGGTGTCTCAAAAGGCAATTTCGCGCATGCGCAGGTAAAATAATCCCTTGTTACTCCAAGTATTAAGTAATTCTTATGAAAATGTTTGAAGACAAATTAAAGCGACTAAACTACAAATAGAAGAAACTGAAGATTTAGTGAACCAGCTCTCGACTGAATTTAAAGGTCGATGATACAAATGCGGCCGTTCGTCAAAGTCAGAACAACACAATACAAGATGAACCGAGCAAGGAAGAAAACGTTATAAGCAAGTCACTCGTGTCTACCCTGCGAGCAGAGTCTACTTTAACCTTCCCCCAAGAGAGAGAAAGGAAGGTTAAAGTAGACTCTGCTCGCAGGGTACACCACCGCCTTTTAAATAAAATTTGTTGTGATTTTAAGTATCAAACAGCTGAGTACTGAGAAGCAATATACAGCACCCTCAAGTTGGTTTTCGTTCGACATGCTATAGATAAACACAAACAAACTACGAAATATGATAGGACTAAAATGCTTGTTATTTCAAATTTTCAATTACCATCACCCCCACGTTTAATATTTGCATGCGCGACCTAATATGCGCAGAACGCCGGAAGTGTGTCCTTTTTTGGCAGGCAACCCCTTCTCTTTTTCTCTTGGGCGCCAGGTCTCTCAGTCGAGAGAGCAACAAAGGAATCCTGAATAAGTAAAAAAAGCGAAAGGGGCCGAAAAAGGGTTGCCTGCGGAGGAGGCTACTTCGTACGATTGTCTTGAGATGTTTTGACGATGCGACCGCGTCTCCTGCAATCTGGCCAATCACGTTCCGTTTCCGAATAACTTCAGTTTAAAAATAAAATGAAAAGATCCCCTGATAAGTGTGATAATACGGGGGATAAACTCTCTTATCTCATATTCTCTTGACTAGATTCATTTGTTTTTGCTCATTCTGTCTATATTGAACATTTTTTTTTTCTTTTTCGATTCAGCGAGATTCAGTAATATTTCTCATCGTGGACTATTGAAACGAAATTGGTTGCAAGAATTACAAAGATTCTTCATTTTTCATTTTTTATTATTCGTACTTTTACCTTTCAGATACAAAATTCTTCAGTGATTTCTTTCGTTCCCTTCAAATGAATCTCACTTGAAGAAGTGTATTGTTTTGAATGTCGTTAATTTAAGCTTCGCTGTTCTTGTACGTTATCATAATTTGATAGTAGAATCGTTTTCGTAAGAGTGGCAAAAGGTACGGTTACGTTACCGTAACGATACGACAGAAAATCCGAATGTTTTCTTAGAAATTACTGTTACGATACGATACAGTCCCACTCATACGAAAACGACTCTTTTTTGTTTTGTTGCGTCGCTTTGATTTGATGGATATTTATTCAAATTTGATTCTAAAACCATGTAACAGTGTTTTTTTTTTCATTTCTTACTAGTTTTTTAAATTCTATCAGTACTGTGAGGGCCAAATGTTAAATAACTCTTTGGGTTTATTTGTTACCCTCGTTTAATAAAGATTATTGTTGTATTGCTCGCTCTTCAATGCCAAGTGAACAACTCCGATTCTTCCTCAGATTAGATCTTCATTGAATTTAAACGCGAATCTATGAGAAAATTCTTTAGTTGAGTCAAGAACTTGTAGAACACTGTACATTAATGACCATTAATTGTTGTTGTTGTTTTTTTTTCCATAAAGTTCTTCGTGCAAAAAGACAAAGAGATGACACGCAATATTCAAATAAGCGTTTTTCTCTTGTTGGCAATTATCTTGGACGTGCCTTTGTCCAGCCAGGTGCAACTTCAATCAGACTTCTATCAGCTTGCTAACTCACCTCAAGCAAACAACTTTTACTTTTCTACGACAAAAAACAAGCGGCAACGAAATGGCAGAATCAAGACAGAACAAGTTTACGATGACTTTACATGTCTACAACAATGTTTGAGACTTCCAGATGATTGTACTGCTGTAAACTTCATGAAGCACGCTGTAAACAATCTTCATAATTGTGAACTGCTTTCATTTGAGGGAAAACTTTGGGACAGCTCAGAATTTGAAGACAATACTGACTTTGACTTTATTGTCGTTAAGGTGAGTATAGTTGTTAAGTATATAATTAGTTTTTGTTCAATATCGAAAAACAACTACCTTTTTAGACCCAAAAATACCTCGCAGCCAAGAAAGATTCCAAAATACTCCAAAAACCGTGGAAGTAAAAATATCTTTTTTTCCGCGGTTTTACAGCAAAAAATAAAAATATTGATAACAATATAGGGAATGTTCACTGTGTGATTCTCGTTTGCACTGCTGTGTAGAAATGACTTGCAAATATACGCTTAAATTGAGCTGTCGAATAATGAAATGTTAGACGAAGAAAAACGCATAAACAACTTTTGATGGCGATTATCAACAGCCAAACAATAAATTAGATACCTGGAATTTTAGATGTACATGATCAATGAGTATATACTTATGTACGATAATAATAGCAAGCAAGAGAAGATGTCCCCCACACTGGGCTTTGAACGCGTCATAACGGAACGTGATTGGTCAGAATGAAGGAATTTCTCACAGTTTTCAAGGACTAAATCCTCTTCGTCCACAAAAACAACCGACTCGGTTCCTTCGTTTTCCGCCACTTTGAATCTAGAAGGACGCGATAAAAATAGCCTGGTTTCCAAAAATAGCACTAGCGGGTTTCCTGATGTGGTCCGGGAATAGGCTCTCTCAGCTCATTTTCTCCTGTAGCAAGATACTAATGTGTTTTTAAACCTGTGAAAGACACTTTAGCTGGTTAAATGTAAACTTATACCGATTTATTGCACACATTGTTTAACTTTTATTACGCCTTACATATTACATTACTTGTTTTTGAAAAGTTTATTGAGAGACATTCAATAAAAAAATATCAATTGAATCAGTACAACGCTGGCTAAAAGTTTCATAAGTGCGCTTAAAGCGATTCGAATTCCAATACATCACATCAGTAAATCAAGTTACCAATGGCAACACAACTCGTGGAAATTGAATTTTGTCGAAACAAGAGATGATGATATTCTGCATTTGACATATGAGTTACAGGAATGTCAGCATAGTCTAATTTTAAAACAATAGGCAATGTTTTGATTGATATTATAGCTCTATCAATTACTAAACATGAGTGATTTATCAGCAAGCCACTGAGGCTCCTTCACAGAAAATGAACTGAGAATTGCTTGTCCCCCCCTACATCAAAATTGTTAACTGCACCAACTTAGGCTATTTTCTTAATAATTGCATTTCAGAGACTGCAAGCTTTTATTTTGATAGGCACTAAGCATGGTATAATTTGTATGTCACATGATAAAAACAATTTTAACTTTTACCATATTATAAATAAATATATTCACTTTTGGTAAAGTATTATATACATGTACATATGCAACAGCAGTGAAAATGTCATCAAGTCTTCTTCATTGATAAATAATTTTCCTGGTATACTGCATATATCAATATTTCTTAATGTGGAATTAAGCAATAGTAATATGTTTAAATGACATAGAAGTCCATGTCAATATTCAATTACACTCAATTGGTTGATGCCACACTATGACTATACAGTACTGGTAATATGCTAGGTATCTGGTTTTCATATGCTGTCCTAGCTAACGTACATATGTTGCATTCAAATGAAGATGACTATTGTAGTAACATGCTGCTGGAATTCATTTCAAATATTATTGGAATGCACCTCAAAACATAGGTTATGTTAGTGTTACTGGTGCTTGTAGAACTCCATGATATTCATCTGGAGAATATAAACATTTCACAGAATGTTCTTCCCACAATTCATGTGCATTTGAAGGAAAAATATTATTGCAAGTTGTTACTTGTGTAGTTGCTATTCATTTGTAGCAAATATTATTGCATATTGTTCCTTGTGGAGTAAGCCGATGTTCGTTTGTAGAAATTATAGACTGGTCCTTGTGGAGTTTGGACAGTGACCATTTTTGTTGCAATTTTTCAGTAATGTATCTGTTTGTAAATGTCAAGTTGTCATAGGTGTTGATGGAATATACCATTTCAATCCTCTGTGCAGTTGCTGTTGCATGCATGAAGCAGTGGCCATGTATATGTATAGTTTTCTGATCTAGAAAAAAATAATGAGAATTAAAAGAATTAAAAAGATATTATATAATATGATAACTGTAATGTGTGCATATTTCTATGATTGCAAATAATAAGATATCACTAAAAAAATCATTTAATGGAAAGTATACAATGGATAATGATGTCAAGTGTTCGTGAAAGATAAACTTTAATAATTCCAACACCCTCCTCCCTCTCCCCCGCACACAAGTATGTGATATATTTATTTAAGTTGAATGAATATTGGTTTGTGATCACTAATATACCAGTACAATAGCCTGCTGTGAAATATTTGTCCATATAGATATGATCTATTAAAGATTTATAGTCTGTGGTTTACTTTGTTATTATCTGTGTATATTTCTTTGTAGTGACCATGTATTCCTGAAATTTCTTTTTATCAGAAGAGTTCTCATTAATATATTGACATTAAAGTCTCCCATAATTACTTTCAAACTATTTTGATCATCAAGGTTGTATTGTGTATGGACATATTTCTTACCTAGAAAGTTGACGTCCAAAGAATCCAAAGAATTGCTGAAAAGTTGTTTATCTTCTTTCTACTTTTGTTTTTGTCATTCTTCTTTCATTTCGAGTCATGTACTTTTGTAATCGATCCATTTTGATGACTGCTCATAGCAAGAGTGAACAAGCTCGTTTTCCCCTCAGTTCGATAAGTTGATAACATCGCTAAACTTCGCCATAATATTCCAATAAATGCGTTCAGCCTTGTTCAAGCACACGTATTTCGATGATCATTGATACCAATTTCACGGAACAGTAAAGTAGAAAGAAAGAAGAAAGTAATATTCAACGAATAAAAAAGTTCTGTTGAGCTTTGAGCCACATGTTGACTTGAGTCAGCGGTTTACCGGAAGTTTACACAGGAATGTGTCGAAGCATGACAAATTTAGCCAAGTACTTTGTGTAGTCATTGATTAGAATGTCCACACATATATATCATATTGTTATTCGAAGTTGTTGTTAAGAAGTCATTCATTTTATAAACTTTACTTATTTACTTTATTTGTGCATGATATCATTCGTTTTCTCCTCTTTTAATATTTCCTTTTGTACAGTTATTTCTATGCATATTTTTTGTGATCGGTATACATGAAGTACTTGCCGATGTCGAAGCCCATATCACTCGAAAAACTCGTGGAATTTGCTTCGCAAATTTCCACGAGTTAAAAATGGTGAGAAGATAAACAGGATTTTAAATATTCAGATTCAAAATTCCAGATTTGAAGATTCTGGTTGCGGACAAAAACAAACTTGATCGATTTTCAAACAACGACAAATAGGACTTAGATGTAAAGCTGAAGGAAAAAAATATCAGTAATTTGACCAACGGTAATGAGCTAGATTCAAGATTCAAGATTCAAGATTTAATAAATTAATGCCATATTTACAGTTTGCATATCTATATATGTATTATATATCCGAATTTTTAGGCATTGGCTAATTGGAACAGGAACCTGAAAAATTCAATTAGCCGCTTTTTTATTTACAACATTTCGGTCAGGAAGAATCAAATAATACACAATGATATACACACAATACTAAGGAAAAAATATAACAAATTATAAATAAGACTTAGACTAGAAAAAGAAAGACAAAATAAAAGAAAAACGAGAAAAAAGGCAACATATATAACTAATTATCTACAGTTTACAGTTTATATGGAGGTATAGCTTTTAACTATGTTTGAGAATAACTTATGTTTGACATTTGCTTTTGTTTCATGTTTTAAACTTTCATCCAAACTGAGAATTCCACAATGCTGCACCAGCAAATCTCACATTGAATTTACCATAATTGGTTCTCACAGTTGGATAAGAGTAATTATCTTTACTGGAAAATCTTGTGTTATATTTATGTTTAGTGCTAACTTGTGTGAAATACATTTTGAAAACATCAGGTAGATTATTATGACTAAAGTCATGCATAAAAATACATGTTTGAAATTTCACCAGATCTGTCATTTTTAGAATCTTTAGATTATGAAATACTTAAATAGAGCTTTCGGTCGAAGATTGTTGTTTGTTTGTTTGTTTGATTGCTCGTTCTTTTTAACAGATCCCGCAATTCCAGAATTGTGGAGACATACACAAACAACTGCAGCCTCTACAGAGAGGAGTCTATCGCGTCCGACCTCGCTACTCCCCGTCATTCCTTGTTTACTGCGATATGAAACATGCTGGTGGTGGTTGGACTGTTATACAAAAAAGAGAAAATGGTTTGATTGATTTTAACTTGAACTGGGACAAGTATAAGAATGGGTTTGGTAGAATGAAAGGAGAACAGTGGTTGGGCATGGATAATATCCACGCTATGACATCACAAGGAGATTACATATTGAGAGTTGTAATGGAGGATTTTGACGGAATCAGTCGTTATGCAGAGTACAGAGTGTTCAGTGTGGCTAGTGAACATGACAACTATCGTCTGAAGGTTGAGCAATTTACAGGTACACTATCTAACTGAATGTCGATGATGAAGATTATGATGATGATGGTTATGATATTAATGCTGATGATGATAATGAATACTTTAAGAATTTTGTTGGATCATCGTCATCTTAATCATTGATATGAACAATCATAGTCATTGCATCATATTCTTTATCATCTTATTACTTACTTTCATTTTAATAATATGATCGTTAACATTACTGTACAATCGTGACTTTAAACATTGTTCACATCATAATCATTGTCATCATAATCAAATCAAATCATATTGTATTCATAGTCATTTCAGGTGATGTTGGTGATTCTTTGTCTTATCACAACAACGCTCTGTTCTCCACCAAAGATCGCGATAACGATAATGCACCCATTAGCTGCGCTAAAACCTGTCACGGTGGCTGGTGGTACAAGCAATGTCACGAGACCAATCCTAATGGTTTGTATCTGTATGGACTGAACAACCAAACTGGTGTTGGGATAACATGGAAGACATGGCTTGGACAAAACTACTCGCTGAAGAGAATCAACTTTAAAATACGACCCAATGATTTGATATATTATAAAACTTAGTGTTAACTGGTAGTAACAATACTACTACTCGTACCAATAATAATAATGATGGTGATGAATAAAATGAAAAAAAGTGTACTTATATGATCCATTGGATAATTTAAATGGGCCCAATTAACACTGAAGTCTGTGGTTAGGGCTAGGGTTTGGTTCCAGGTTGTGTTAAGGGGTAGGGTTAGGTTTAGGGTTAGGTTCTGGGTTAGGTTCTGGGTTAGGTTCAGGGTTTAAGTGTTAGGGTTAGGTTTAGGGTCAGGGTTAGGTTCTGGGTTATGTTCTGGGTTAGGTTCAGGGTTAGTGTTAGGGTTAGGTTTAGGGTCAGGGTTAGGTTCTGGGTTA
Organism: Diadumene lineata; assembly: GCA_918843875.1. NCBI lineage: Eukaryota > Metazoa > Cnidaria > Anthozoa > Actiniaria > Diadumenidae > Diadumene > Diadumene lineata. The sequence goes on from OU974069.1 coordinate 1,381,015, forward strand.
GGTTCAGGGTTAGTGTTAGGGTTAGGTTCTGGGTTAGGTTCAGGGTTAGTGTTAGGGTTAGGGGTAGGGTTAGGTTCTGGGTTAGGTTCAAGGTTAGTGTTAGAGTTAGGGGTAGGGTTAGGTTCTGGGTTAGGTTCAGGGTTAGTTTTAGGGTTAGGGGTATGGTTAGGTTCTGGGTTAGGTTCAGGGTTAGTGTTAGGTTTAGGGTCAGGGTCAGGGTTAGGGGTTAGGTTTTGAAATGAGGAAAAGAAAGGAAGAAATACACTGTTTAGAAGAAATCATTCTAAAGCTTTAATGAATGCATTCAATTTAAATACATTTTGAACAATAACAAGAAAATTATGTTTTAAAGTCCACTTGCTTTTTTGCATGCTGCCGTAAAAGAAATGTTTGTTTTATAGTTCAATGCAACATTCGTTGCTGTGAATGCTCTGATGTTAATTTATGCGATTTATTTATGTATTTATATATTTATTTGTTTATATATTTTATATTTGTTTGTTTGTTTGTTTAAATTCTAATATTTAAAGTGAATTGTAATAAAACAAAAGTTTGATGTGATCTCTGCAACAAGTGCAGTGATGGTCTAGTGGTGTAGTCTCCGGCTTGTGCAAAGTGTGAGGAAGTGAGGGGGAGAAGTAAGTGAGCCTAAGGGAGGGTGGGTGAGGAAAGTGAGAAGTAGTGAAAAAGATATTGTTCTTTTGAGAACACCGCCCAAAAAAAAACCAAGCCCCTGTTTTATTTATGAATCCCCAAAATAATATCCCTTTTAGAATGTCAGATTGCGCTGGATCAAGACAACTTGAACCAGTTTAAAAATCAAATTGAACCTGAACTACAACATATATGTATAACTAAGGAGTTTAATTTGGAGTGGGGGGAAAGCTAAGATGGCAGATCATTAATATAGATCAAAAACAAGAGAGTTCCTAAATTAGATCCCTGAGGAATTCCGACCTGTACTGTGCACGGGTTTGAGGTATTGTTTTCTACGCAGCAGTATTGCGTCCGGTCGGATAAATAGGATCTAAGTAGTTTTAGCTCATTGTTCTTAATTCCATATAGATTGAGCTTGTGCAACAAAATGTTATGATCTATACAATCAAACGCCTTGGCAATGTCCAAAAAAATTACCGAGTTTATGTCGCCATTGTCTATATTTGTGAGCCAGTGATTCGTTGCATCTATATAGTTGGCCGTATAAGATTTTTTCAAACAATTTAGAAACTGATGACAGGATTGATATCGGTCTATAATTATTCATATCCCTTCTATCATCCTTTTTAAACAATGGCAGCACTTTACTCGTTTTCCATTCATCGGGAAAAACTCCAGTTTCGATAACTCTATTAAAGATAATTGTTAGCGAACTTGAGATAACTGGAGCGGCTATTTTAAGTAGGTATGGCGATATACCATCCACACCAATGGCCTTCGTTGTGTCAATTTTCTGTAACATATTTAGGACTGTGTCCTCACTAACACGTTTAAATTTAAATTCAAACTTATTAGTTTCTTTGGATAAGTAATCTCTGAAATCATGCTTACTTTATGGTAGGTCATCCGATAGTTTCGGACCAAGGGAGATAAAGTGCTTATTAAACAAGTTTGCTATCTCACCTTTATCCGTTACGCTCGTCTGATCTACCTCAATTTCTTTAATACCATTACTCTTTATTTTCCTGTTTAAAACCTGATTTATAGTCTTCCAAATGGACCTAGTATCACCTTTGTCCCTTTCGATTTTTTCTTTGTAATAGCTTGATTTTGCAAATTTAATTTTGTTGTTAAGCCGATTTCTACGCTTTTTGTAGTCTTTTCAGTCTGACTGTAGGCCTGTTCGGATTGCTCTTTTTTTAGCGTGCATCTTGTCATATATGTGTTGTTTAACTTCTGCCGTCAACCATGGCGCGTTATTATGCCTTACGCGTTTTGTTTTCAAAGGTGCGTGCAAATCCAATAAATTGGTGAACCTGTGATTCCAATCTTCACACAAAATATTAGGATTAGCCGCTTCGTCATCGATCCAAGAAACTTGTCTTAGATCGTTTATAAACCTTTGATCGTTAAATTTCTTCATGTTTCGTTGTGTAATATATTTGTGTCCTAGTTTGGTAGGGGCCGCGGAAAGCTTTCTAACTGCATACACCAAACTATGATCACTTATATCTAGGTGGATTACACCCGCCTTTCGTATAACATTTGGCGAATTAGTTAAAACTAAATCGATAATAGTTTGTGATGTATTCGTGATTCTAGTTGGTTCATGGATAAGTATTGAAAATTGTAAAGCTTCAATGAGTTCTTTCATTTTTCTAGTATTATAATCTAGTCTGCTATTTGTACTCATATTGCAATTGAAATCACCTAAGACAATGGTTTCGGAGTTCTGTGTGTCCAGGTACTCCAAGACCGCCTCCAGGGAATCGAAAAATACTGAGTTTGTACTAGGCGGTACTAGGCGGTCTATAGTAAGACAACACATTAAAGCTTTTACAATTCTTGAGTAACACTTCTATACATATAGCTTCTAGCTGTAGATTTGATAGCATATCTTTTATTTTTAGTTTAAAACTAATAGATTGTTTAACATAAATACACACTCCACCTGCGTGCCTACGTCTATCGTTTCGTATAAGGTCATAATTTTCTATTTGTACGAATTCACTTTGAATTGTTTCGTCTAAACGTGTTTCGTTAATTGCTAGAATATCAAAACTAAAATCTCTGACTATAACTCTTAATTCATCGATGTGCTTTACAAGACTCGCAATATTCAGAGAAGCAATTTTTAGTCCCTTAGCGTTAATATGAAAATTCGACGAAGAGCACGTTCCAGGTGAAAGAGTGTGAATATTACTATTAAATGCACTGCTTGCAGAAGAGTGAGAGTTTCTCCCCTGACTAGTTCAGTTGTTTATCGTTTTAATATAGGATATAAAATTATCAATGAGTATCCCATTACCTTACTTATTAAGGTGCAACCCCCCTTTATTAAGACAATCTTTAGTAATATTGGAGTTATCTATAAACGCCCAATTATTTTGGGAAGTTATTTCCTTCAATTTATGATTAATAGAGAAGAGAAGAGAAGAGAAGAGAAGAGAAGAGGAGAGAAGAGAAGAGAAGAGAAGAGAAGAGAAGAGAAGAGAAGAGAAGAGAAGAGAAGAGAAGAGAAGAGAAGAGAAGAGAAGAGAAGAGAAGAGAAGAGAAGAGAAGAGAAGAGAAGAGAAGAGAAGAGAAGAGAAGAGAAGAGAAGAGAAGAGAAGACAAAACAAGAGAAGACAAGAGAAGACAAGAGAAGACAAGAGAAGACAAGAGAAGACAAGAGAAGACAAGAGAAGACAAGAGAAGACAAGAGAAGACAAGAGAAGACAAGAGAAGACAAGAGAAGTCAAGAGAAGTCAAGAGAAGAGAAGACAAGAGAAGCAACATGAATCTATAAATTAAAATGTAAATTAACAGGGCCGTAAAAAGAACTTTTTACAGGGGAGGTGTACATAAAAAAAAACAATGATGCAATTCTTATATAATATAATCCACCAAAAGCTGAACTTTTCTATGTACATTATTTATATAAGAGCAATTTCCAAATCCTATCTTTAATTAATCTTGTACAGTTTTATATGGGATTTTTATACATACAAATGCAATACACTAGCGTACAACTCAGGAATTGGACTGAAATGTTTTTTTTTTGGAGAAATCTATGTATTTATAGGATAATTGTGAGGCTAACATAGATAAGAAAATAAACGGCAAAAAACTAGAGCCTAAAATAATAGAGTACACGCCACAAGTGTTAAAAAAAACTTTTTAGCGCCTGATAAATGTTAGTTATCACGTAGAGATCCTGTATTACAATTGATTGCTCTCATTGCGCTTTACAGTTCTTTTGAATGACTTTTTTCTTTGTATTTTCGGCGATTATTCTAGTTTTGTGCTCTTAAGCTTGATTCCAAATCTAAGATATAAATTCTTGTAATGAAAAAGTGGAACTTTTGACTTTTCTTGGGGGGTGCATGTGCATCCTGTGCACCCCCCTTGGTTACGGCCCTGATTAATGACGGACTGATTTTATTTTGGCATGTGAAATTAAAACAGATTACTTCGTATACACGTTGACTTTTGCCTTATTAAACTCTAGAACTATTTGATCAAAAGTGAGTCAATTTCACAATTAACTGGAAAAAATGACACGCAGGCTGAAAGTTGAACAACATATTTAATACAAATTGGTGATAATTACTGTCAAAATCTGGCTTGAGAAATATGAAACGTGGTTCTTGATCTTGTAATATTAAATAAAACTCAAATCAACTCGCACAATAATGCGATATTTCAGCATGCTGTGAATTGATTACTACGATTAATTTCCCGACAGAGAAAATGATCTGTCGCATCTGCAGATGTTGAACAGTCTGCATCACTCAATTTTGTAGTTTGATGTACAACTGGACTCATGATCTTGCAGATAAATCCAATTGAACTGGGTTAAGCAAACTCAATCAAACCAAGGCAAGAACATGCCTTGTCCATGACAGATAGCCCAGAGATAAAACTGACGAAATTTTAACCAAAAAAAATCATGGATGAATTTATTTATAGTTGCCTAGGCAACTCGAAGTACAATGCTTGATAGATGATGATTTTTAATTTGCTGCTTCAACCATTGGCTTATCCAAATACCAAACTTGAAAATGTTGGATTAAATAGCTTACAAACGCATAACTTTGATCAATTTCAATTGGAAGCGAATCGGTAAGTACTAAATATAATAAAATGCATATTCTATAATATTTTGTTTTTATTTTTACAATTTTTTTTTCTAACCAAAACGCATCTCTTATTTGGGAAAGCGTATGATTATCGATAAACAAGACCAAATTGGCAAACTTTCCTCTTGAAGACGCTCGGGCGATAATGGCATCGCTGCAGATTGAATAGAGCGGTTTTAAAGTTTATACATTTTGATTTAGGATATTGACGATAATGTGATGTTAAGCCTAAGATGACTTTTGTCATTCATAAGAATTGTAAAGTGCAATAAAATTAATAAATTGTAATACTGTTTTTGAAAAGCACGCCGATTTGTGAAAAAATATAAGACAGCTACTAATAAAAAAGGCTACTAAAAACCCATCAATGGTCCAGGTTTTTTATGTGCACCCCCCTGTAAACGTTCTGGTTACGGCCCTGAAGACTTAACACCTTTTATGAAAAACTCTGTTTTCATAACAGCGACAACAACACAATATTTAAATATGGACCAAGAAATAGATTATTTATGTCAGCATCAGAGTTATCAAATGTAATTACATTTTATCAAATTGTGAAAAACGCAAAATACTTGAAATGAATACATATAGCAATGATATATTACGATATTTACCGGTATCGCAGCTGTTTAATTGAATTTTATCGCCATCTTTTCCAAACTTTAATCAATTATTTAGTCAACTCAATCGATTTCTCTGGCTGGAGCTTTTACTGCTTTAGAAAGTACTTGGATTTTTTTGGATTTAAAACGGTGCCTTTTACTTTGACAAGGTAATTTCAGGAAATAGTTATTGAAACCCAAAGTGTTATATTTTGAAAGACAATGACTATTGAGCAACACCAGTTACTAGGCGACAATATAAACTGATTTCACGAGGCAACAGTATTGTTCACAAGGTAACATTTCCCATCAAACTAGATGCATTTGTCTATATTGAACAGTTTCTTTCTCTTTTGATTCAGCTAGATTCAGCAACGTTTCTTAGTGAACTATTGAAACGAAAATTGGTTGCAAGAATTACAAAGTTATTCAGTTTTTCTCGCTCTTCAATCTCAAGTGAGCAACTTCGATTCTTCCTCAGACTAGATCTTCTTGGAATTTAAACGGAAATCCACGAGAAAATACTTTAGTTGAGTCAAGAACTTTGTACAGCGTTTTCTTCAAAACGTTCTTCATTCTAGCAAATTGACAAAACCATGAGATACAAAGTACAAAGATGTGTTTTTCTCTTGCTAGCAATTATCTTGAACACTCTGCTTTTGTCAAGCCAGGTGCAACTTCAATCAGACTTCTACCAGCTTGCTAACACACCTCAAGCAAACAACGTTTACTTTTCTACAATAAAAAACAAACGGCAACGAAATGGCAGAATCAAGACAGAACATGTTTACGATGACTTTACATGTCTACAACGATGTTTGCGACTTCCAGATGATTGTATTGCTGTAAACTTCATGAAACACGCTGTAAACGATCTTAATAATTGTGAACTGCTTTCATTTGAAGGAAAACTTTGGGACAGCGCTGCATTTGAAGACAACGCTGACTTTGACTTTATTGCCGTCAAGGTGAGACTTTTGTTAAGTACTTTAAGTCTTTTGTTAATATTGCTTCTATATCCGCTTTAAAAGTCGTAAAATTGAAAAAAAGTGCTGCAAGACATAGACCCCAAAATACCTTGGAGCAATGAAACATTCAAAATGCTCCAAAAAAATTGGCCATAAAACAGATAAAAATATCAGTTTTTCTGTTTTTGAATTATTTTCATAACAGAAAATATAGATATTGATAACAATATAGGGAATATATGAATCCAGTGTGATTTTCATTTAATGATGATGATGATGACGATGAACTTTATTAACGTGATTGTTGTGTAGAAACGACTTACAAGTACACATAAATTAAGCTGTCGAATCTGTAGCCTTCTATCTTGTTCGGTAGATAAAAAAGTATTGCTCATGGTCTATATACGTTTTAAGGCCATTTTATAATTTTTATTTTTTCAGTATTTATCTTAATTGTTAAAATTTCATATATGTTTAAAGTGTTTGAAGTAGTTTAATGAACTCGCACATGTCGCAGATCGTGTTTTATCAGGGCTAAAAGTCCGAGCGTAACCTGATAAAACACTCCTGTTCATTTGTTAAACAGTGCTCAATTACACTCAGTGTACAAATTTTCGTTCGAATTTCGTTTTATTACGCCTTGATTATTAAATTTTCACATTACTCTTTGTTTTAGTAACTGGTGTTAAAAAGTTCAGTGAAATTGTTCATTTGTAAAACTACTTCAAACTATTCAATTTGAAAATTGTTCATTTGTAAAACTACTTCAAACTATTCAATTTGAAAATAATTGTATAGTTTAGAAAGAAGCCAAACAGAATGCGAAAAACACATTGATAGGCATTTTTTTAGCCAGATGCAGGTCCTTTCAGCTTTGATTTGCTTGCTGCAAAAAATTAAAAATGGCGGACAAGTTTCTGAACAAAATAAGTGGACATAAATCATGGATTTTCCACCTAAAATGAGGATATAATAATACAAAACAAGCTCTTAATTATCTGGACGTACTGCACGATAGTTTGAATGAAATGTTTGAAGAAAGACAGCAAAAACTACGGCGCAAACTAACACAACACGAACGAAATCATTTTGAGGATAGTCCAGGATAGTCGAACTAGATGTGTCAAACTAGAAATTATTTCCAAATTGGACAGCAATTACCTATACAAATCCAAATGGTCAAACAAAAAATTCCAATCTAAGAAGAAAATTTGATTTGAATTACTTATAGCTCATTGGGCTGGTCTTAAAATTGTAATTATTTAACTTTTTGTCTTCTGACTACGTGCGATAACAGATAAAATAACTCAAAATACATACTAATTTCTAAATATATTTGAACTCCCCAAGTTAACAACTAACATCAACAAATTTCAATTTGCCACACACTCTTTAACTTTAAAGCGGACCTCAAGTATTTGGATTTCGGATTCCAGATTTGAATATTATGGATTTCGGATTGTAAATTTCTTGATTCCTGATACCAGCGAAAGATTCAAGAATCCAAAAACAAAGTTGACTCTGGATTCTTTTACATCTTTTTGTTGCGCAATTAGCATAAATTGTTCTGTTAATCTCCAAATGGATTAAACATTTATGAAATAGATGAAATGAAAGATATAAAATGAAAGAAAAATTGAAAGAATGCTGATAGTCGTAGTGAAATGACGCCATAATGCAGATCGCCCTTTGTTTTTAGTTACTTCAATTATGAACAAACACCCTGTCATATCTTAGTGCAAACCCCCTCCTCCCTTTCATATCAATTTATGTTGTCCGTCAATCACACACTAGCTGGGATACCAAAAATTAACAATTTATGACGTCAGGGACGGATCTAGAGGGGAGGGGGGGGGAGTGCAGGGGGTGCTCATCCCACCTAAGACAAGCAAAACAGATTTCTGAAAAAATGAAGTTTTTTATATATGTCATACCCCAATGCTGCATCCCCCCTCCCCCTCCTGGGATCCACCCCTGAACATTAATATTTAAGGCAGGCAGGGGGGGGGGGAGAGGAAACCACATGGAAACATATTAGCAATTTGTGCATTACGTTAACACTAACAATATTTTACTGTGTAGCAATCTTTAAGCAGTTCATTAATTCAAATATTAAAACACGAAAAATTGGTGCAAATATTTCATGTATATCAAATTGTTCTGACCAAGGTTAATTGTTGTTTGTTTGGTTGCTCATTCGTTTTAACAGATCCCGCAATTCCAGAATTGTGGTGACATATACAAACAGCTGCAGCCTCTAGAAAGTGGACTCTATCAAGTTCGACCTCGCTACTCCCCGTCATTCCTTGTTTACTGCGATATGAAATATGCTGGTGGTGGTTGGACTCTTATACAACGTAGAAAAGACGGTCTGGTTGATTTTAACTTGAACTGGGACAAGTATAAGAATGGGTTTGGTAGAATGAAAGGAGAACAGTGGTTGGGCTTGGATAATATCCACGCTATGACATCACAAGGAGATTACATATTGAGAGTTGTAATGGAGGATTTTGACGGCGCACATCGCTATGCAGAGTACGGTGTGTTCAGTGTTGCTGGTGAACACGACAATTATCGTCTGAAGGTTGGGCAATTTACAGGTACACTATCTAACTGAATGTCGATGATGAAGATTATGATGATGATGGTTATGATATTAATGCTGATGATGATAATGAATACTTTAAGAATTTTGTTGGATCATCGTCATCTTAATCATTGATATGAACAATCATAGTCATTGCATCATATTCTTTATCATCTTATTACTTACTTTCATTTTAATAATATGATCGTTAACATTACTGTACAATCGTGACTTTAAACATTGTTCACATCATAATCATTGTCATCATAATCAAATCAAATCATATTGTATTCATAGTCATTTCAGGTGATGTTGGTGATTCTTTGTCTTATCACAACAACGCTCTGTTCTCCACCAAAGATCGCGATAACGATAATGCACCCATTAGCTGCGCTAAAACCTGTCACGGTGGCTGGTGGTACAAGCAATGTCACGAGACCAATCCTAATGGTTTGTATCTGTATGGACTGAACAACCAAACTGGTGTTGGGATAACATGGAAGACATGGCTTGGACAAAACTACTCGCTGAAGAGAATCAACTTTAAAATACGACCCAATGATTTGATATATTATAAAACTTAGTGTTAACTGGTAGTAACAATACTACTACTCGTACCAATAATAATAATGATGGTGATGAATAAAATGAAAAAAAGTGTACTTATATGATCCATTGGATAATTTAAATGGGCCCAATTAACACTGAAGTCTGTGGTTAGGGCTAGGGTTTGGTTCCAGGTTGTGTTAAGGGGTAGGGTTAGGTTTAGGGTTAGGTTCTGGGTTAGGTTCTGGGTTAGGTTCAGGGTTTAAGTGTTAGGGTTAGGTTTAGGGTCAGGGTTAGGTTCTGGGTTATGTTCTGGGTTAGGTTCAGGGTTAGTGTTAGGGTTAGGTTTAGGGTCAGGGTTAGGTTCTGGGTTAGGTTCAGGGTTAGTGTTAGGGTTAGGTTCTGGGTTAGGTTCAGGGTTAGTGTTAGGGTTAGGGGTAGGGTTAGGTTCTGGGTTAGGTTCAGGGTTAGTGTTAGAGTTAGGGGTAGGGTTAGGTTCTGGGTTAGGTTCAGGGTTAGTTTTAGGGTTAGGGGTATGGTTAGGTTCTGGGTTAGGTTCAGGGTTAGTGTTAGGTTTAGGGTCAGGGTCAGGGTTAGGGGTTAGGTTTTGAAATGAGGAAAAGAAAGGAAGAAATACACTGTTTAGAAGAAATCATTCTAAAGCTTTAATGAATGCATTCAATTTAAATACATTTTGAACAATAACAAGAAAATTATGTTTTAAAGTCCACTTGCTTTTTTGCATGCTGCCGTAAAAGAAATGTTTGTTTTATAGTTCAATGCAACATTCGTTGCTGTGAATGCTCTGATGTTAATTTATGCGATTTATTTATGTATTTATATATTTATTTGTTTATATATTTTATATTTGTTTGTTTGTTTGTTTAAATTCTAATATTTAAAGTGAATTGTAATAAAACAAAAGTTTGATGTGATCTCTGCAACAAGTGCAGTGATGGTCTAGTGGTGTAGTCTCCGGCTTGTGCAAAGTGTGAGGAAGTGAGGGGGAGAAGTAAGTGAGCCTAAGGGAGGGTGGGTGAGGAAAGTGAGAAGTAGTGAAAAAGATATTGTTCTTTTGAGAACACCGCCCAAAAAAAAACCAAGCCCCTGTTTTATTTATGAATCCCCAAAATAATATCCCTTTTAGAATGTCAGATTGCGCTGGATCAAGACAACTTGAACCAGTTTAAAAATCAAATTGAACCTGAACTACAACATATATGTATAACTAAGGAGTTTAATTTGGAGTGGGGGGAAAGCTAAGATGGCAGATCATTAATATAGATCAAAAACAAGAGAGTTCCTAAATTAGATCCCTGAGGAATTCCGACCTGTACTGTGCACGGGTTTGAGGTATTGTTTTCTACGCAGCAGTATTGCGTCCGGTCGGATAAATAGGATCTAAGTAGTTTTAGCTCATTGTTCTTAATTCCATATAGATTGAGCTTGTGCAACAAAATGTTATGATCTATACAATCAAACGCCTTGGCAATGTCCAAAAAAATTACCGAGTTTATGTCGCCATTGTCTATATTTGTGAGCCAGTGATTCGTTGCATCTATATAGTTGGCCGTATAAGATTTTTTCAAACAATTTAGAAACTGATGACAGGATTGATATCGGTCTATAATTATTCATATCCCTTCTATCATCCTTTTTAAACAATGGCAGCACTTTACTCGTTTTCCATTCATCGGGAAAAACTCCAGTTTCGATAACTCTATTAAAGATAATTGTTAGCGAACTTGAGATAACTGGAGCGGCTATTTTAAGTAGGTATGGCGATATACCATCCACACCAATGGCCTTCGTTGTGTCAATTTTCTGTAACATATTTAGGACTGTGTCCTCACTAACACGTTTAAATTTAAATTCAAACTTATTAGTTTCTTTGGATAAGTAATCTCTGAAATCATGCTTACTTTATGGTAGGTCATCCGATAGTTTCGGACCAAGGGAGATAAAGTGCTTATTAAACAAGTTTGCTATCTCACCTTTATCCGTTACGCTCGTCTGATCTACCTCAATTTCTTTAATACCATTACTCTTTATTTTCCTGTTTAAAACCTGATTTATAGTCTTCCAAATGGACCTAGTATCACCTTTGTCCCTTTCGATTTTTTCTTTGTAATAGCTTGATTTTGCAAATTTAATTTTGTTGTTAAGCCGATTTCTACGCTTTTTGTAGTCTTTTCAGTCTGACTGTAGGCCTGTTCGGATTGCTCTTTTTTTAGCGTGCATCTTGTCATATATGTGTTGTTTAACTTCTGCCGTCAACCATGGCGCGTTATTATGCCTTACGCGTTTTGTTTTCAAAGGTGCGTGCAAATCCAATAAATTGGTGAACCTGTGATTCCAATCTTCACACAAAATATTAGGATTAGCCGCTTCGTCATCGATCCAAGAAACTTGTCTTAGATCGTTTATAAACCTTTGATCGTTAAATTTCTTCATGTTTCGTTGTGTAATATATTTGTGTCCTAGTTTGGTAGGGGCCGCGGAAAGCTTTCTAACTGCATACACCAAACTATGATCACTTATATCTAGGTGGATTACACCCGCCTTTCGTATAACATTTGGCGAATTAGTTAAAACTAAATCGATAATAGTTTGTGATGTATTCGTGATTCTAGTTGGTTCATGGATAAGTATTGAAAATTGTAAAGCTTCAATGAGTTCTTTCATTTTTCTAGTATTATAATCTAGTCTGCTATTTGTACTCATATTGCAATTGAAATCACCTAAGACAATGGTTTCGGAGTTCTGTGTGTCCAGGTACTCCAAGACCGCCTCCAGGGAATCGAAAAATACTGAGTTTGTACTAGGCGGTACTAGGCGGTCTATAGTAAGACAACACATTAAAGCTTTTACAATTCTTGAGTAACACTTCTATACATATAGCTTCTAGCTGTAGATTTGATAGCATATCTTTTATTTTTAGTTTAAAACTAATAGATTGTTTAACATAAATACACACTCCACCTGCGTGCCTACGTCTATCGTTTCGTATAAGGTCATAATTTTCTATTTGTACGAATTCACTTTGAATTGTTTCGTCTAAACGTGTTTCGTTAATTGCTAGAATATCAAAACTAAAATCTCTGACTATAACTCTTAATTCATCGATGTGCTTTACAAGACTCGCAATATTCAGAGAAGCAATTTTTAGTCCCTTAGCGTTAATATGAAAATTCGACGAAGAGCACGTTCCAGGTGAAAGAGTGTGAATATTACTATTAAATGCACTGCTTGCAGAAGAGTGAGAGTTTCTCCCCTGACTAGTTCAGTTGTTTATCGTTTTAATATAGGATATAAAATTATCAATGAGTATCCCATTACCTTACTTATTAAGGTGCAACCCCCCTTTATTAAGACAATCTTTAGTAATATTGGAGTTATCTATAAACGCCCAATTATTTTGGGAAGTTATTTCCTTCAATTTATGATTAATAGAGAAGAGAAGAGAAGAGAAGAGAAGAGAAGAGGAGAGAAGAGAAGAGAAGAGAAGAGAAGAGAAGAGAAGAGAAGAGAAGAGAAGAGAAGAGAAGAGAAGAGAAGAGAAGAGAAGAGAAGAGAAGAGAAGAGAAGAGAAGAGAAGAGAAGAGAAGAGAAGAGAAGAGAAGAGAAGAGAAGAGAAGAGAAGACAAAACAAGAGAAGACAAGAGAAGACAAGAGAAGACAAGAGAAGACAAGAGAAGACAAGAGAAGACAAGAGAAGACAAGAGAAGACAAGAGAAGACAAGAGAAGACAAGAGAAGACAAGAGAAGTCAAGAGAAGTCAAGAGAAGAGAAGACAAGAGAAGCAACATGAATCTATAAATTAAAATGTAAATTAACAGGGCCGTAAAAAGAACTTTTTACAGGGGAGGTGTACATAAAAAAAAACAATGATGCAATTCTTATATAATATAATCCACCAAAAGCTGAACTTTTCTATGTACATTATTTATATAAGAGCAATTTCCAAATCCTATCTTTAATTAATCTTGTACAGTTTTATATGGGATTTTTATACATACAAATGCAATACACTAGCGTACAACTCAGGAATTGGACTGAAATGTTTTTTTTTTGGAGAAATCTATGTATTTATAGGATAATTGTGAGGCTAACATAGATAAGAAAATAAACGGCAAAAAACTAGAGCCTAAAATAATAGAGTACACGCCACAAGTGTTAAAAAAAACTTTTTAGCGCCTGATAAATGTTAGTTATCACGTAGAGATCCTGTATTACAATTGATTGCTCTCATTGCGCTTTACAGTTCTTTTGAATGACTTTTTTCTTTGTATTTTCGGCGATTATTCTAGTTTTGTGCTCTTAAGCTTGATTCCAAATCTAAGATATAAATTCTTGTAATGAAAAAGTGGAACTTTTGACTTTTCTTGGGGGGTGCATGTGCATCCTGTGCACCCCCCTTGGTTACGGCCCTGATTAATGACGGACTGATTTTATTTTGGCATGTGAAATTAAAACAGATTACTTCGTATACACGTTGACTTTTGCCTTATTAAACTCTAGAACTATTTGATCAAAAGTGAGTCAATTTCACAATTAACTGGAAAAAATGACACGCAGGCTGAAAGTTGAACAACATATTTAATACAAATTGGTGATAATTACTGTCAAAATCTGGCTTGAGAAATATGAAACGTGGTTCTTGATCTTGTAATATTAAATAAAACTCAAATCAACTCGCACAATAATGCGATATTTCAGCATGCTGTGAATTGATTACTACGATTAATTTCCCGACAGAGAAAATGATCTGTCGCATCTGCAGATGTTGAACAGTCTGCATCACTCAATTTTGTAGTTTGATGTACAACTGGACTCATGATCTTGCAGATAAATCCAATTGAACTGGGTTAAGCAAACTCAATCAAACCAAGGCAAGAACATGCCTTGTCCATGACAGATAGCCCAGAGATAAAACTGACGAAATTTTAACCAAAAAAAATCATGGATGAATTTATTTATAGTTGCCTAGGCAACTCGAAGTACAATGCTTGATAGATGATGATTTTTAATTTGCTGCTTCAACCATTGGCTTATCCAAATACCAAACTTGAAAATGTTGGATTAAATAGCTTACAAACGCATAACTTTGATCAATTTCAATTGGAAGCGAATCGGTAAGTACTAAATATAATAAAATGCATATTCTATAATATTTTGTTTTTATTTTTACAATTTTTTTTTCTAACCAAAACGCATCTCTTATTTGGGAAAGCGTATGATTATCGATAAACAAGACCAAATTGGCAAACTTTCCTCTTGAAGACGCTCGGGCGATAATGGCATCGCTGCAGATTGAATAGAGCGGTTTTAAAGTTTATACATTTTGATTTAGGATATTGACGATAATGTGATGTTAAGCCTAAGATGACTTTTGTCATTCATAAGAATTGTAAAGTGCAATAAAATTAATAAATTGTAATACTGTTTTTGAAAAGCACGCCGATTTGTGAAAAAATATAAGACAGCTACTAATAAAAAAGGCTACTAAAAACCCATCAATGGTCCAGGTTTTTTATGTGCACCCCCCTGTAAACGTTCTGGTTACGGCCCTGAAGACTTAACACCTTTTATGAAAAACTCTGTTTTCATAACAGCGACAACAACACAATATTTAAATATGGACCAAGAAATAGATTATTTATGTCAGCATCAGAGTTATCAAATGTAATTACATTTTATCAAATTGTGAAAAACGCAAAATACTTGAAATGAATACATATAGCAATGATATATTACGATATTTACCGGTATCGCAGCTGTTTAATTGAATTTTATCGCCATCTTTTCCAAACTTTAATCAATTATTTAGTCAACTCAATCGATTTCTCTGGCTGGAGCTTTTACTGCTTTAGAAAGTACTTGGATTTTTTTGGATTTAAAACGGTGCCTTTTACTTTGACAAGGTAATTTCAGGAAATAGTTATTGAAACCCAAAGTGTTATATTTTGAAAGACAATGACTATTGAGCAACACCAGTTACTAGGCGACAATATAAACTGATTTCACGAGGCAACAGTATTGTTCACAAGGTAACATTTCCCATCAAACTAGATGCATTTGTCTATATTGAACAGTTTCTTTCTCTTTTGATTCAGCTAGATTCAGCAACGTTTCTTAGTGAACTATTGAAACGAAAATTGGTTGCAAGAATTACAAAGTTATTCAGTTTTTCTCGCTCTTCAATCTCAAGTGAGCAACTTCGATTCTTCCTCAGACTAGATCTTCTTGGAATTTAAACGGAAATCCACGAGAAAATACTTTAGTTGAGTCAAGAACTTTGTACAGCGTTTTCTTCAAAACGTTCTTCATTCTAGCAAATTGACAAAACCATGAGATACAAAGTACAAAGATGTGTTTTTCTCTTGCTAGCAATTATCTTGAACACTCTGCTTTTGTCAAGCCAGGTGCAACTTCAATCAGACTTCTACCAGCTTGCTAACACACCTCAAGCAAACAACGTTTACTTTTCTACAATAAAAAACAAACGGCAACGAAATGGCAGAATCAAGACAGAACATGTTTACGATGACTTTACATGTCTACAACGATGTTTGCGACTTCCAGATGATTGTATTGCTGTAAACTTCATGAAACACGCTGTAAACGATCTTAATAATTGTGAACTGCTTTCATTTGAAGGAAAACTTTGGGACAGCGCTGCATTTGAAGACAACGCTGACTTTGACTTTATTGCCGTCAAGGTGAGACTTTTGTTAAGTACTTTAAGTCTTTTGTTAATATTGCTTCTATATCCGCTTTAAAAGTCGTAAAATTGAAAAAAAGTGCTGCAAGACATAGACCCCAAAATACCTTGGAGCAATGAAACATTCAAAATGCTCCAAAAAAATTGGCCATAAAACAGATAAAAATATCAGTTTTTCTGTTTTTGAATTATTTTCATAACAGAAAATATAGATATTGATAACAATATAGGGAATATATGAATCCAGTGTGATTTTCATTTAATGATGATGATGATGACGATGAACTTTATTAACGTGATTGTTGTGTAGAAACGACTTACAAGTACACATAAATTAAGCTGTCGAATCTGTAGCCTTCTATCTTGTTCGGTAGATAAAAAAGTATTGCTCATGGTCTATATACGTTTTAAGGCCATTTTATAATTTTTATTTTTTCAGTATTTATCTTAATTGTTAAAATTTCATATATGTTTAAAGTGTTTGAAGTAGTTTAATGAACTCGCACATGTCGCAGATCGTGTTTTATCAGGGCTAAAAGTCCGAGCGTAACCTGATAAAACACTCCTGTTCATTTGTTAAACAGTGCTCAATTACACTCAGTGTACAAATTTTCGTTCGAATTTCGTTTTATTACGCCTTGATTATTAAATTTTCACATTACTCTTTGTTTTAGTAACTGGTGTTAAAAAGTTCAGTGAAATTGTTCATTTGTAAAACTACTTCAAACTATTCAATTTGAAAATTGTTCATTTGTAAAACTACTTCAAACTATTCAATTTGAAAATAATTGTATAGTTTAGAAAGAAGCCAAACAGAATGCGAAAAACACATTGATAGGCATTTTTTTAGCCAGATGCAGGTCCTTTCAGCTTTGATTTGCTTGCTGCAAAAAATTAAAAATGGCGGACAAGTTTCTGAACAAAATAAGTGGACATAAATCATGGATTTTCCACCTAAAATGAGGATATAATAATACAAAACAAGCTCTTAATTATCTGGACGTACTGCACGATAGTTTGAATGAAATGTTTGAAGAAAGACAGCAAAAACTACGGCGCAAACTAACACAACACGAACGAAATCATTTTGAGGATAGTCCAGGATAGTCGAACTAGATGTGTCAAACTAGAAATTATTTCCAAATTGGACAGCAATTACCTATACAAATCCAAATGGTCAAACAAAAAATTCCAATCTAAGAAGAAAATTTGATTTGAATTACTTATAGCTCATTGGGCTGGTCTTAAAATTGTAATTATTTAACTTTTTGTCTTCTGACTACGTGCGATAACAGATAAAATAACTCAAAATACATACTAATTTCTAAATATATTTGAACTCCCCAAGTTAACAACTAACATCAACAAATTTCAATTTGCCACACACTCTTTAACTTTAAAGCGGACCTCAAGTATTTGGATTTCGGATTCCAGATTTGAATATTATGGATTTCGGATTGTAAATTTCTTGATTCCTGATACCAGCGAAAGATTCAAGAATCCAAAAACAAAGTTGACTCTGGATTCTTTTACATCTTTTTGTTGCGCAATTAGCATAAATTGTTCTGTTAATCTCCAAATGGATTAAACATTTATGAAATAGATGAAATGAAAGATATAAAATGAAAGAAAAATTGAAAGAATGCTGATAGTCGTAGTGAAATGACGCCATAATGCAGATCGCCCTTTGTTTTTAGTTACTTCAATTATGAACAAACACCCTGTCATATCTTAGTGCAAACCCCCTCCTCCCTTTCATATCAATTTATGTTGTCCGTCAATCACACACTAGCTGGGATACCAAAAATTAACAATTTATGACGTCAGGGACGGATCTAGAGGGGAGGGGGGGGGAGTGCAGGGGGTGCTCATCCCACCTAAGACAAGCAAAACAGATTTCTGAAAAAATGAAGTTTTTTATATATGTCATACCCCAATGCTGCATCCCCCCTCCCCCTCCTGGGATCCACCCCTGAACATTAATATTTAAGGCAGGCAGGGGGGGGGGGAGAGGAAACCACATGGAAACATATTAGCAATTTGTGCATTACGTTAACATATCAAGCTTTTCCCTTAAGAATGTTGTCGTTTTCTACCAAGCCTCACGTATTCCCTTATAAGGATTGTACCACCATATTTGGGAATTGGAGTAAATCAGCAATGCGAAATAAACGATTTTTCTCGCAAAATTACTCCATTTTTCCAAGTTTTTTTTAGTGAAAGCATGCACAGCAAGTCAGACATTTTGGTTTTTGGTCGAAAAGAAACTGTTGAACCTAAAACAGGAACCCATTGTATTTCACCACAGGAAGCCCAAAATCGACAACAAAAGTTTGATATGTCACTAACAATATTTTACTGTGTAGCAATCTTTAAGCAGTTCATTAATTCAAATATTAAAACACGAAAAATTGGTGCAAATATTTCATGTATATCAAATTGTTCTGACCAAGGTTAATTGTTGTTTGTTTGGTTGCTCATTCGTTTTAACAGATCCCGCAATTCCAGAATTGTGGTGACATATACAAACAGCTGCAGCCTCTAGAAAGTGGAGTCTATCGAGTTCGACCTCGCTACTCCCCGTCATTCCTTGTTTACTGCGATATGAAATATGCTGGTGGTGGTTGGACTCTTATACAACGTAGAAAAGACGGTCTGGTTGATTTTAACTTGAACTGGGACAAGTATAAGAATGGATTTGGTAGAATGAAAGGAGAACACTGGTTAGGCTTGGATAATATCCACGCTATGACGTCACAAGGAGATTACAGATTGAGAGTTGCAATGGAGGATTTTAACGGAATCAGTCGTTATGCAGAGTACGGTGTGTTCAGTGTGGCTGGTGAACACGACAACTATCGTCTGAAGGTTGGGCAATTTACAGGTACACTATCTAACTGCATGTCGATTATGAAGATTATGATGATGATGATATTAATGCTGATGATGATAATGAATACTTTGTTGGATCATCGTCATCTTAATCATTGATATGAACGATCATCATAATCATCGCCATATTCATTATCATAGGATCACGATATCTTATCAATTATTTGATCCATATAGTCAGCCTTTCTACACTATTTTAAACATATCATTATCATTGCAATCACCATCATCATCGTCATCATAATCATTGTCATCATCATCATCGTCATCATAATCATTGTCATCATAATCATTGTCATCATAATTATCGCCATCATAATCATTGTCATCATAATCATTGTCATCATAATCATTGTCATCATAATCATTGTCATCATAATCATTGTCATCATAATCATTGTCATCATAATCATCGCCATCATAATCATTGTCATCATAATCATCGTCATCATAATCATTGTCATCATAATCATCGTCATCATAATCATTGTCATCATAATCATTGTCATCATAATTATCGCCATCATAATCATTGTCATCATAATCATTGTCATCATAATCATTGTCATCATAATCATTGTCATCATAATCATTGTCATCATAATCATTGTCATCATAATCATTGTCATCATAATCATTGTCATCATAATTATCGCCATCATAATCATTGTCATCATAATCATTGTCATCATAATCATTGTCATCATAATCATTGTCATCATAATCATTGTCATCATAATCATTGTCATCATAATCATTGTCATCATAATCATTGTCATCATAATCATTGTCATCATAATCATTGTCATCATAATCATTGTCATCATAATCATCGCCATCATAATCATTGTCATCATAATCATCGTCATCACAATCATTGTCATCATAATCATCGCCATCATAATCATTGTGATCATAATCATCGTCATCATAATCATTGTCATCATAATCATTGTCATCATAATCATATCGTCTTTGTAGTCGTTTCAGGTGATGTTGGTGATTCTTTGTCTTATCACAACAACGCTCTGTTCTCCACCAAAGATCGCGATAACGATAATGCACCACCCATTAGCTGCGCTCAAACCTGTCACGGTGGCTGGTGGTACAAGCAATGTCACGAGACCAATCCTAATGGTTTGTATCTGTATGGACTGAACAACCAAACTGGTGTTGGGATAACATGGAAGACATGGCTTGGACAAAACTACTCGCTGAAAAGAATCAACTTTAGAGTACGGCCCAATGATTTTTAGAGAGTCTAAAGAAGATGGATAAATGGATATATGGATGAATGGATGGATTTTTTAAATCTATTTAACACGAAAATCATAAATTTACAAGGATGGATGGATTGATGGAGTGCAGTGCAGTGCAGTGCAATGTAATGTAAAACTTGATTTATCCACGGTAAATTATATCAAATGATTACTAACAAGTATACAAATTTGCTCTTCCTACAAGCCGTGCTAAGTTAATCAAAAATTATCTGATTTAATCAAGATACATATTTATATATATTTATAAAGAACAGTGCAGCTAGAGGCTCTCTTCTCACGAGTCTGTTATTTGCTTGGAACAGGGCTTGTATTTTTGAGTCAAGTTTGGCAAAATACTCTCATAATTTTTCTAGCATGTGTAGCTAGCATGTGTAATATTATAAGCAACAAAGCAATTCTTGACAACTGAAAAGGACTGGGAAGAGAATTTAGAGCCAATCAAATTGCGTGTAAGAAGGAGCCAATCAGACAAGTGCCAAAATTCTGGCACGGTTAAACACGATATTGTGCGCTGTTTCGCAGACGGCTATAATGACAATTTTCCCGGATGCAACGCAAGCTACGAATAATCCAGAAAATCCGCCTTTAACCGTGATTGTATTTCATAAAAGGAATACGACGAATGCGTTAAGGCGGCTAGATGCGAGACACAAAAACCCTCAACTTGGCGCGAAACATTGTTTCTGTTCAAGTTTAGTTACAGTATTTCTCGTTTTTCGTAGAATTTAGATCAATGAGTACACATTACGAACGCAACTCGTACAGCTTTATTACACCTATGACTACTGATACACTTGTAGTTGTTTTTACACTTGTAGTTGAGCTTATTGCTGTTGTCGTTTTCGATTGTTGTTGGAATGTTGTTGATTGATGTTGTTGTTGTTTCGAAAACGTGCGCTGTACTAATTCAATCGCACACACCGACCTAATCTAGTAGACAGTTGCCTGGCAACCGTTGAAATCTACATTCCGGCCACTAAAATGTGAACATTTTACAATAGTTGAAAACATGTAGATTGAAAACGTGAACTTATATTAACAATATAAATAATAGCAAGAGTTTGTTAGACAGTTCCTTGTTCCTTTGTTTCTTTCTTCTTTCTTCTTGTCGGCTTCATCGACGTCCACAGCTTCTAGTAGAACTAACTTGGTTACTGGTCGAACAAGTACAGACGTCTTTGTCTTCATGGTGACGCTTCTGACACATCCATCACGAGTTCTCTGGTAGACTTCAGTAACTCGGCCCAATGGCCATGAACATCGGGGTAGTTTGTCGTCGATTACTAAAGCAATATCATTAACTGCAAAGTTCCTCGAAGGTTTGTGCCATTTCTGTCGTCGTTGAAGCGTTGTTAGGTATTCTTTGACCCAACGGCGCCAGAACATATCCGCAAGATACTGAACTTGCTTCCATTTGCGCTTTGCGTAATTGTCATCATCGTTGAAGATACCAGGAGGTAAACTTGATTATGTTCCCATCAGTAAGAGGTGATTGGGAGAAAGTGGTTCCAAATCAGCAGGATCGTCCGATACCTTTGTAACTGGTCTACTGTTCACTATATACTCCACCTCACAGAAGAGCGTAGTCAGTCCTTCATCATCAAGCACTGGCTCTGTTGAGATAGCATGATATACTGTCCGTATACACCTTTCCCAGATTCCTCCTTGGTGAGAGGCAGCTGGTGGAATACCCATTTCACTTGACGTTGTAGCAGAAATTCATGAATCTTGTGACTGTTCCATGGTCGATCGCTTTACTCAATTCTTTATTACCGGCGACAAAGTTCATACCATCCGATCTAATGACTTCAGGTTTTTCTCTTCTCGCCATGAAGCATCTCAGAGAGTTTATGAATGAATCAGTGTCCATGCTGTGTAAAACTTCAATATGAATGGCCCGTAAAGCGAGACAGGTATATAAGACACCGAATCGTTTAACTTGACTTCTTCCTCTTTTCACTAAGAAAGGCCCGAAACAGTGTACACCCACGAAACTGAAAGGAGGTTTATCTGGAGTAACTCTTTCGAATGGTAAATCTGCCATTTTCTGTATAGAGGATTTGGCTTGTCTTCTCTTACACGAGATACAACGACTAGTTATTCTTCTTCTGTGGTTCTTGCCTTTATTATCCAGAAGTTGCTTCTGATCGAACAAATGAATGAAAGAACATACTCTTGTCCAGAGTGCCCTGACTTAATGTGTGCCTCTGTAACGATTAAGTCAACTACATGATGAGACTTCGGTAAGATCACTGGATGCTTAGATTCTTCGTCATTGGTTGAACGCTGTAGGCGACCACCTACGCGCAACAGTCCTGACACCTTAACAGGGTCGAGATCGGCAATCTGACTAGATTTCTTTAAGTTGCAGGAAGTTTGTGACTTGGTAGATAAACCGTCATTTAAAGACGTCGATTCTTCGATGAGTATCATTTCTTGTGGAAAGCTTTGTTTTTGAACATGCTTTAAGATTTCTATTTCTACTCTTTGCATTTCTTCAATTGTGATGGGAGAAAATGACCCTTTGACGAGCTTGACAACTTTATGTTCTTTGCGCACACAACTTGCGCGTAGAAGATTAACACGATAACGTAGAATCAATGCGAAGTGCTTCTTTAATCTGTGCCACGATGAGTAATAGTGAATCATTCGATCGATTGGATCTACTTCCGTGATCGTAGAGAATGATACTGATTTGATTTCTTCTTTGACTTCTGGATCGTCTTCGGAAACAGAGATAGTCGATTGGGGTGGCTGAGGCCAGTCATCTTTGGTTAACCACAAGAATTCTGGTCCCTGTAGCCATCGTTTGTTACTAATGAGCTCTTGAGCAGACAAACCGCGTAATGCGTCATCCGCTGGATTTAACTTCGTGTTAACGTAGTGCCACTGGCTGACTTGGGTGGTTTCGTGAATAGCAGCGAGCTTATTTGCAACAAAAACTATGAATCTCTTATCTTGATTTGCAATGTACCCCAAGGTACATGTACTGTCAGTCCAAAAGAGTACGTCATCTATTGGTAGATCCAAGTCGCGAAGGATCATGTTAATCAGCTTTGTTGCTGTAACTGCAGCAGAAAATTCAAGTCTTGGAATTGAAACAGTAGTCTTCATGGGAGTGAGGCGTGACTTTCGTTGAACAAACGCACAATGGATGTCACCATCACGGTTTTCAGATCTCCAATAAGAGACTGCACCTTAGCCTTGCTGAGATGCATCGGCAAAGTAGTGCAGCTGACGACACACAACCTCAACGAAGGTCTGAAACAACGATCAACTTTCAAACGATCAAGACACTGTAGCTCTTGCAGCCAAGTCTGCCATCGGCTTAGATGTTTTTCAGGGATGACTTCTATCTAGCTTCTTTATACATAAATCTTGAATAGCCTTTGCTTGTAGTACAAACGGGGAGGCGAAACCTAAAGGGTCGTACACTGAGCTTACGACTGACAGTATCCCGCGTCTGGTTGCTAGTCTGTCCGATTCAAGAGGGGATCTGCATTATTGCATCATATGCTACAACTAGACCTTTTTGCTTACTTTACGCAATTAGCACAAATTGTTCTGTTGATCTCCAAAGGGATTAAAAATTTGAATACGAATTAAGAATCGCACATCTCGATCGAAAATCGCGCGCTGATTGGCTATCGAGGAGATGAATTTAGCGTGGAATTCACCGCTACACAGGTAGCCCGCGCTCTTTTCATTTCACACCTAGAAAAATAACCCGTTTCGATTTTGATAAAGGATTCAAGTAAAATTTAATTCCTGACTCGTGAATTCCACATTGAATTTCACTCGAAAAAAGCGATATCGCACTCATCGCTTGGCGATTCGTGCGATATCGTTTTTCTCGTGCAATTCAATGTGGAATTCCCTCGTCTTCCATTGAATTTTCCTATAGAATTCGCAAAGAATGCTGGTAGTCGTAGTAAAATGACGCCAAAATGCAGATCGCTTATGCTGAGCTAAATATCTTTATCATTTATTTCTTCCAAAGCTTAAAATATATCTGTTTATTTCTATTTTTTTATTTTGAGCTCAAAATGTATTTGTTTCTTTCCTTCTTCTAACACTAAAAATAGTTGCATTATATTTTAATTATTTTTTTCCTTGATGAAAATATTTTCTGCACCGCGGTCCCAGCTATAATATCATAAACGTATATGTATTTATCTCTTCACTAAAATAAATTTATATTTATTCATTGATTCCGCCACGAATTTATAATATTTGTGTTTAATTCCACACCACACAAATGTGAAACAAATCTTAACTATTTAGTGTCTAGTTAGGAACTAACTAAGAATTAACTGAGACAGATAGAGCTATTTCAAAAAAACATTGTCAGACCACTAGGAATGATGGGTAAAATTCATGACAGAATGTAGCATGGCATCTTGGACAGTCAAAAGGATGGGTATTGACCTTTTAATCTATGGAGCGAATAGAAAGCAAATCAAGTCATAACTATCGGATGGAATTTTTGTCAACTGGTGCAATAATTATGACAGTAATATTCATACACATAGTTCCTAGCAGTCTTGGAATGACCTGTCATTGCCTTTGGTTGAAGACAACGTTATTTGAAATAGCTATTTAACAGTTACATGTTAGTATCAAAGCAATAAACAAAAGAACTGCAATGAAAATAAAAAAGTGTCTGGAATAACAGTTGTAAATGTGATGATAAGTTGACGTTTCGGATGTTAGTCCTTCGTCGGATATTAATAATGTAATAGTGATATGTCTGGATTAATTTGTCATTATTTTTGTGCTACCGTTAAATTCTTATTTCATTGTGCACAGCATATCGTTGATAACTAACATTTATTTGCTGCTCAATAGTTAAGATTTGTTTCACACTTATGTGTCGTGTACTCTATTCTCAATCCCTTGGAACATAGTAACTATTGGCCAACGTCCCCA
The DNA here is from genome assembly GCA_918843875.1 of Diadumene lineata. NCBI lineage: Eukaryota > Metazoa > Cnidaria > Anthozoa > Actiniaria > Diadumenidae > Diadumene > Diadumene lineata. The sequence continues at coordinate 1,406,321 of OU974069.1, forward strand.
TATAGCCACCCCACCCCTGTTGCTTCATGGGTAAAAACCGACTGCAAGTCTTTCCAGAGGCAAGGTTTTTACAACTGCAAGTTAATCTAAACCTATACACTGTTAAGCTTCCAAAATGCACGGAGTACCAATCGAAGTCTGATTGGCTGATGAAAATCTTGGCACCATCGTCTTGCTTTTGCTTTTTCTTGAGGCAAATGTTGACCGCGGCGTCCCCTGCGTCAAACATACCAAGTTTTTCGTTTTCTTCTAGGTCAATATTGTTGTGGAATTTGCCTGAAAAGATTGGGTAAAACACAAGTTATTGATAAACTCAATTGACAAATTCTTATAAAACTGTACAATTTTGTAAAGATCATCGAGATACACTGCCATCCAACAATTGTTGTCCTTTTGGGGCTTCCTGTGGTGAAATCCGTGGGATCTTCGTTTTAGCCTTACCAGTTTATTTTCGGCCACAAATCGAAATGGCTGACTTGTTGTCTATGCTACCACTCAAAACCTCGTAAAAATGGAAGGATTTCCCGAAGGAAATCGCTTTTTATGCATTGCTGATTTGTTCCGATCTCCAAATATGGCAATTACATTCCTAATAAGGAAGTATGTGTGGCTTGAGAGAAAAAGACAACATTCTAAAGAGAAAAGTTTTATATCCCGGATGCGCTTAAAAGAAATGAATTGTTATTATCATTAGTATTAAATTCTCGTGTTTTGATTCTGTACCTGCCCTTGATCAGGGATCAAATAATTTACAACTTATAAAGTGCGACTACACCAATGGGCTAACTGTTAACAGACACCATCGAAAGATACATTGAATGGGCGCGTTTACGGTGCAACTACAAAAATCCGAGGCAAGCATTACTTTTGTTAGTCTGTCTGACCTCCGTCACGTGTCACAATTGAAGGATGCGAGAAAGAAAGCTGTTTTGGAGGCCAAATATTCAAGATAGTTGTTCTAAATAAGAAACTCTAACTCAACAGCCTAAGGCTTAGTTTATAATTGAATTTAACTTTTGCCGAATACACCTGCATCATAAACTAGGCTCGAAACTACAATCATCGCCAAAGAGACTTTATGCACTTTTCGTAGCTTGTTCGTTCCTATTTCCTTGAACTTCCCTCAACCCACCCCTCCCCTCCCCACCCCTCCCAAAACAATGTTGACTTTAGAAAGTATTTGTGAAAGCAACCACGGTAAATGTGATCATCTCTTGGTCTGATTGCACGAAGCCCGGATACCTCTATCAGCCAGATAAATCCCTATCCAGCAGGTAAATTCTAAAGAACTGAATCTAATGGAGTGGATCACTTTATCCAGTGGATAACTTAATCCATGCTTTGTACAACCGGCCCGTGTACTTTCAAACTAGAAAAGCTTACCTATCTTGCTCATGTTTCTGTAATGTTCTATACAAGCTCTATCTTCTGGCAGAATAACTCTTACTTTAGCTGGATATTGCCAATATGTTGTGAACACAACATCGATCGAGTCCCCAGGGACATTACTGTCGATGATCTCGAGAGAAGGGGCTAAACTACCAGTAGCGATAATGCGCTGGAATCCACCATGGTCAGGGACCCCGATGTGCCTTTTGGTTCTATGTCCATGTTTGGTGTCATTAGTATCGTGTTCTAGTGCCTCGTATGCATCTGAGGTAAAATGGGAGTTCAATCAGATAAGATATAAAGCCAACCTGCCAAATAACCCCCTAGCCAAACCTAGCAAGTTAACCTACAAACACACAGACAGACCAACCAACAAACCAACCAACCAACCAACCACCCAAACCACCAACCAACCAACCTATCCAAACACCTAATCCAACCAACCGCTCACAGCCCACCCACCGACTGATTGACTGACCAACCAACTAACCAGCCAACCAACAAATCACCTAAACAAACAAACAAACAAACAAACCAATTCAAGTCAGTAAAGCCAGCCAGCCAGCCAGCAAAATACATTAGACTAGCCATCCATGTACCACAAACAATAATGGTGAAATAGTGTTGTTGAGAATTTCCATGTCTGACCTGGACTATTGGATACAATTGTAGAAGGTACAAATGTAATATTGAATCCACATGTAATAACGGCCCCAAATGTAATAAACTTTAGATCCTAATGTAATAAAGGTTCCAGGCTTTGGGACTATTTCCACGAAAATATCTTTAAGTCTTTATTTTGAGGTATACTAAATAAATTATATTACAGTTAATTTTAGTCTTTTGTCTATTTTTACTTTGTGATTTGCAAATTACATATAGACTTTCATTGGTTGTTATGAACAACCCACCAAACATCAAAACTTGCCAACACTTTTAGTTTTCATCTATTTTTACATTAACTTAAAAACTTGACAATATTTTTAATTTTCATCTATTTTTACATTAATTTACATTTGTAAATTCATCTTTAAAAATATTGATGATTTAAAATCAGTTTTGGTATCAACAAAATAAAAATAAGTAAAAAGCTAAAATTATCTCATGATTTAAGTACCTAGTAAAAAGATATTTTAGAATTTTTTTTATGACCGTTGTGAAAAAGATATCAAAAGTGTAGTCTGAGATAAGTAAAAACTTTGGTAAAGCAGGTTTGCGTTTCGAATCTCATTGAATAACGTTCATATATTAAATAAAATTTAGTAAACAGTCATAATACATGTCCTCTTACTGCTCTTACTTTTAGAAGACCTTATAGAATATTTAGAGTTTGAATCTAGAATTTTATTTCTAACACATTTTATCAATTCATCTCATGAAAACAAATTTTTAAATAACGGAGTTAATGTTTTATAAAATTTCTATATGTTTTGGCAACGATTCAATTTTTTATGTGAGCAGCTTGTGCAAGCAAACTGAATCTTCCACCACCGCATCGCGTGATCTTTTGTACCGTTTTGAACCTTATGAAATTTGTGTCCAAAATTTATTACAATTGGAACCTTGATTACATATGAGTCCAAAGTTTCGTATATTTGGGACCGTTATTACATTTATGGCTTCAACAACATTCAGTATCTTCTGAAAGAGTTCTACCCTGCTTGACAAAGGTTTACCGTTAATTGGTTTGCCGTTAGTTGGTTTGCTATCAAGCAGGCACTAAAAATGGCAAGATGATAATGCTGAAACTCAAGTTTTGTTAGCCAAGATGTCCTTATTTTCGATATTGAATGGGCTACTTCCACTCAGAGGTCACATGACCAAATCAAGTAGCTCGATAAAAATGAAGCCCAGAAATGAAAAGAGCATATCAAAATTAGTAACAAAATTTCAGCTTCTAATACAAAACACAACAAAAATGACAATAAATTGGTAGTTGTGAAATTTCTTGATATTCGTTCTTTAGGTGGTAAAGAGGACCAGCCGACACATTTTCTTGACTGATTCTTAACAAACGCCGTACCTTTTTGTCTTTGCATGTTGTTTATTCTACTGATGATTCTTAAGAAAATGTGGAATTTTAATAACACTGCTATTTCTGTTTTCTTGTGTATGATGAGTTGAAACTTTGTCTTTTTACTAATTATAGCATGCCCTTTTTATTTCTTCTATTTCATTTGTCCGACACTAAAAAATTAGCATAGGTCAGCTGAACAACAAGAAAACAAGTCCGTATTCACCTGAGTAATACACATTTTGGCCTGGAAATCCAGTTTTACTGTTCATCACATTCAGTTTACTAAATGACTTGGTGTTATACCGCAGTCTACATGTGTCAGCCCTGCTTTGTTCATGTACATTGGTTCCTTCAACGAATTCAAACTCAGATCCTTCTCCCACATGGTCCTTACAGTCTGCCATCCAGTAGATGAAGAGATCGTTACCAAGACCTTCCATGCTGACTGACAATGGCGAGCTGTTGACAGCTACTGAGTTTTTCTTGAATGGCTTGATAAGTGGCAGACCAGTTTTACCATCAAGGATTGTCATCTGTATAGTTCATAATTATAAAGGAAATTTATATGATTTTATAAATAAGCCAAATGAGCTATCCTTATGCAATTTGAAGCACAAGTCACAAAATAATGGAAGGGTGGGAGCAGTGATGAGTAGGATGAAATACTGATGGGGGATCGGTAGGGTGAAATCACTGAGGGACGGGTGGGAGCAGGGATGAGTAGGGTGATAAAATACTGATGAGGGATGGGTGGGGTAATTGAGGGAGGTGTGGTACAATGTAGCAGTTCATCACCTGTGAAAAGTAGTACACAGGAAACCCAGGTCCATAATTAAAGCGCACCATGACGTCAGGAACATCATCATCGTTGTAATACCCTATTGCTGGAGTACTGAAACATAACAACAAATGAATCAAACAATTCAAGATATTCTGAAATTCTCTTAAGGACAGCTGGCCACCACATCCTGTCCAGAGGTCAGCTGATGTCCAATGTCCATTGCTTTATGCTACAATGTCTTTGTAAAAGTAACAAAATAAACACAATTCCATAGCTCACTTTTGATATTCTTGTTGAGTGGCCATGCACAAAACAATTGAAAACGAGGCTCCGGGGAAACAAAAGGAATATCATTAGGAATAATGATTATTTCCCTGGAGCCTCGTCTTCAATTGTTTTGTGCATGGCCTCTCAACCAGAATATTGAAAGTGAGCTATTGTTGGAACACTTGTGGAACTATCCTTTTCTCCTTCTAGTTACATTGCTAACTTTTTGTTTGGTCTGTTAATAATCAGGGGGGTGGGGGTGTGTGGGTATCGTAATATATAAAATTAACCCCACAAAGTAAAATGAGAACAATAATTTAAAGTTCCACAAAATATCTAATGATAAGCCCACTATTCCAAAGATACTGGAATTTACAAAATTGAGAGTGTTTCAAGGACGACAAGAAATTTTAAAAAATTTTCTGAATATTTTCTAAAGCTACACATTGAACAAACTCAGATTATAGTACTTACGTGTAGGATTCACTGTTTGGGAAATCATAGTGCCATATTTGTTTGTACGTCTCACCATCAAAAGCCGCTACAGTGATATTAAACATTGCAACAACAATATCAACAGTTCCGTCTTGATTCAAATCAACAAGGGCTGGTGGTGACATCACACCTGATAAAAAAGAAACAAACATAGGAAAGATTTGTATTCACATCATTTTTTCAAGGTAGGAATGGTATGAGAGTGTTGAATGGGAAATAAAAAGGTGAATAGGTGTTAGCGCTATTTAGTGCAATTTGTATGTCCTTTTGTTTATACTGTAGTTAACTGAGTGTATTTTTTAAAAGCCTTTGTTTTAACATACTAATTTTTAGCAACTGTTTCCATGCCATACACTGATACCGTTAATTGTAAATTAAAGATTGTCATTGTGAATGAGTTGGATACGCTAATTTATATCATTCACCGTAATAATAGCAGAAAAAAAACCCAGAGCACTAACAAATAAACAAATACATAAAAAAAGGAAAAAACTTGATGAATAAAACAAACAACTAACAAACAAACAAACCAGTAACAAAGAGACAAATAAATAGATAAAAGAAAGATTCTTTTAACAAAAATATTGAGTATGGACCATTGTATAATTTTGAAGACAGCCACTTCCAATATGCTGATGAATACAAAATAATAATAAAAATATGCATCTAGATACCTTTGTGGTCATCATTATATATTTGTGTTGCCGTATCAACCATTCCCAAATACAGGTTCTGTAAAGGGATTACCCATAATCCACCTGGATGAGTTTCACCGCCAGTCCCAAACAACACCAAATCTTTTCCATCTTTCTTGTGGTACAGTACTGGCGAAAAGTAAGTCTCTTTCTCATCTGGTACAGCCACCCAACGCAATACTTTGCCTGTCTTGCCAGAGAATATGATAAGCCTTCCTTTCAGCCTCTCTGGGCTGTTTGCTTCACTGTCATAAGAAAGAGAATAATGTTGGAGATAAACATCATATGCTCTTGGCGACATTAAACCCATACGTCTTCAATATTCTTATTCAATGTGTTCCACAAGACCAACCACGCTGGCAATATAGCCAAAAAATAAAGTATAGGACAAATGTGAGGATCACAGAGCAATATTTTTCTATATGTGTAAGTTGAACACCATAAATGTGTAAGCATATGTTGTATAGCGTAAGAAAATACATTGCCTGTGTGGTTGGTCTTGTGGTGTAGTGGTTGGACAAGAATTTAAGACAGTTTTTAATTTTAAAATCTATCTAATAGATGTTCCTTAAGAATTACTACAATTTACATGTTTATTAATTTATAAAAAATTTTTGGGGAATAACTTTATAATTGTAAATATTATTTTTCATGAGTCATGTATTTTATAATAGTAAAGCACTATAGTGTCTTAGATATAGAGCTATAGAAATCTATTATTATTATTATCATCATCATCATCATCGTCATCATCGTTATCATCGTCATCATCGTCATCATCGTCATCATCGTCATCATCGTCATCATCGTCATCATCGTCATCATCGTCATCATCGTCATCATCGTCATCATCGTCATCATCATCATCATTATTATTATTATTATCATCATCATCATCAACATCATTATTATTATTATTATTATTATTATTATTATTATAATTATTATTATTATTAGTCATGCCTTCAGTCCCTGAAATTTAATGTTATGATACTTACGCTAAAGGATCTCCACCGTGTGCTGCCAGTACGTCTAACACACCATCACCATCCATATCACGTATGAACTGTGCTGTGTATAAATTCATGCTTGTGTCTCTTGCAGGCTGGTCACCAAAATTCCACAAGAGTTTACCAGACTTGCCACTAATGGCTTGAAAAACGCCACCTCTACCACCAAGAAGACAATCCCAAATGCCATCTGAATCTAAATCACCATTGCAATTTAAAGCATAGACTTCATGCATGGTATAATGTCTCCACAGCTCTCTGCCAGTGGTACCATCGAGAGCTAGCGCACCACCATAACAGGGATAGGTACCATTGAAATATAAATCGCACGCAAACTTAGGAGCTTTATAACCATCAACACCAGTTGAGAAGCTGACAATAATGTCCTTGACACCATCGTTATTCACATCATTAAGTCTCACTGCTGTTTCTGTCATTAATTTTGGTAAGTTAGCATGCCAGATTTTTTTCGTTTTTAGATTGTCACAACCTTGGATGCTCTCATCGCTAAGTTTAAACAACTTTCCTTCCGGTAGAACTTTCTTCACAGGGGAAACAGCATCATCAGAATTACTTGTGTTTATAGCAGTTGAATTATCAATAGCTCGGAGGATTAAAAATACAAGACCTATTATACATATACTGAGGAACGTAAACCACATAAAAAAGAACATACAAGATTTTGCAGTACACCAGGGTTTTGTGTGTTTCCGGCGGATCTTGGTCTTTGTGTAAGGGTGCATGAGTGGCTTTTGTACTTCTTTTGAGCCTCTATAAGGCATGTTGGAGTTTCTACTATAGTGTTCAATGTAGTCATCTTCTAACTCATCTTCAGTGATTTCGTCATCACTCTCCAAGTGTAGAAATTCACTAGTTTGGGGTTTGTACATATTACTTAGTGACATCTAGAAAAATAAAAGTTAAGCAAATGTTGTACATTAATTTGGAAATAGTTCATTTTGTAACAGCCTTGAAACCATAGCAACAATTCCATCAATATTGGTTGATTGAATTTATCGATTGAATGATTAATTGATTGATTCACTCATTCATTCATTAATTTATGCATCCAATCATTAATTTATTCATTCATTCATTCATTCCTTCCTTCCTTCATTCATTCATCAATTTATGCATCCAATCATTAATTTATTCATTCATTATATTTTGGCTTAGAAACACAAAATGATTTAATTCAAATGCTTAAGTGTTTTGAAGTAATAAAAAGAACAACAAATCACTTTCCGATCATAATACTAGAATTAACAAAGTAATTAATACAAACCGGAGATCTTAATTGAATATGTCGGAAGAGATCGCTCCAAAATAAAGCATTTGTCGCTTCTAAAATATCACCTGAGTGGGTTGGTCTTATTGTGTATCATATTAGCTTAAAAAAAACACAGTTAAACAAAAAACTGCCGAAAAAAAATAATTCAAGATAAATTAAAGTCGATCGACAAATAATATTTCAATTTCACTTCAAAATTTATATTTTACTCTTTACTCTCGGTGTCTGAACTCACTAAAATATATAAAAAACTTTAACTATTTCCATATTTATAGCAATAAATATTATAAGTTAACCAATGGATCAATTCAATAGATAAAACATAATTTTATCGAAAAACATAGAAACGCTCATTTTCGGTATAATATCATGGCAAACTTTACTCAACGATTCGTTGATATCTTAGTCGCCATTTTTATCGTCAAAAGTCACAATCAAAATGACACTAAACAGTTGGAGTTCTATTTTAAAGTCACTTACTTTGATTGTAAGACTGAGATTTTATCGTTTTCGTCGACGTTGAGGGTGTAAAATCGTGAAACACATCACATCTTCGATAAAACTTTGCGAGTACCAGATAAATACAGCTTTATGTCTTGATTAGTTTTAGCGACAAATAATTACTGCTCAGTGGGGAGGGGTAGGGCGATCTACTGTCAATGAATTAAATTTTAATCCCCCCCAAAAAAATCAAAACAATGGGATCTTTGATAACTTTCAATGATTTAAACACTACAAAATAGATAAAGATACAGTTATTAAGAATTTTAGAGTGTGAAGTTTGCGAAAATATAATAAAGTCTGATTATCCTAGCCTCCCCTCCCAAGGTATAACACTTTTGTCATTTGAAGCATATTTCCCGCCATACAATGCTTCCGGAAATCCGTGCGACTCGAGCAAATAGATCGAAATCACTAAAAATACATTTTCAGTCTTTAAAAAAAAAAAAAGAAAAAAAAAAAAAAAAAAAAAAAAAGGAAAAAAAAATGATAACAATAGAATAAAATAATGCCCTACAGCGAATAAAAATATAAAAACAGGTTAATTTTTTTTCAGAGAGAAGCAGTTATTCACAACAGGGTTTTCTTTAATCAAAAGCAGAAGAAAAAAAGAAAAAAAATTAAAATAGTATATGGGACTCAAACTCGCGAATCCACAATGGATAATCGAGCAGAAAGTAGACTGGTCATTCTGTGGTCAAACCATAGTAAAACAGAACGAAAGGAGGAAAAATAAACAAATAGATGGATGAATAACCATGAAAAGAAATACAAAAGCAATAAACAAACAATAAAAAGATAAAAAAAGATAAATAAATAATAAACAAATGGATTCATAAATAAATAAATAAATAAATAAATAACTAAATAGATAAATAAATTATTAATAAATAAATAAATTAATATAGATTAATAATATAGTGCAAATCTAAAAATTGTGGCTAGACATTACAATCTGCTCACATCAATTGAGTAGTTTGATGTTAGGGTATATGTTGTCTAAAAGATGTAAGCAGGTGGTGAAAAAATCTTTGTAAGCGTCAATCGTGTCTCATGTCTTATCTTTCAATCTTCCAATAATACGCTGGTTTCTATAGTGCAAGAAAAGCTATTCTAGGCCCCTAAACAATGTACCTAGATTTGAGTATGTGCTCTGATTGGTTAATATTATGAACAGTCATATAGATCAAAGTTAACTTAAAAAAAATGAACATTTTTTGTGTCATTCTACTTTTGGTAACAAGCATTTACAGCCAGATTTGATATGCTGTATTATACCTAGTAGCCATTTCAAAACTTTGTTTGGATTTTGCATTTTCTTGACCAGAAATCAATTTCATGATAAAACAATAAAAACAATAGGAAAATCACACCATAAGATAACCTACCACATTCAGTTTACAAAAACACACTACACAAACAAATCCCCCCAAAATTGTAGATTTTTAATTTGAACTTCACATATCTATCAAGCTCTATTTAGAATTATGTTTGAGACGTTACATCAATACAATTTGTACTTGACAATATAAATTTGTATTTTAAGACTAAAATTGTTGCATCATGACCGGGTGCCTTTGCAACTTTGATTGGATTTTTTTTCCTGTGACATCAATGATGCCGCCTGGAAAAACAAAGTCAAAGTTGCAAAGCTGCCCAGTTGTGACACAACCATTTTAGCTGTAAGACTATAACTAAGGGCCTGTTTGTATGAGATGAGCGCTAAGCGGGCTGGTTTCTTCAGTGTTCAAGCTATCATAGCGTAAAAGCAAAAGAAACCAGCCCGTTCTATCGTATAAACAGGCCCTTAGTCTAGATAGTCAATATTATTTGACATGTTCATCCAGACTATAGCCATTCAGAACATGTATCTTTTTACCTCAATATTCAATACTCTGATTGGTGGAACATTAACTCATTGGGATACCAGTCATACAATCCTTCTAAAAGCTACAGATTATAAACTGTCAAGTACAGATTTTCAAAAATGTTAAAATGCTCTGAATGAGGTCAGTACCATGTTCATATGGTCTCTTCTTGGACATCATTTTTACCATGCAGTCACATGACGGTCACCTCTTTGTTGGTACCATGTTCATATGCTCTCTTCCTGGAAGTCATTTTTACCATGCAGTCACATGACCTCTTTGTTGGTACCATGTTCATATGCTCTCTTCCTGGAAGTCATTTTTACCATGCAGTCACATGACCTCTTTGTTGGTACCATGTTCATATGCTCTCTTCCTGGAAGTCATTTTCACCATGCAGTCACATGACCTCTTTGTTGGTACCATGTTCATATGCTCTCTTCCTGGAAGTCATTTTTACCATGCAGTCACATGACCTCTTTGTTGGTACCATGTTCATATGCTCTCTTCCTGGAAGTAATTTTCACCATGCAGTCACATGACCTCTTTGTTGGTACCATTTTCATATGCTCTCTTCCTGGACGTCGTTTTTACCATGGAGTCACATGACCTCTTTGTCAGTACCATTTTCATATGCTCTCTTCCTGGACAACGTTTTTTCCATGCAGTCACATGACCTCTTTGTCAGTACCATTTTCATATGCTCTCCTCCTAGACGTCATGCAGTCATATAACTTCTTTGTGTACATAGCACAATAGCAAGTGTAATGCTGTGTGTCATTATCTGTTGTTCATATGCTGGGGCCAGTTGCATGAAGCCTGGACAATGCTAACCACCAGACAAATCACTATCCAGCAGAATAATTGTGAAGAAACTTACTACTAGGTAGATAACGTTTATCCAGTGGATAATTAATTTTATTCAGGCTTTGTACAAATGGCCCCTGGAGTTTCGTTTTTTTTTTCTATGTTTATGTTTGTCCTAGATATGTACATAATGGTATGGTCGCATTGTTATAAATCATCTGCTAAATCAAGCCTTCTAAACTTATCCAAGTTATAAAAAGTTGCCTTTACAGTGCGTCCTCCAAAAAAACGTCCATTTAAATCAACAACAGCTTTGATAGCAGACTCAACTCTCTGGAATTCCACAAAAATCCTTACAGCTTCTTCATGGGCTACTCCTGAGGGTATCTCGTATATTATTACTTTGGACACTTCACCATACTTAGCACATTCTTCTGCTGTCTCAGGTTGAAGATCATCGTCAACTTCACCTGGTCCGACCATATTACGCAGTAGGACTACTTTGCTAGGATTTCTCAAAGTGTTAACTATAGAGTCTGGCTCTTGTTCCTTGGTTTCTTTGTCCTTATTGATAATTTTACCACCTCTTTTGCTTGTCTTTTCAACCTGTAAACATGTATTTATACCTTGCTCTGACTTTCCAAGACCTTGGCCATCTTTCCATCCATACTTTGCCATGATTTGAGAAGCAATAGGACTATTGAATCCAACATTAGGCTTCTCTGGATTAACGAGTGATTGAAATGGTCTTCTTTCAATTTGTGCTTCCAATACTTCTTCCTGTTGTTGAGGTACTGGGTTGGATTCCTCTGTGAGAAATGTGGGCGGAGCTATAGCGGCACCGCCAGTTCTCTTTGCTGACCGTCTGTGACTACTTTCATCGTCATCATCATTACTACGTTGTCTGTCTCTTCGGCGTTCTCTGTCTCTATCTCGTTCCCTGTCTCTTTCATAGTCTCTGTCCCGATTGTAGCTTCTATCAAAATCTCTATCTCTGTCTCTATAGCTGTCTCTGTCACGGTCCCTTTCACTGTCTCTAGAATTCCTCTCCCTTTCTCTAGACTCTCGCTTCTCTTTTTCACGGAGTTCTCGATGTTTTTCTTTGACTGTTTCATAGTCGTTCGGTTTGAGTGGATCATATTCGTCCACTACATCCAACATTGACGCAACCGTCTCGATAAAAGGCTCATCATTTTCGTTACTCTGGAAAGAATGACTTATAAAAGAGTCAGTATTGACAACTGGTCGTGTGTCTTCAAGCTCTTCATTAGCTCTTTTCAGGCCGCGGTCCAAGATAACAGAGTTGACCACAGTTGACTTTTGCACAGGAACTGGTTTGTTTTGTACCACTCTCTTTCGTTGTAGTTGAGTTTGCATCAATTTCAAGCTTGAAGACCAACCAGACAGCTCTCCGCTATCATCGGAGGCAGGCGTTTGCATTGGAACGCCATCTAGATCATCGTACAAAGACATTTTTTCTTATTTTTGATGGGTTTTCAGCACGTGAAAATACAAAATGGCGACAACTAATAAGACAGCATTGCATTATGGGAGATTTCAGAGGGGGGTATGGATCGAGACTTATTTATCTCGACCCAGACCCTCGTCCACAATTTTTTTCTTGCAACAGAAAACGACAGTGGAGAAGATAGAAGTTGGTTAGAGAAATCATTATTCATCTCAGCCATCCGAGTTCTTTTTCGCGTTTCTGATACAAGAGAGCGTCGTTCGATTATTGTCGAGTTTACGAAAACTAGTTTTATTAAAGTTTTGCGCTTTTGAAGTCTTGTAAAGACGAAGACATTTGCTCGCTATGGCAGATACAAAGACGGAAGCAGCAACAAACAGAAATTTACCAACGAATAGAAATTCAAAGCCGTAAGTAGTAGTTTATGTTTTCTTTCCCTCTGAGATGTTTCACACAATACTAAGACTTCATATTTTTCAGAGAATCTCAGGAAAACTGGAAAGCAAAGTTGAATATTCCCGATAAAGACAACCGCATCAAGACTAAAGTAAGACCAACTGTTTCTTCTTGTTCAACGTCAGGGTTGACGTTTCTTTAAAACCAGAAAAAAATGCATCTTCTTTTATGTGTTTGAAACCAAATAAATCTCAGCGTAATTGTCCAAAAAACGAAATGTATTTACGTTAATTTTAACTTTCTGCACTGTTGAGAAAAATAATCTTTGTTTAAGATGAAATATTGAGATAAAATCAAGTGAATTTGTTTATCATTTTCTCAGTTGATGTTTCGCTTTTCATCCGTAAAATATAACCCAATTTGAAACTTTTTGTCCACTTATATGTTTCAATATTGCTATACAATTGAGGTTAATTTCCTTTAATCCTTCTTATTATCCAAAGTAAACCTCGTGAAACCGATTTAACTATTGTCATCCGTGTTTTTTTTTTTTTTTTTCATGCAAGTGTTCCGTTCCAAAAACCCATTCAACCATTGACTTGTTTTGCTACTTTATGACTTCATTTAAAAAAGAAAATGCTGTTGAATTCTCTTTCTTTGAAGTTTAATATGTTGATGTTATGGGCAGGTTGAAAAGTTTTTAAAATACCACATTAAAAAATATTTTTCTTTCAAATTAGTCTTTTAATCCTTGCATAAACTATTGTTTAAAAAAATACAATTTGAAAAATGAAATATGCTATTCATAAAATCATAATATATACCCCCAAAATACCAAGGTGTTGATATTTGCACCCAAAACAAATGCTTGGACCAAAAAACTGACTCCCCCCCTCCAGAAAAAATTGAATAATTATAACAAATAATAATGACAATATGATAAATGAATAAATAACCTAAAAAAATCCAATGATTTTGTTTTCTTGTTTCAATTTTTATTTGCTTGCTTTTTCATTGTTGCTTATCGTAAAATCTCCTTATTTTATCATGTCTCTTCATTGTTTATTTGTTTTTGTTTTTTTTAATTGTTGCCTATCATAAATCCTTATTTTTTCATGTCTCTTCATTTATCTGTTTTTTCTGTTTTTTTTTTTTCATTGTTTATCTTTAATCTGTTTTTTTTTTCTGCACAAAGGATGTGACAGCAACAAAAGGAAATGAATTTGAAGACTACTGTCTCAAAAGAGAACTACTCATGGGAATATTTGAGAAAGGCTATGAAAACCCTTCACCCATCCAAGAAGAGAGTATCCCAGTAGCCCTTGCAGGCAGGGACATCCTGGCTAGAGCAAAGAACGGTACCGGCAAGACCGCCGCATATATGATACCACTGTTGGAAAGGATAGACACTTCTAAAAGCTATATCCAAGGTAATCATGAACACAAATATTATACCTGTGAAATAGTTAACTAAAAATTAATCAATTGTGCTAAAATTGGAAGTCAGTGAAACATCGAGAGATCTACAGAGAGAATATCACAGTTAATCTTATAATATATAATAAATCAGTTTCAAGTTCTTCATTGTTCAGTATAAGCTTCAATTGTAGGTAAGTTAACCAAAGAGTCAAGACAAAACCATTGGTATTTATATTGTTTTTGATGGGTGCATTCCTATGGAATGTACCTCGTATAAAAAGATGTGTTGCAAAATATTGAGGCTTAGCCTAAGCAATGAAGAACTTGAGACTGGACTATTAGTAAGGCAATTAGTATTGTGTCTTGTCATGTGATGCTGGTGTGTTGATTTCTTAGCAATGATATTGGTACCGACCAGAGAACTAGCTCTACAGACTTCCCAGGAGTGTAAAGTGCTGGGGAAACACTTGAATGTCCAGGCAATGGTGACAACTGGTGGGACAAGCTTAAAAGATGACATTATGAGACTATATAACAAAGGTACTTTATTGACACTAGACCATTAGATGACATTATGAGACTGTACAACAAAGCTACTTTATTGTCATTACATGGATCAGATGCCTGTAGCATTCCCAGAAAATTATCTTCTTTGGGAAAGGATTTACCAACATTACAAAAAAGTTGCTTTCCTTTTTTCACTTTTTCTATTCCCAAACCTTTATAATGGATCCTGTCTATCCTACATCTTCTTATATAGTTTGAACAAATTTTCTTATGATGAGTAGCATCAGCAAATCCAGGTTGCTTTTTACAGTACTTGGTTGAACTTTGTATTTGATGATTTTCTACCTTGCCATTGTCAATACCAGCATTTGTACAGTTTTCAAAAGTCCTTGAATTTGGATCTTGGTTACATTACCTGCTTGAGGGTACAGCAAGTTTTAAACATTTTATAATGTCTTTGTGGAGGGCAGATGACTTGAAACCAATGGCAATTTTTAATTTTTTTTTTCCTCAGTTCATGTGATTGTAGCAACTCCAGGGCGTATTCTTGATTTGATGAACAAAGGCTTAGCAGATATGACTAATTGTCAAATGTTGGTCATGGACGAGGTACGTTTGTCTACCTAACAGGGAATTTGAGTAGCCTGGCAATAATGATTCACACAGACACTGCAGTTTTCGTCATTGTTGTGGAGTAAACTAATTAATTCACACCTCTTGCCATTACTTTAATAAAGCTATAAATTTCTTTTAATACCATATTTTGCAATAATAAATTCACAATTTATTATAATTTTACATGTTTAAAAAATATTTTTGGGTTGTATTTCATTGCTTTTTTTCTTAGTTTTCTTTTATGTTTGGTTCAAACTGTGAATGTTGTTTTGTTTATAGGCAGACAAATTACTATCAATGGATTTCAAAAACCTCTTAGAAGAAATTATATCATACTTGCCTACAAACAGACAGATCCTTTTGTACTCTGCAACATTCCCTGTATCTGTTAAAGTCTTTAGAGTAAGTACTCAGAAATACTGCTAATCAAATTGATTGTTTTCTCATTAGACCTGGTAGACCCAACCAATGGATTCTAAGTCATATTCCAGCAGCATTCACCATGATATCTTTGTCTCTTTAATTTATCAGGAAATATCAAGGCTGGAAATAACAGCCTGACATATTCAGGTCAAGATGACCTTACAAATGCATTTTTGGAAGGTCATTACCCCTTTTTTGAAAGGTCAAAATTTGTAATAATAATTTTTTTAAATACATCTTCTACAAGATAAGTTTTTCCCCTCAAAAATATGGAGGTCCTTTGAAACTCTGATTTGTCAGGTGAAGTAGCAAATTTGGAGGTACTTTGTCACTTGGCCTGCCATTATTTGGAGCCCTGATTATTGAGAACCATCAATACAGTTAATTCCAACTACAAATCATTACTGCACATGAATTCATCAGCAGAACCCAATTTATAAAAACAAAAATATGTATTTTTGTTCAGTGTATGGCACAGTATTGGTGACCTTTCACAACTTTGTCACATGCATGTTGTTTATTCTATTTTGTTTTCACAGGACAGATATCTGTTAAAGCCTTATGAAATTAATCTCATGGATGAGTTGACATTGTTTGGAGTAACACAGGTATTCTGAACACACCTTACCAATACTCCTATTACACAAATACACTGAATCGCAATAAAATTATTGGCGGATGGCACTGGTTATGAGCTGTCCAGTGCGAGATTATTGAAACAATGTAAACAAGGTTGTACCTATTTCCATAGACAGCATCTAGATGACCTCCCTTGTGTCAAAGAATGTTCGAGAAACTAACATAGTAGTTCCCAGGTCCCTTTCATATACACAGGGACCCCATATTGCTCTACAATGCTGTAATCTTGGACATAAATGTTGACTCTTTCTACCAATGATCTTTTTGGTATATGTTATAGCTTAATCTTCCTTTTTGCACTGTGTAGTCAATGAGTGTTTATGAAAGGGATTGAGCCTCTAGATAAAACTAATGTTCTCTAGAGGATTTGTTTTATGTGTGATACTAATGGTAGACCAATTATTTTCAGTACTATGCATATGTGAAAGAGAAACACAAAGTTCACTGTTTGAACACCCTGTTCAACAAGGTAAAGATCCCTTTAAACAGAACTTATTTGCATCCACTAAAGCTCATTCAAATACCTAGTTCTTGAACCAATTGAAGAGAACTTTTTTGAATACATGTATTTCCATGGTTAAAATGGCTTGCAAGTTTTTGTAATCTTTCCAATGAATAAGTATACAGAAGCAGCGTATCCCTTTTTTGTGTACAAATGTGTACACCAATGTTTTATGCAACTGTTTGGTTGAACAATATTTAAAGCATTCATGACACTGCCTTACCCCATGTCTTAATGCCTGTGAATCATAGAATTCAATCAGAGTCACTATGCATCATTTGGAGATTATAGTACAGTTGTAATACTGATGTGATGCTGCAAATTCAAGATTGTTTCCCAATGGGAATAGAAATGTGGTCGACAATTGTAAAATACGTCTATCAATAGTAATTATTAAAAGCAAAAGTGCATGTTGAATTGCCAACACAACTCTGAAGTGTAGTGTTCATAACAGTGAACTGGCCATTTGCTGAATGTACTTTCGCTGCAAAATTTCTGTTGATATATTTTCTCTATTTCATTGCAGCTTGAAATCAACCAAGCTATTGTATTCTGTAATTCAGTGAAGCGCGTTGAATTGCTTGCCAAGAAATTGATAGAGCTTGGCTATTCGTGTTTCTACATACATGCCCGTATGGCCCAAGCCTACAGAAATAGAGTATTCCATGATTTCAGACAAGGGCACTGCAGAAACTTGGTCTGCTCAGGTAACATATAAGCACCTACCTACCTACAACATCAGTGATTATTCTTGCCATGATTTTGCACTTTGCTGGCTATAGAATAACCAGATACGTTTTTGTGTTTTATAAAAAGTAAAGTAAAAAGACTTGTTTTATGTTGTTAACATGCAACAGTAAATAAAGTTACAAACTTGTGGCAGAGAGTGTTCTCATTATACCTCCAGATCTGTTAGTGCTCTTTTTATGGTTATTTCAAACTTCTCTTTTTTGTTTATAGATCTTTTCACTCGAGGTATTGACATACAGTCAGTCAATGTAGTAGTCAACTTTGACTTCCCCTCAAACGCTGAAACATACCTGCATCGTATTGGCCGTTCTGGCCGTTTTGGACACTTGGGTCTTGCCATCAACATGGTCACAGAAGACGACAAAGAGGACCTCTGCAAAATTGAAAAGGAACTTGGAACAGAAATCAAACCCATTCCATCTGAAATTGATAAGAAACTTTACGTAGCTGAACACCAGCACCACCAAATGCTTCAGGCTGCTAATAATACCAATGGTGGAAAATAAACCAAACCTCTTGCTACATGGTATGGAACTTAAGGTTAATATATATGCATCACATCTATGGTCAAACATCTGGTAAGCTTTTGGTACTTCTATGGTCCATATATATGCATCACATCTATGGTCAAACATCTGGTAAGCTTTTGGTACTTCTATGGTCAATAGGCATGTTTTATTGGTTTAGTAGTTAATGTAGTGCTTTAAAAGTAGACTGCTAGAACTAGTTTGTGGAAGAAAAGAGAGGGGAGGGGAGGGTAAGTTGAAGATTTTGAGTAGTAGTTCTATGCTTTAAACTTTCTAAGAACCTTTCTAAAGATAAATATAACATGAATCCTTTGTGCTGTGTCTGTATCTAATATATGTTGGAAGATTTATTGAAAGTAAATAATAGAATCCATTATTTCTAATAAATTAATACGACAGCAATTTCAAGCAAGTAACTTCAATAATTTGGCAATGATTACAATCATGTTATATTATTCAAAATGACTCTGAGCCAGTGTGAAAGTACACAGAGTTTACAAGAAGCACATGTATCGACACAGCACAAAGTATTGAAGATCATAGAGGTACTCAGTTAAAATTATGGAACATAGTTTATGTGGGAATTTTTAATATCTATATCAGATCTATCCATTTATTAATCTAAGTATAATGTTCTATTGAGTGTTCTGAATGAATGCCTATTATGAAATAATGTTCCAAAAGTTCAGTAGAATATTCTTAACATTTGCTCCTCCATAGATCAAAGAATTAGAATTCTTGTTAGCTCATTAATCAGATATTATTCATAATAAGACCTCAATGGTAATAATGCACACAAATAACTTAATAACTCTCATTGTCCATTAGTGCCAACAAGAAATTCCTTAGCATTTTGATCAAACATTCTTAAATTGATTGACGACACATTCCAAATGTCAATAGGAATGTCTCTAATGTTGTTGATCGCCTATTTTCAACTCTAGTCCATTGATGCAAAGTACCAAATGCTTTCAAGTTCACACCTTGTAGTAATATAAATGGTTTTATAAAGTACTGGCAGTCACTGCAATATATCATTGTGTAAGACTGTTGGTATTTTCTACTTTATATCGGAGTTCTCTTGATATCCAGAAGTTTTCTTATTTTGTATGTTAGTAAATGTTTACGTGGGGTTGAAAGATGTTGGTCAGGAACATTAAACTTATATCAAATGTCCTTTCAATTTGATGTGAAAGAAGAAAAACACCCTGTATCACTTAACATATTCAGTTTTATTAATTGAAAAAATATTATTTAGCAATCATTTTTCAAGCTTACACTCATTTTTCCTTCCATTGATTCATTCACTCTTAATTTTGTTTCCCGTTTTCCTGGCCATCATGTTTCTTGTATGTTTGTGGGGTAGTTTGGAGGTAGAGCAAGCCCTTCAGCTTGCTGAGATAACAAATACAAAAACTACAACTTTACTAGAAACCTTTACAAACCTATTTTGTGGATGATGGATGCAGTTGGTATTGCATGAATGAGTCCTGTAAGGTTTGGGGGCTATGAAAGAAAGCTCTTGTGTGAAGTTGGAGTTTTTGTAAGTCAAAAAGGTATGGTGGAAAAGCAGTTACTGTTTGTATCAGCTGTCAAAACCTGTATGTAGCAGTGAATTATGCATGGATGAACTTATCTTGGTTGCAAATTGGGGAAAAAAGGAAGCTTGTAAAGCAGTAAGAACTCGATTAGAAGCAAGAATTCGTCTGACAAACAAAACAACATTTGACATATGCCATTTGCTGATGAAAGGAAAGAAAACAAGACTTACAACAAACAGATCCAGAAATCTATAAATAAAAAGAATATGTTTACTGTGGAAATGAGAGAAAAATGACTCGCAACAAAATAAAACATGGAATTTGTTTGAATATTAGGGGGAGGTGAGGAAGTAACTGGAGATCCAGGAAAAACAGAAAAAGTAAGTTTGTTTTCAAAATTACAAAATGACAGATGACTTCCAAGGCATTAAAAACTGAATGAATATCACAGCAAAGTCACCAACAACACTGCACAAGATAACATGTGGACGTCTCATATCATTGAAAGTGCCCAGTCAAGTAATAGAATTGTTTGGTTGCTACCAATCATCAGAAAGGCCAGCCATAATAATATTTTGACTAGAAGATCCACAAGGTACAGCCAAAAAGAAATCAAAGCAAAAGAAACTATTCCAGGATCACTAAACTTAAGTGCTGTTTGTTGGTACTAATGAAAAAAAAAATAAATGGTTTGTTTGACTAGTAACAACAGAATCAAATGGAAATCCATCAAGAATTAGAGGTAAATGAAATGAAAAGTTCCTTCAAACTACAGTAATACCACAAAGTGTCATGTGCAAGTTTAAAGAGAATTGCAAAAGAGATTCCTCATCTTGGAAGATGGAAAATAGTCCGACAGTTATGGCTTACCACAAGTGATTCTAAGAAGTTACACTGTACTTCTGCATTAAGAAAGCCAACAATACTACATGCAAAATGGTGATCAACCAATGTGTTTCAAGTGTAGTTCAACCATGAAACCCAGCATTACAACCATGAACTCAACCTTAAGAGTATGGTCAATAAAATCAATTGACAAAAATTAATATGTCTTGCACAGATTGAATTCTTCAAGAGCAAACTAGAAAGAGCTTTCTAAGCAGTTGTACATGTGCGCAGCTTTGTGACAAAATACTTATGGATCTCAAAGGAGTATTTGCATAAGGAGAGCATAACAGAAATGGCAAAATCTGCCTGAGGTGGAAAACAGTTGGTGTTGTAGAGCTGTTACATTGATTCTATTAGGATTGTTAACTTCACGTTGGTCATATTTGATAACAATACAGTCCAGTGGATATGTTTGATTGAAGTCAACGAGACAGAGTCATGTCCAATTCCCAGCATGCTTTTCCATCATACCTTTACGATCCTGATTATTTATTTGCAATGAATAATGTACATATGTAGATATACAGACAAATTGTAAGTAGATAAAAAGTTTATTTTCAAAGGAAAACTCTGTAGCTAGTGTTTGTATAAGACCAAAGAAGATGGAATGTAATGCTTTCAAAGAAACTCTCGCTGTGCCAAACTGGAGCTGAACTTAGACGAGTTTCAACTCTCAGATTAGTATGTGAATAAGTTGTGATTTTCTGGGTGAAAATAGTTTTGATCAAAAAGTAAAGTTTCCTTTTAGACGACCTGTATGGAATTGAGAAGAAGACCAAACAGAAGTGGGCTACACCAAATATGCATATCAAGGCTTCTGTAATAGACCAGTTTCAAGTTCTTCATTGTTCAGGCTAAACCTGAATTGTTGGAAAATTTACAAAGAGTCGCTGGCTTTTGAGGCTTTGCCAGGGCAATGAAGAACATGAAATTAGACTATTGTTAATATCTATTTTTATTGTCTTTAATGGATGTTGAATCCAAAGACTTTGGACAGGGTTTCACAAGAGTGCATCTTGTCCAGCTGATTACAACTTGTTTGCATAATGTACTCTTTGGTTCAAATTAGGATGCTTTCTCTATATGGCACTTTGAGGTTTGTTTTAAAGCCTTAGAATCCATTAACAACAAGATTTGAACAGAGCAGCTTGTTTGAGCTTTAACAAATATGAAATAATCACATTAAAAGCTAACCAAAGTAAAAAAACAGCTTGTGGCCTTCAATGTTGAATCAGTGCCCACACAAGTTGCTCTGGTCTTTTATCAAGTTGCACACTTTCTGATGCAAGATTGGAAAGTTATATGGATTTGTCAAAATCTACACAGTTTGCTCTGGCTAAGTTTCTCCAATTAAAGAAAACTAACTTACTGTTGCTAAAGCTAAGACAGAGCATACTGTAACCAACTAACCTGATTTAGATGTTATGAGCGAGAACATACTGAACAAGGCTTCAAGAACTATGCACTGAATTCCTGATCTTGCCGCTTGGGCTCCAGCAGCCAAGTCTTTTAGAATATTGTGATGATAATCAGTTGTCATGTGGTTGATGAAAAACTGAGATAGTCTGACGTTTTTTACTTGTTAATGGTAGGTCTGGTGAAAAAGCATGAAAGACATACTTTTGTAGTTCATTTATTCAGTACATATGGTTCTAACATCTACAATCAGGTTTTAAAATTAGGACTATTTGAAATCTGCTGTAAAGAAGTCTTACAGTATGTTTCATATAGCAAGGTCTCTGCAACCTAGAAGTGAATGATGGCTATCTAGATTACAGATGCCTTGCGTGTTATTTTTGTACTATTTCTAAACACAGGTGGCATGAAATGTCTGTCCTGTTTCAGATAGATTATATATTACAAAATTGTGGCTTTATCAGTATGAAATTACAGTAATGATGTATTTATTAGGCTTGATGCTGCTCATTGCAATCCTTGAAAAGCCCAGGAATTGAAAAACATTTTGAAATACAATTGAAAAGCCCTTGAAAATTGAAGTAATGCTGAAATCTCCTGGAATACCTCCTTGGATTTATTGCCAGCTCCAGATTCTATTTCAAACTGTTGTAAAACAAGAAAAAAACATTCTTGTTAGAATACTGGTAATTGAAGTTATGGAAAAGTGAATCCAAAATTTGTACTTGAAAATTGTAGCAGGAACACTAATTTATGCAACTTGTGTGCTTGAGTTGTAAGGATGGTGGCATTAGTCTCTGATGATTGATAGTTTTCTCAGGACTACACTTGGCAATTTGGCCACAAGTCCTTCTTAGAGTCGTTTTGGTATGAGTGGAAAACACAATGGTTACTATACTGCTACGATACGGCAGGAAATTTAAATGTTTTCTTAGAAACTATGGCTATGATACGATACAGTACTGTTTCCCACTGTTTAATACCAAAATTTCTCTATTTGTGTTCACACAGCATTGACTGTAATTTTTATATTGATAAAGCCACCAGTAGCAGAATTCATTTAAGAGCATCGACTTCTTACACATTCAGAAACCCCTAAGGGGTCTGTCAAAATTCATACATATTAAACATTAAGAACATCACAACAAAAGGTCAAAATGTAGTAAACAGTTTGAATGACTTACAAAAAGTTGAGATTATTGAGGAGGGAATTCTCAGCTTGGAAAGTGAATATTTTGAGAGGAAGATTTCATTGGCCAGTGTTGGATTACTTTACAATAATTCATTGTTCAAGTTGTTTTGTAGATTTTGATCTATAGGCTATATTACAAAGACTTCTGATGCTGATTTTATAGAATGATGCAACTTTAGCAAGGTCTTTTGCCTTTGCTGTGATACTCATGATAATCCTATTATTTGTGAATTGTTCTATAAAATCTTCATCAGAATTATTATAAAAGAATTTAACATAGCAGTAAATAACTGACCCATTTCAATTGAGCAAAACTAGAAGCATCTCTTTTGGTCTTCTCACAGTTGTAGTAGATCTCTGTTATTATACGATATTTTCTCAACAAGCCAAAATATAAATCACAAGGAAATAATTTGACTAATGGTAGAGCTCTTCCAACTTCTAGTCTAAACTTGTTTTAGAATGTGTGCAACAATTTGTACTGTTTAAATCATCCCTTTGAATCATTCATTGCAAAACTATGTTTTGTTTCTGTTTTAAAATGGGTCAGTTGTTAGCTTCAATAGGATATGGCAAGTCTAAAAGTACTTGTACAAGAAAAGCATATCACAGAACAGTGTCTACAAGTCAAAGTGGCTAAATACTCTAAAATGATTTTCATAAATCACTGAAAGCAAAACTATTGAGAACATTTAATACAAATGTTATAGTCCAAACTATGCTAGTTTGAGATAGTTTACATACCAAAGACCTGTTTCACTGTGCCTGATTACATAGACATTTTTAGCTAGGTGGAATGGAGGTAGCCTTTCATCCAACCTACACAGAAAATGTTCATCTATTTGGACTCTTATATACCCAACAAAATTGAGTAAATATGGAAATTTATTTCTATTCTTTTGAAATAGTTTTGAAGGTTTTCTGTAAATCATTCTACTGCGGTTCACTTTGACATTGTAGCACCTGTTGATATTGGTTACATGAATCTGGATATTTTCAAAACTGTATACATTTGATGTATGCCTGTTGGATTTCCTTTTGCACCAAACAAATTGAAAATGCCAACTTCAGACATTGATTTACCAAGCGAAAAAAAACACAAAGTATACAGTTTTGGAAATATCCTGATTGGTTCAATTAATGTCTTAGAGCATTAGTTGGAACCAACTAGACAGGCCAATATGGCCTTTTAATTAAAGGAGTGTTTGGGCGTTAATCACTCCTCGAGAAAGTGAATTTCAATCTAATTTACTGCTGCCCTGGTAAGGCAATATGGAGTCATATTTGTAGACATGTGACAAGCATAGCATAGGTGCAAGTAAAATTGCTCCAAAGGCAGCAATTCAACTACAAAGTTGATGATAAACTTAGCTGACCTAACAGGGTTCATGTGGGTAGTTGAAATCCTGGAAAATGAAGGAATTATGGCAAATAATTACACAGGAGTTGGGTGATTATTTTTGATAATTATTGGTCAAGGAAAATATTGAAAAAGTTGTGGAAAGTCGTGCAATTTAGTGATTTCAGTAGGGAACGAACCCTGTTTCAATGGTCAGCACAGAACAGTGTTTTATCTGCATCTATGCGATGTCATAGATTGTTGACTGTCATTTCAACACACATTTCTGATTCAAGAAAAGGTGTTCATTTGAGAACAGTAGTGAATTATAATATTATTTTTTACTTTTCAATCTAACACTAATGTTTTGATTCTAGGTTTTGCTTTGACAGTCAAAATAGTTTATTTTTTTGTCCTTCTAACATTTTTAGGAAACAATTCCTCATGTCATAATACAATGTTCTCTTAGTTCGAAATAATACCAAATAAGTTTGTCAGACAAAAAGTAAATTTTCACAAATCATACCTTAGCATAATAATTTTTCCAATCAGTGTTTCCTATTGTTAACACCAAAACCAAACTGAGAAAATTATCAAAGCTTTTGTCCAACAGTTTTGAAAATAAAATCAACTTTCCAACTGTTGCAGCAAAAAAACAACTGGACTATATACTGTATTTTTTGCATTCTCTTACTCATGAAACCTTTTCCAAATGGAAAATTCTTTGGGCTCTAAGGGCCTTAAATTTCCAAATTTAAAATCAAAGTTGTGTAGCTGCAACTCTATTCAATCAGTTGAATTGTTCACTGAATTAGAAAAATGTCTTTTTTGTGAAACTTTGTTGTTATTGTTCTATTCATAAGTTTGTTTCCATGGGCATGGTTTGTTTGTCAAGTCTATGTTGCTTGTTTGGTTTATATTTTGTTTCATGCCAAACGTTTCAGTCTAAACTAAATTCTGTGTAATGTGTTTTATGTGCCCTTGTTTTTGTCTGTAATCTTAAAATCCACCGGAAATAAGTGTTAAAGATACCGAGTTTTCTGTTCTGGTAAAAATTCTATCTATAGTCATAGTTTTATTAATTGTTACAGTAAATTAACTCTAAGTTTGTAGTAGTGAATACTTAAGGTATCTTTTTGATTTGCTTTCATGTACTTTACATTATTGTTGTCAAGTTAATTGTAAAATGTTATTTGTTATTGGTAATCATTCTTGACAAAACTTCATGTGTTTGTACCTCAAATTCTGTCCAAACCTGCATTTGTACTAAATACACCAAGACCTAGTTCAACTCTGGCTTTTGATTTAAATCTGATACCTTTTACATACAATACCTAAATCATGAAAGTCTTCTTTATACTGACATTTATCAATCCTTGAAGAAACCAGGCTTTTGAACAAATGCTACTCTGAATGAGCCATACAATATCTGTGCTTGTGTCATGGCTTTTTTTTCCTCAAAGCAGTACTGATTCACCTGGAAACATCTCCCAACAAAGAGACGTTGCTTGTTGTGCTCTTGCTGAGAACCAAAAGACCCAATCAAAATCTCTTTGTAAATGTAGATCAGTACGTTGACAAATTCTCTAAATTGTTTCTGTTTTGTCAAGAATTGATTACTAAAGTTCTTGTGAAACTTATCACAAAACGTAAAAAAAAATATTCACCAATATAAAACCAACTTTTAAATTGTAACCACCATCATGATATGTACTTAGTTCTACCTAGTATTCTTTAATCAGTCATTGGAAGTCTGGACGGTTTAGCCTTTGGGCAGTAGGAAATGTCTTCAGGCTTTTCTGTCCTGAATTTGTGCAACTGGCATCAGCTAATTCTAGCTCCTTTGTAGAATGTCAGGCTGTCTAAACTCCAGCCTAAAATCCACCAAATAATTAAGTTTTTTTCCTAAATAGAACCTCAATAGTCTTCCAGTTGCACAAAACCTGAACATTGCTATCCATAGTGTAAATCCTAAAAATCCTGCAGAGTATATGATGTCCTCTGTTCTTACTATGTTGGATAAATTTGAACAGGAATCTGTTTTTTCAGCTATGCCAAACCAGAGTTGTGAAAACATTCTAAAATTCATTTCATGTTGTGATAATTCCTTATTTTGTAAACAGTCTTCTCAAATTTATCCATCCTAGTGAGTATGGGGGCCTTTTAAACTAAAATGGTCAACACTGTTTACAACGCACAGAAACATGTCCAGATGATGCATTTGCATATTTCTATGCCTTTATTTCAGCAAAATTTGCAATGGAGCTGCAATGCAGACATTGTGCTGATAATCTGAAATGTAGAAGTGTGCAAATACCATCTTTAACACTGGGCATATTTTTATGCGCCATGATGTAAACGTTTTGTAAGTATTTCAGGTTTAGAGAAATGTTGTAACACATGATATTTCTCAAAGTCTGCATGTGCTTTTATTTTGTAACTCTTGTTGAACAGTGCCTTTTTCCATTAAAGAGTTTGATTGGTGAAAAAAATGTTGTAGTTTTGTTTAATATGTATAGTTGCATTTCTCCTCTGTCCCTATCCTTTGTACTTATCCACAGCATGGAGAACAAAACAATCTGATGGACTTGCATGAAAATGATTTGTAATGGACTGCACTAAGCAGAGAATATGTGAACTCATTCTCCCCTAAACCATCAAAGCGTTGTAAACTAATGAGGTCCAGAAATGAAACAAGCATGCTATAAGTAAAAAGACCGAGTTGCACCATACACAAGGAAACTAAAATACCACTTGTTTGGAAAATTCAATTTTTCCTTAAGAATCTTTCAAGAAAGCATGTTGGGGATAGACAAAAACCTGAATTGGGCAATTATGTTTGATTATGTATCGTCAATGTAAGACAACGAAAAAGTCATGCAAAGTCTAATTAGTGTTATTTACTACTAGTGACAACTGCTGTACATATTTAGTGCTTGCACTCTAACAGGCCTAGACTTTCTCAAAGTTATTCATCTCATCCCCATGCGCGCCTTGAAAAACACAGAAACCCCAATCGAG
This sequence comes from Diadumene lineata, assembly GCA_918843875.1. Taxonomy (NCBI): domain Eukaryota; kingdom Metazoa; phylum Cnidaria; class Anthozoa; order Actiniaria; family Diadumenidae; genus Diadumene; species Diadumene lineata. The sequence continues at coordinate 1,434,085 of OU974069.1, forward strand.
TTTCCTGCGGAGATACTGTGGACTTGGTTCATGGATTGCACCCTGTGCATTGTACGTGCACTCACTTGTTGGGCTTCCAGTGTTCTAAGCACTCTGAATTTAATGACAAAATAAATTTGATTCATTATGACCCATAAATCCTCTTCAAAATTCCCTGTGAAGGTCTACTTGGGCATAGTCCATAACAGGAGAGTGATGGAGTTTCACCGACATTTCTATCCCACAATCCATAAAAATTGCTTTTGTTCTTTAATTACAATCATCTGTTCCTGTATTCACAAGGGAATAGAAAAAATTTCATAATTTACAGCACTCTCATTCTGTAATGCAGGGGCCGGTTGCATAAAGCCTGAATAAAGTTATCCACTGGATGAAGTTGTCCACATAGAATTTTGTTAGAAATTATCCGCTAGATAGCGATTTATCCGGTGGTTAGCGCTATTAATGCTTCGTACAACCGGCCCCAGATGTATGCATGAAAAACATCTACAGGCACCTTTCCAATATCAGACTTGTACCCAGTTGCTTATTATCTCTTGTGTATAGCGATACTTCAGCTGGTGTAAGCCTTTGTTATTTATGTGCCAACCAGACAGTGATTGGCTGTTATTTCAATAGAGCTTATTGTAGTTCTGGTTTGCACATTAGCATAACAAATGTTTTTTTTTTAGTAAACATCGAGTATCGCTATAGTATGCACAATGAATGATGGGATTAAAGCACAAGGAATCATGGCAAGAAAAAAAAAAGAGAACTTCGCAAATGCTTTAGTGTGCCGCGGCTCTCTAGTAATGGCTGGGTACAAGTCTGTCCCAATAACACATACACACAAAGTTTATCAATCTCATTACAATATTACCTTAATTCATTGCTAAGGTAATTTCAGTTTATTTGTCTTAATCTATCTTAATCTTTCCATTTGCTTTATTCTGTCATTCATCTTGTGAAACCACATTCAAACTTCGATTACCGTATCCATATTTTTAGATTAACCACACTTTTTCTTCTGACCCTGATATTTCATAACTACCAGTATTAATGATTCTTTATTCTTACCAGGTTTTTGGGGGACAAAATCTAAAACGAGATTAGAAGCAGCTGTTAAAACCTGAGTTTACTGTTGTTTTGAATCTTTCATGGTCACGAAGCAAAACACTTCTCATTTTTAATATTAAATAAATGACTTCGTTTCAATTTGGTTAACGTAGTATTCTACCGTTTCTGACTCATTGATAGCCATGTTTCTGTTCAGGATCAATATTCATATGTTCGATTATCCAAACGTTTTTTGCTTGATCCAGAGGAGGCCGGATAATCAAGGTCTGACTAGTGAAATTGGTCAGAAACTTCTTTAGGTCTTTTTTTAACTTTGTCGAGTGTGACCTTGTCCAATTTTTTTGTTTCCATTTTCATCTTTTTACCTTTGGAAGGAGTCAACAGTCCAAAATCAATAGTTTGACTGCTGGTTGGATATACTCCAAGATTGATGATCAATATTACTTAGAATAATGTTCACTGGTTTTACAGTTTCAGATGAGAGCAAATAAAAACTTTGTGACGATCAAGATCAGTTCAACCAAAAAATACAAAGTAACATTGTTTAGAAAACCTATTTTTGAAAGACAAATTAAAATGGGTTTTCTAAACGCCATCTTATAATAAAAAACATTGATCTGACTGGTAAGAACTGTCAAAAAAGACTGACACTGTTGCATAAGTTCTATAACAGAAACCTGTTAAAACAGTTAAAACATTGTTCTGTTGATGGATCATGAGGTTGATTGCAAAAGTTTTATTTGCTGGCCATGGCAAACTAGCTCAAACCTAATGGTCAACCAGATAGATTGTTCATCGTTTAGATAGCTTTTCTTCAAATCTTCTTGCTAATTCATGAAGCCAAACATCCGCTTCAATGTACAACATCATTTTGAAGAAGTCTCTGTATTGTTCACCGTTTAGATAGCTTTTCTTCAAGTCTTCTTGCCAGTTTATTAAGCCGCACATCTGCTTCAATATATGGCAAACTTTTAAAATGAGTCTCTGGTATTCTGACTTGAATAGTGTTGTCGTCTTTACCTACAGCACAGTGTTTAAAGCTATAATAACCTTCCATGGTTCCTGTGGGTGTCTGAAAGCGTGTACAACTAACATACTCGTGCAGTGCTCCTGGGAACATTGTTGGATATTGCCCAACGACTCCTGCACCGTGTACTTCTGTCTTTTCCCCATTCCCATCTGTGATGTACCAGTCTCTTGTCGTCAGCTTTAATTTGTCCTTCTGAAAAAATGAATGACACAGATAGATATAAAAGCAGCTGAATGAAATCTTGGATAATGACAATGAACTGGAAGGGTGCTGGAGAATGACTGAGGACGCAGGTTACTACCATCCTTGGTGATAGGCCTACACTAATACATACTAATTACTAACTACTAATAAACCTCACAATTCTAAAACTAGAGGTCCAAATAATCAAGGTTCGACTGTCCGTTGTATTTGTTTTAGAACATCATATGACAAGTTTTAGAAGCTTTTGAACTCAGCGACTAATCATATGCCACAATCACAGTCGCAACAAAACTCTTCATGAAAATCAGCCTTTCCATACGTGTATGGCTATTCTTGAAAACATGGTCCAGTTGAAATACTGATTTAGTGAATAATAATGTCATTGCACTCAAGTTTTCAGTTTTCTTGTTTTAAGGTTAAACTTGCACATATTATACAGATACATGCATTGTTAATTTGTATATTTTTAGTCATCATAAAAATAAAAACACAAGATATGCAAACGACTTTGCTATTGACTAAATCATCTTTCAACTGGATTCATGATTTCAAGAATAGCTGTTATCTACCCTCCCCTCCCTCCACAATATCAAACACACTCTACAGCCTTACTTATAATAATGGTCAAACTTCTTAACTAGCCTCCCATCCCTCCACAATATCAAACACACAGCCTTATTTAATCACAATCAAATCACATTGATTAAAGCAGCCTTTACATAATTAAACTACAGAATAACTGACTCTCACCACAGGATAAGCTTTGTCCATTGAGATTGATATCCTATAGGTAAAAAAGAAAGACGGCGGATGTACACTACTAAGCTCTGGTAAAAATGCAGTTGTTGTCTTCACTGTGATGCCATGCGTCGTTGCTGAGTTAGCATACTCAAACTTGAAAATTTCATTGTTTATAACTGGGTAATAGTTTTGCGACAGTCTTTCTGCATACTCTGTGATCCAATCAGTAAAAGAACAAGCCGTATGGAACTTGTGCATTTTGACTAATGGTACTTCATCGTCATCCACAAATGTACTACGATCTGGACTAGGCCAGAATATTTCCCCAGGCGTGTGACCCTCATGATCTGTTAGAGCAATAAATTGACCATTTCCTGTAAATATACATAACGATAGTACCAAACAGTTCTGCAGTCCTTCCCGCTGTTGTAAACCACTCGATGCTACGCTTAAATCAAGTAGTGATTCACTTTGATAGTGATTTGATATTGCCATGGAGCCAATGAGCCCAGGACTGACCAAACGCTGACCATTGTGGATACGATATGAACACTGTACGTCAAGAGGAAGCGAAAGACCTAGAGATAACAACAAACAAAATAGAGTCAAACTCACTAAACTTGCTCACTGTGCTTGTTGTGTGACTATATAACTTGGATAGCCTTATTCAAACTGCTATATTTTTTCTGAGCAACCTTAAAATATGCTTCATTCAAAAGCTGAGAATGAGTAGAATGTACTAAAAAAATATCATTTTAAGGGTTATATATGTAGTACTTTAATTAAGGGTGCATTACAATACACACAGGAAGCCCATTATACATGATACTTTGACAGGTGAAGGTTTTTGAAAGTTTTTTTAAGCTCAATGAATACAGAAACAAGCCATGTTATAAAATTCACAATCAGTTGCTATTGACGAAATTTCTGAATTGTACTCTGAGGTGAAAAAGTTCATTTTACAAATTTGTTTATGAACTCTCAAAGTCACACATTTTATTTATCATTTAGAATTCAGCCTTAGCCTTACCACCATGCATTTTCATAACTAGGTGCAAACACAAAGTTCATTTGTCAAGTTTGAAAAATGTGTTCCATCAATCAAACACACTTTGTCCAGACAGTGTGCGAATAAACACAATCAGAAAATTGTATAAATATGAACACTGAATCGGCAATATAGATATATCTATATTTTGTTTGTAGTGTTTTTATGTAGTCGTGGTTTCAAATTAGCAGAAAAAAAAGGCCTCAAAAATAGCTGGTTTGTACTTTGAAAGAAGACAAAAGAACACGGCGCATTTGTTTTCATTCACCTGTTTCTAATGTCTACACAAAGTGTGCTTGATTGATTTTTGTTTTGCTTGGCTACTTTGTTGACAAAATCTATTGCATATAAACCTGAATCAAAATCCAATTACACTTATAGTGAAAGAAATTGAATCCCATAGCAACTATTATTGGCAATTTCACATAAAATAGTTCAATGTTTACAAGCTTGAAATAGTGAAAACGCAGGAAAAACATGAAATTAAAACAAACTAAATAATAACAAATAGTAGCTATTTAGTAACTATTTGTCACAAAGCACTCAACCAGAACATTGCTATTTCTTTGTCTGGTTATTGTATTTTGATTGAGTGTAGTGACAAAAAGTTACTAAACAGCTTTTATTTGTTAGTATTTAGTTATTTTGTTGCTCTATAATGCAACAAGCTTTTTACCCCTCAAATGTCGCTCGCATATTCGATCCATTTCTTCTTCGCTTAAACCAGGATTCAACGAGGTATATATCTGGGGACAATGGTCCCTTGTGAATTCTTCAATCTGGTTCCAAGCTTTACGAATTGGAGTATAACAGTCACCATATTTTCCCCACTTTCTGTGGTGCTCGATAAATACGTTTTTCCATGCACGACTCGGTCTTGGCTCGCTCACATCCAACAACCAGACATGTTTACACCATTTCTTCCAAGATAATGACGTCGAACCTATTTCATTGAAGCTTCTGTTAACCCTACAGCAGTAAGATAAGTCTTTTGGGCTCAAATAAGAGAGAATATTAGCGATAGGGATGTCTGGAATCGAAGAGAGACCTACTGTGTTCAAGTCGGTCGCCATTTTGTTATCCATTCTCCCAAACAATAGCACTTCACACAGGAGGCCCGTCTTCACAGACGAAAATGATAAATGAAAATGAGCAGCGGAAATGAATAAAACAAAAATGATAGGAAACATTTACTCTATGTAATAAAAGAAGAACAAAAATATAAATGAGAGATAAATGAATGTATTTTAAGATTAACGCAATTTGGGGCTCCTTTGTTATTGAAGACGCGGGAGATTGGATCTACATGTTTTCAAAATGGCGTAAAAAGATCGAAGGCACTTCCTTTTGCGATCTAAATTTTTATTTTTCTCTTACGAGTTCACTCAACCTAACGCAGTTGTTTTCAAATCATGAATTTTAGGGCGTATAAAAGTTGTTCGTTTTGTACTAGAGTGCTTTTAGTTGCTTTAATATGCCTCGAATTAGCTGTGAGTGTTCCTCTGCCTTACACGAAGACGACTTTCAACGAAACTGTTTATGGAAACGTATCAAAAGATAACGATAATCTTTGGATGTATGAATACACAAGAAGAAAGGGAATTGTAAGTATACTGTTATTAGAAGACAAAATATGTCCATCATTCGTGACGTCTGTATTGGGCAATTCTTGCAGAGGTTCGGGAGATGGTGTTTTTAAACCTGGCCGGGCCTGCCTACCAACATTTTTTTGTGGTTTCATTGCACAGATGACCGACCATTGTATTCTTCCATTTAACTCCTAGGAATATTGTTTTCGTATCTTACACCGTATGATTTTCTAATACACAAATTAATA